>CM066732.1:76970686-77488186 GCA_033961575.1 Aselliscus stoliczkanus
ATATATATATATTTATATCTTTTATAAGCATGGCAATGAGAGTATTAACCACATACTAACCTCAACTTGATTTGCATTGAAAAACAGAGTGTAAGAGTTGAGGTTTCACTTTGGAAAAGCAAAAGAAAGACATGGCAGTTGCAAAGCATCTTTAACCTCCAGTGATGTATTGGCCCTCAGCCAAGTTATCAGGGGAATCTAATTCTTCTTTATTATTCAAATAAACCGCATTTGGCACCATGGTTCCCTTTCAGAATAGCTTCACAAATAGACTGCGCTCTGTCATTTATTTGACCTTGTACTTACTTGTGTGCTGTGGCTGTAATTTTATTTGCCATTCTATATAACAAATGCAGAGAAATCTAAAATATGGAGGTAACAACAGGATGGGGAGAGGAGTGTATGGCAAATATGTGTGTATCTGCATGGCTTTAAAAAAAATAAAATTAAAGGACCACATTTAAAACAACCATTTACCCCTTTCACCTTCACCTCTATTAGCTCTTCTGTCTCAGACACCCTGCCCCTTTCAGCAAGCTGCCTTGAAACATGCCAATTTGTAACCTTGTCTGTAGCTACCTTTTGGCTGGTTTACAACAGCAAGGAAGTATCTTCTACGGAGGACAAGAAACTCCTATGCAAGCTGGACCCTGGAAACAGTGGGGGGCATTAGGAATGCATTTCAAGAGAGGGCTTAGCTGGCTGCAGGCTATTTTCTAATAATATCACAACATAAAAATCCGTTAATTTCCCAGTGTGCACTAGATCCCATTTTATTTTAATAAATAAGACTCCATGTTAACTTGGAAATATTTCGCTGGCATAGGGATGTATCTGAATCATCTTCTCTCACCTCACTTTCAAGGAAAAATGTTTTCAGAAGCTATGAGTCCATTTTTATCCTCTGTCTCTGGTAGCTGTAATGTTAAATTTCTCAACAATATTTAAAAGAAAATGTAGGATTTGTATATGGAATGGGGAAAGCTGCTTTAAAGGCACAGAAGCCATCAAACTAGTCAATGCTATTATAAGGTCAGGATGCCAGAACATCGCTCTTGAAAAACAGCTGAGGGGGGGCATGGTTCTTCTGTCCGCCTATGAGATCTGCAACATGTATGTGCATATTTATAATATGGGTGTTTATAGCTTTGCTCTAAATGTGGATCCTACTGGAAGCAAATCCCACATATCAGGCGCTACAGAAATTCTACGATATTTCAGATTTATTTTTCTATTTCTATCTCAGAAAATCTTTGCTTTCCTTAAGAAGTGATGCTTCCTTAGTTTAGATGGTTGACTGTATTTCCCCTTTTTGCTTTGGTTATTAGGAACTTCATAGCTAAATTTGAAGCTTTATCAGGTCATATATGTCTGTTCTTATAAGTCTCGATTGTGATCTCCTACTCTGGGGTAACAGATTACCTAACTTTATCTTTTTCCCCCCTTATTCCCTAGTTCTATTGTGCCATTACTTTTTATTGTATATGTTTATGTAAGCTATTTCATTTGTGGAAAGAAGAGGGTATAAGCCAACAAATAAATCATTGTCTAAGCTTTAAATCCTATATCAAGCTATGAATGCTTTTTATTTGTCATATAAAGTCTCTTTTGGATCCTTGGGGGTTAAGTCCCTTATACGTTGAAACAAATTTCTTCAAAGCTGGCCACATAGCTTTGCTACATTTTCAGTGTTAGGGAATCCAGTCTGTTTTCTTTCTTCATTGTCATTTCCTCCTATTCGATTATAACTAGAGAACAGAATTGTGTTTAGCACCTCTGAAGGCCATCACCAGGTATAAGAAGACATTTTTTTTTTTTTTGAGGGCAATGTCACTGCCCTCACATGTGGGACCCGATCCCTGGCCGTTGGCGTCCCAAGCCAGCGCTTAAACACCACGCCACTAGGCCGGCCCAAGAAGTCATTCAATTTCCATGTAAACCAAACTCAGCATCAATATTTGGGGATCGCCCTTTAAGATAAGGCCTCCTGGCGAGTCACTGGAAATCATTTTTACTAAGGGAAGCAAGTCAACAGTGCGTATTTCTACAACCTGAAGTCACATCTTGGATGCTAAGTTAAACATATATCTCCGGCAAAGTCAAAAGGGCTGCCGAGGAGGTTCAGACATCATCATAGATCATTTCATTCCCATCATCATGACAGTATGAAGATACTTTAAAGAGAATAACAGCCACACACACACCTGGACACCGGGAGCTGTAACACTCAATGGAGTATAGAAGAGAAATCCACTCTGGCTGTCTTTATAGTCATGCTGTACAACCAAGCTCAGTAGAAGTGTCTCTACTTGGTTTCCTCATGAGCCAAAAAAAGAATCCTGATTCTTTACTGAACAGAAGCCGTTTTAAAGCCACCATATTTATTTATATGTTGAAAGAAAATAGAACTGACGATGGAATATCCTGTGAGTTACAAATGCAGACATCACTGTACTCTGACAAACTGCTATGCTTACAAGATTTCTTAACAATTTCATTGGATAAGTCTTTGATGCAACAGTTAATGTTAACTTTATTTAAATAAAGTTAACAGTTAATGTTAACTTTATTTAACGCAACTATTTAAAAGGAAAGGAGGGTACATAACTTTATAGATTCCTTATCACTGTAGAATTTGATGAAATAACCACAGAGGCAAAATTGTAGGACATAAGCAGAACATTTGGTTTGCACTTAATTAAGGGCATGTGTGTGTGTATGTAAAAGATTAAGTATTTACTTACTAGCTTTAAGTACCTTTTACACTGTATGTTACCCATGAGCACCCCACATCCTCACAACTGAAGAGAGTGCTGAAGGAACTTGGGAACGGTTACTATGTCTCTGGAAACTCAATGACCTGATTCGGACTAAGAACATTCATTGGATTGGCAAACGTTTCCCAAAGTTTTAGCATAGATTTTGTTCCCCCTCATTCTTTGGGCACTGAAACATACCATACTTTTATCTGATGATTTTCATATTCACCCAGAACTATTCTTACACTTTAGTTCCGAACTCTAAATACATACACCAGTATACGCAAAAATCACTTTCTACTGATGCACATTGTATCATTTCAGTTGCATAACACCTCCAAAGGAAAACCTGTGTCTCGTCCCTCAGAGTCTCCACCTGTCTATCTGGCCGTCCCTAGCAACACTGAGCACATCCACCCAGAAAAGCACGTTACAGGTCTGCCCCCAGGTAAGTCAAGATGCTGGCTATTGACAGGCATTTAAAAAACCACCACACATAAAAAAGCAGGGGGTGGCCGCACAGAAATCACCAGTGACTGTCACTGGTGACTGTACCACGTCTACATAGCTGCTTTATTCTGCAGAAACCTCAATAATTTGTCTCAGATTTTAGGACGAGACTGAATGTTACAGGAGAGAAGCAGTGAAAATAAACTGCTTTTAAGGAGAAACCAGCACAGGGTTAAAGCCAAATTTTTCCTGAACAGATGATATTTCAGATGGCCACACTATTCCAGATGCATCAATTTCCTTGAAAATCCAATCCATATATGTGCATATGCTGTGCTGGCAGGAGGACTGACTGAAATGGCCAAAACCCAAGAGCTAATATTCTTTTGGCCAGAATAATGCAATTATTATTTTCCTAGCTATCAGTCTAAGCATACAGAGCCATCTGTTATGCAAAGCAAACATACACATCTCAATTACAGAAAATGCAGTTGCCTTGACAGAATTTGGATTACACCACTAACCAGGGCTGTAAAAATGTGTTTTGAGCTAGTATATAATGGATGCTTTTCAGGAGTTCCCTAATTAGCATTTACCTGCTTAAACTAATTATTCATCCTTCTTTGTAACTGGCTGATTAAACTTTGTTAGATATTCTGCATAAAACAGATGAATATGGGCATTGCAGAACAACAAACAGCGGCATTTCCGGTTCTATGTGGTATTAACACAGTGGCGCACTAATTTCAAAATTGGAGGTTCCCGAAGCTAGGTCCCAAACAGATTAAGACAAGGCTTAAAGTCTGTTAAAGGAGATTACAAAACCAGAGATTTCAACAAGATATTTCAGCAAGAATACGAATATTGAGTTAACAATAGCTCAGTTTTTATCCTTTGGTTTCCTGGAGTCTGCATAAAATAGAATTACTCTCTACACTACAGTGAATAGCTTGCATGCTCTTCAAGGAAGAGTTAATGGACCCTTGCTTGGATTCTTCACAGTAAATAATCAAATTTGGCAGTGTTTCTCCTCTTCCCCAAGCCCTCCTCAAATGCCAAATATCTCTCTTTATTATTTCCCAGTGTCTTTCATGATTTAGCTATTACCCAGCAAACTCACTAACATCCAAATGGTTCCAGCCACACTGAAGGCCTCCTAAGAGCACTGCCAACTTTCAGAAGCAATGAGTCCAGGGTGGATCCTACTTAGGAGGAGAGAGGCAAACCTTATCTCCAGCTTTACCTCCAAGGGGCAACTGCATGAGAAGTAGATTATCCAACTTGGCAGATCATCACACACACACAAAAGCCCTCCCACCAAGGCTGTGTTTTCCCTCATGCCAAACCACCAGATGAGAAAGGTCAAACTCAGCCAATCACCTGGATGGGCACAAATATCCAGATGTTCAGCATGTTTGTGGAGAAAACATCTGGATAATTAGTTGGATGGCCAACTTTCCTTCAGGGTATTTTGGCATTCTGTAGACACAGCCTGTGCCTTGGAATCTAATGGAAGTAAAAGTTTGTGGTGTTCCAGAGGAACACCGAGAGCTAACATCTAGGATTTTGTCCCTTGCCCCATCTGCCTCCATCTTCTTTTCTTTTAACCTCTGACAGACACGTGCGAGTAACTAAACTGCAGAGAACGAAAGGCCATTTTAGTTTATGAGACTGTCTTTCAGCATTAGGAAGCATTTGCAAAGGTAGCACAATATATCCTTGCTGGAACCCTCCCTGCAACACATTTTAATGGTCTCTTTCAGCATTTCTTGACTCCAGATGACTCCCTGTCATTGTGTCAGCTCCCAGGATAATGCAAGGAACTCCATAAACATCCAGTAATAGGACACAAGGGAAGTGCTATTACGGTGTCCCTCTCCTACTGGGCACAGAGGTTTCAAAGTTCAAAACAACTGAGGAAAGAAACTTCATTTGTCCTCAATAAATTAATAATGCTCCCTGGGGGTGGGGAGGTGGGGAGGAGGACTAAAGTTTTTGAGTACAAGTTTATGCCGAATGTTCTGAACTGACACGTGCAATTTTCCCATTGACTTTGTGAGAGGAGTCAGGTAGGTCCATCAAAGAATAAATTTTGATCATTCATGCTAAGCAGGATGTCAACGGAGGAAGGAAAAAGCACAAGGCTCAAGGAGCCTTCATAATCGCAGCCAAGAATCTAAATAGTTTGACTTACTTGTGAGAGGCCTAGGTAGATGGAGACTGTTTCGGAAATGTACAAAAATTTTCCTTCTTGATTTAGTGCAAATACAAAGCCATCCAGGGACTGCAGAAAAAAATAAATACATAAATAGGTTAATAAATGTATGTGATGGAGATTTAATTAGTAAGGCATCTGATACAAAGCAACACATATGGAATTGAAGACCATTTTCTTTCCTTTCATGTTTAACAAAAGTCCTAAGATCTTTTATCATTGCATTATACATGAACAAATTAAAGGTCTGAATTAGAATTACAAGCTTTCCTTTATTTCAGCGACTTCCTTATGTCCCTGTCATTTTGATCAAGATACATTACATTCATGTATAAAATCAGGTCATGCTGATTTTATGAGATGTTGCCTTTATTTTTTTGGATTCAGTAGTTACTGAGATTAAATCAGCAAGATTCTCCATTTAATAGCGGAACAGGAATGGAAATTGTAATGAAATGAGAAAAAAAGGGTTCCTATATGAAGAGCAAGTAAAATCACCACTTGAGCTACTATGGGCATTAATAATTTGCTAATTAATAAATGACTATGCCTTCCTCCCTCCCATTGTCTATTGTATTAGAACGAACAGGAAACGCCATACATTATGGATAAATGGTTATAGGCTGAAACCTTACAAACTGTAATCCTTTTTTGCAAAACTCTGTATTAAAGTTTTCTTGTGAAGGATCTACTTTCCACTTTGTTTCTGAAATGGAAACAAAAGAAGAAAGAAAGAAAAAAAAAGGACGCTATACATCGTCTGTAACGCCTGAAACCTTGGTTCACTTTGCGAATGGAGGCTTGCATTTTCAGTTTGATGAATGGTATAAATCATCATGGACTCCAACTGCAACATACCACTCAAATCGAGAATAAATTTAAATTCTTGCAATCCAAGTACATTTTATATGTTCCACATGCTCATGTCTTTTGTTTTGCTTTGTTTATTTGTTTTCAACCAGGTAGATTTCACAAGTACTGCTTGCACAGGAGAAGAAGCGTTCAAGATTAGTGGTCTTTACCGAGGCTGTGAATTTGGAAGTAGAGGAAACCCACAATGGGAACAAGGCATGAGGCAACACTAAATTAATAACATGTTGTTAAGACATTGAAATGTGGAAGAGGTATGTAAAATTCATTTAGAAAACTGTACTGCCACAAATTTCAGCAATAATTTCAGTTTCCTAAAATACTGAATTTTTTAGGAGCTGCATATGTATACATGAAATGTAAGTATTTATATATGTATATATGTATCTATGCATATGGAGATGTGTGTGTGTGTGTGTGTGTGTCTGTGTGTGTGTGTGTGTGTGTATGTATGAATAGAAAATTCAGATTACATGCTTCCTGATCCCTTTTCATAGCCCTACTGGTCAGAAACTGTGGGTAGCACTCAATTTCCTCCTCTGATTAGTGGGTTTTATAAACAATTCACAAGTCACATCGTATTGTTCCCCATAAAAGCAAATTACGATAAACAAGCGTTTGGTTAAGATAGTACAATAATAATCGCTTACATTTATTAAGCAATATGTGCTAAGCAGTTTGCTTGTATTGTCTCTTTTCATTTTCTCAAGTACCACTGGAGGTAATTACATTATTATCTACATTTTACATACAAGGAAATTGAAGCTTAGCGAAGTTAGGCGACATGTCTGTCCTTAGTAAGTGGTAGAGTCAGGATTTGAACTCTAACCGTCAGACTCAATTACTGCCTTCCACTAAAAATAAAGATTCTTTAACTGGTATGTGTACATTAACAAAAAAATAAATTGGACAGTATTTCTGAAGTTAAAATATTTATATTAAGAATCAGTCTATAACTTAAAATTCATCACTTGTTTTTGAATGATTTGTTCAAATGATAGAATCCTCTCATTAGGAGTAGGAGACAAATGGGAAATAGGATGACAAAAAGGTTCATAAGTCATTTCCACAATAGGTGACCTAGCCAGCCACCTTTGCTTTATAATCTCTCTCCTGGAACCAACTATGGGACAGAAAGCCAAATACTGTCTGAGAAAACCGGGCTCCTCAGCTTTGACAAAACTGTCAACCCCCTGGTGAGGTCCCGCCTTTGAAGCTTAGAGTGTGGGGCAGTAGAAACTTATTTTGAACCAGTGCAAAAGGGAGAGAAGTTTCCTTTGTAGAAGTTTGGATAGGATCTCATTTCAACATGTGTTCAGTTTAAACAAGATGTCTCCTGAGGATGTTGTGTGAGGATTATGACTCTCCCCATTTTGAGCTGCCTAATGGAGAAAAGGGCCTGGTTAAGGTTTTCCATTCAACCAAAGAGCCATGGTGTGGCATACAATCACAGAGATTTGTGTAAGCCACCTTCTCAAGCCTCGAAATGCCACTGTCAGATTAGAAGGACACACAGAGAGATGACAGGAGAACTTATGTGGGGACAAGTGAAAATGGGAAGGCTGATTGAGAGCAGAAGAAAGGACGGATGGAGATGACACGGAGATAATCTGTAGTTTGAACCCTCATTTTACCGGTGAGGAAACTGAGGCACAGAGAGGCTAAGTGGCTGGACAAGATCCTACAGCCAACTAGTGGCAGAGCCCAGATTCAATCAGCTGCACTCCGGTATTATTTAAGTATTTATGACATTGTATGGTCCTGTTTGGCTTATTTAACTCCCAAGGAGACTGCATTTCTCAATAGTGGGACCAAGTCTTCATCTAGCGAACACCTGCAAGGGTTAGTAAATCCAAACACAATACCTGTTCCCTTTATATCACGCATGCTAAAATGGCTACGAGGGATGGCAATTACTTCCTTCAAGAGTTCTGTTTATGGAGCTATTAGATTATTTGCAGATTCTGATGTCAGAGATGTCTAACATGGTCTGGGATATCTCCTGACATTTGGAAGATCAGAGTTACAGTGGATTCTTTCATCGTCTTCCAAAATACCCAGTGCTAGTCATTCGCCACAGATACACAGCCTTTACTTTCTCACCAAAAGGGATTGTGATTTTATTTTTTAACATTAGGCTCATATCTCATGTATTTAATAAAATATTGGAGGTCTGGACCAACCATAGCAGGGAAAAGGAATATCTGGAGGCTAAACAACTGATGCTATTAAGCAGCGGTGATCTAAGAATTGGCCAGTTTTGTTTGGCAAAAACAGAGGCTTCAACACATGTTCCAATTTCCTGGTGAGAGTAAAATGAGTCTATGTCCACATGACACAAAGCATCTAGTCAATTCAATTAAAACTAACAACCAACGTGATGGGGAGAAAGAACAACTAGTCAGGTTAGTTGTTTGTCATTGCGGAGATAAACAAAACAAAACAAAACTGGTTAGTTACTTTTTCACTTTTCTGCTTATCATTTCAGTCAATTATACCTACAGTGTGAAATAAATGTCTGTAACTCAGGTTTGATTAGTTTGTAAATAAAGAATGGGGTATTAGCCAGATGGGCAAGGTGGCTCTTCATCTAGCCATTACCTTCTTATTCAGGGTGATCCCTGTCTAGAGAGAGCTGCGTTTTGCTGCACAGAAAGTTTTAAAAGTAGCATCCATATTGGTTTAATGTGGGTGTCTGAATTTTAAAAGATGGGAGGAGGAAAGAAACATTCAATCAGTTCGTCCTGGGAACCAAATGTGATTACTCTGAAAGTTCTAAGGAATTTTTTAAAATTTTGACTCCAGAAAGCTACTATATACTGAGCTGTTTCAATCACTGCAGGCTACTTTAAAATTTTTTTTTTTTTTTTTACTGCCCACTGTTTTCAACAGGCACCAATTAAGATTCTGGGGTCAAAGGGTTAATTACATCTTCTAACTCAGTATGTAGAATTTTCTGATTATTAACTAAGGTTGGATTAAGATGAAAAAGATCCTACACAAATGTTAATGCTAGTCCCTCCTTGAGAAGATTTATTAAAAAGCCATGCTGAAATCTATCTGCTTTCCTAAAAGCAAATGGGGAACAAAATCTTAGAAGAAGCAGTAAAACAGACGTTTAAAGGCATGCACGTAGCTTATTTCTCAAGATGGTTTTCTTATTACTAGAACCAGTTCTAGGCCATCACAACTGGGCTGATAGGAGAGATTTCTTTGTCACATCCCTGTGAGTCCATGAGGTACACATACAGGAGTCAGGCGCAACAGCATCTCTGAATAATAATGCCTGTAATTATAATTTATATCCCCTGACATCAGTGTAACTATAAAATGTAAGGCACAGTTTCTTAACTCTAAAAGCTGAATGCCTTTAACAATATTTGTCAAATCATGAGGTTACTTCCTTGTAGGGTATGAAACTAACTATAGCTTCATGATTGAAGGTACACTAATTTTAATGCAGTGTGCTAAATGGATATTTCTATTTGTCAAAGTAGTTTTGTCTCTGCTTTCTTTGTTGCCTGCATAGCATAGTACAGTGCAGCCACATTTTAGAGTGAAATCTTACTACGGTGCCCTTATAGGCACAATGCTCGTGTATATCACTACTCTGAAATTAGTGGTTCTTCCTTCTACTTTCCAATGCAGAAGAAAAAAAAAAAAAGTACCCCAAACTCTTTTCCTTCGACCTAACTCCAGTTAGAGTGAAGAATTACCAGTCGGCTAGGTTATTTTAATGACAGATTATTTTAAACTAAGCCTTCACCATCTGTTCCACCCCCTAATTATGAATGCGAAAAGAACATATTTCACAATTACATCAGTAAAAAAGTAAGATATACGTGATTTAAATGCATGCGTGTGCTCCATGTCCGATGCACTGTACATCTGTGATGTTCTCTGAATTCAGGCTTAGGTTACGGAGAAAATACCCATCCATGTTCCAGCACAGCCTCTGACACTCAATTTCCCCCCCAAGCTCAGGGGTTTTCATTATCGGGACGTAATTCTCTTAGGAAAGAGCAGAACATGAATTTGAGCACCAATGCTTGCCAGCCAGTAGATACAAGTACTCATATTTTAGAACTGCCCAAACAGCTTGGCTGTTAATAAGGAGAGGCTGTATGAGAACATTGCTTTCACTACCGGAGCAATGGGTTAGCATCGGGAATGGCTGCATCTGCTCTTGAACTGCCTCTATCATCATGAGAGGCAGAGTGGATAAGCCAAGCACAAAAGAAGCTTGGCCTGGAGAGGGGGAACAGGGCTCCCATACCTATCCCTCCACTCTGGTTTGGCCATAGACGTTAGAAAGAAACAAAAAATGTTTCTTCATTGTGTGGCCTCTGGCTACAATAACACTTTGATAGAGCTCATTCACATGCTGTATTGCCCCCTGATTGCACTCAGGAGGGAATGCTAACCCACTCAGGCACACACATGTGGACTTCTGGCGACTTCAAGGAGAGCCTGGGATGGTGCCCAAGAAGTGCCCACATGTATTTGTTTATGGGGAGGAAAAGTTTCCCAAATTTGGTCTCGGCAATCTGAGTTTTAACAATCAAGCACTGTACAGAAACAAAAGCCTTTTTTTTTTTTTTTTTAGAAATAGGAAATCTATGTCAAGTATATTTTCTCAGAGTGGATGAAAGCATACATCAAATATTTGGGCGCCTCTTTAACTCTTAGGAATCTCCCAGAGCTTTTGTCTCTTGTGCTTCCTTCAGACCCGCCCCACTACCCCTTTCAATGAGTCAACAAGATGAAGGAGAGCACAAGTCATATTATGATGTACCAAAAGCCACATGTCCCCTAATCACAACAACAAACTGGACTCGTTAGGTGACACTGAACTATTTTCCCATGAAATAAGAATTCCAGATAAAGAAACCTTGATGCCTCAAAACACGTTTCCTAAGAGTTTCCCAAAACACATACATCCAAACATCTTAGGTGAGAAGACAGGGCAGAGATACGGATGGCCTCTCTTCAGAGAAGTACCAGAACAAAAGGGAAGGTGTTGAGCTAGTGAAATGCTAAAGCATGAAAAGAACAAAGACACCTGCTTTCTGAGCCAGGAGATCAGGTTTTGCTTCTGCTCATTAAAATTCCATTTTGTGGGAGCTGTGTATCAAAGTGCTGACCTTTTTTTTTTTTTTTTTTTTCCTGGGATGCTAGTTCAGGCCTTGAGGGATGTAGATTTCTCGATTTGAACACCTAGCCACATGGGCAACAGGCTCTGGCATCAAGGCAGGGTGTGGCATTTGGTGGGGTCACATGTGTCTGTGTCTCTGGGCCACAGGGCAGGCACACAGACCCCGCAGTATCTGTGGTGTGTCCTGGGACTCCACTTGAGGCAGAAGTGACCATGAGCCGCAGCTCACAAGCTCTTTTTGCCTCAAGGAGAGGATTCCCACTAGTCATTCTAAGGCACAAATATTCACTGGCATATCAAAATGTCTCCTTATTGTGCCTGTGGTGTAATTCATAGAAACAGAGGCTCCTCAGAATCCAGCAGCTAATTCCTTATTGTGCATCTTTCCTTTTGAATTCAGAGTTCTCTTTCAAGTGAAAGGAGGAATTCCCATGTCAGCAGGAGCAATACAAACAGTACATTGTATTGGTCGTGAAAGGCTTAAAAATGTCACCGCTTTGCTTTGGCTACACATGGAGCTTGGTCACATGCAGGGTTCCAGGTGTCTTTCAAGTGCTCTGCATTATACAAAACAACACAAAGGAAAGAATTGATGAAAATTGTTTCTTGGACACCCTGCAGATCACAGATTGCTGGAAAATAGGGGCTGGTGACATTATATCACATATATGATATAATATACATCAAATATTCTATTATATATCATACATGAGAATAATACTTGTATATACCATCATATTATATTATAGGATGTCTTAATGCTCATTTCATTCAAATGTTCCCCATAGAGGTGGGGGAAGGGAAGGAAGCTACATAGGCAAGTTACATAAACCAAACGTGAGATAGGTATTATCAAATCCTACTTTATCGATAAGGAAACTGAGGCTCAGAGAAATTAAGTACCTTGTCCAGTGTCACACATCAGTAAGTGGTAGATGTAAGAAGGAAGGAACCTCCTTTTCCATCCACTGCTGGTAGGACTAGTTGCTGGGTATTTCAGTTGTTTCACACCCCATCACAGTTTAAAATCTGTGCTTCCTCCCACATTTCTTTCCACACAAGCGATTCTCCTGGTCCTATGGTGTGGTGTGATCCCTGCAGAGAGCACCTGCTGAGGGCCCACTATGCGCCAGCCTGTGCCAGCTGAGGTTTCACAAAGCAGAAAGAGGGGCCAGCTCAGAAGCTGACTTCTTAAAGAAAATTGTTCTATGGATCCAAGACTAAGAAAATGAGTCAAGTTAGAAATTAACTTTGAAAACAAAAAGCCATAGTACAAAAGCAATTTCCAGCTCAGGATACCCTCAGAACAGGGCGGGGACCACTGAGATCACTGAGTTCCACACCTTTAATATGCCCTCTTTGGGTTGGAAAAATGCAGAGGTGGATGGAGTTTGTATTGTTTCAGTTTTATTAAGGTATAACTGACACGTGAAATTGTAAGATACTTATCGTATATTTTATGGTGACGCGATATGCATACACATGGTGAAAGGATTTCTGCTACCTAGTTAATTAACACACCTATCACTTCACATGTTTGTCTTTTTGTAAATATACAGTCAAGGTGCTAAGGCCTAGAAGGAGAGATGGGACCCCCGCAGTTAATAAAATGCTAGGAGAACCACAGCTCCCAACAGGTCACCGCCAGGTCAAGACTTGAACACATATTCCAGTGGGGCCATGGGGCTGGCCGGCACACTGGCCCCATTTCCTGTCCCACGGTTTTTCATGTAGATATATAGGGTTTTATTCTTTCCATCTCTGGTATTATTCATACTATTTTATATAGAAGTCAATGTTGAAAATAAGATTGATTTTACAGGAATTTATTTTATAGTCATGTTGACTTGACAATGCATTCTCAATGATGCCAGGTAGACCCATACTGCTGTCCCTGTTATGGCCGATGATGATGTCACCCTGAGCAGGGGGGAACTTTAAAAACGGGCTCTTTAAGAGAAAATCATAAAAACCTTTCTCCAAGTATTCCTTTACATAAACAATTTGTTTTGGGGGAGGAACCGTGATAAAAGAACCCTGTAATGAATTTAGCATGTTAAAAGACCATTTAGAGACCTCAGATATTAATCGGGTGCATTCATATGAGTTTCATTTCAGGAAGCATTTATTGGTATCTCTAGAGAAAAGGTATTCAAAACATTTGTACTGAAAGGAACATGATTTCTACAAATATGCTTGCCATGGATGGTATTATGTTTCCCTCAAATTCATATGTTGAAGCCCTAATCTCCAATGAGACTGTATTTGGGTCTAGGCTTTTAGGAGGTAATTAAAATTAAGTGAGATCATATGGGTGGGGTCCTAATCTGATCGGATTGGTGGTCTTATAAAAAGAGAAAGTGATAGGTGGCAGGATGGCTCAGCTAAAAAAAAAAAAAAAAAAAAAAAGAAAGTGAGAGCCATCTCCCTCTCCATCGGCCTGCACCCAGGAACGGCCACGAGAGCACACAGCAAGCAGGCAGATGTCTGTGAGCTAGAAATAGAGTCCTCACTGGAATCCTACCATTCTGGCACCTTGATCTTGGACTTCTAGTCTCCAGAACCATAAGAAAATAAATTTCTATTGTTTAAGCTACCCAGTCTATGGCATTTTGTTATGGTGGCCCAAACTGACTATAGTAGTTTGGAAATTCTGGTTGGGAAAAATACTTTGGACATGAAAACATTTAATATTAATTTCAGAAAAATCATTGTAACTAGAGTCCCAGCTCTTTATTTTATATAACATTTATATAATTAATAATTCATTTTTACAAGACCCGACAAAGCTATAAATATGATAGGCTGATAATAGAAAGTAGAATTTCGTTCCAGAAATCGACAATGATTAGGATTGTTTTTGAAAAATTTGTTTTCAAGTAATTGCCCCTCTTCTGGTTCCTACATTTACAATATTGAAATATGTATATTGGTTTTCTGTGCATTTCAAATGCTTAGGGACGACATTGCTCCACTGCCTTAGCTCCATACAAAGCAGAGCTGAGCATTTATGTGAAAATCAATTATTCTGATGGAACTGCCAAGCTGGTCCTGAATGGTCTTGGGATAAACAACTTGGCTTAGCATTTGCTATGCCTCTCAGCTGCTTTGCTGCCCTTCTGCTTTCATTTCACTTAGTTGGCCACTAAGTCTTGGTGAGAAGGACTAGCGTCCACTGCTTGTCCACTGAGCTCTCATCCCAGTAAGGGCTCCAAGGAAATGCTTCTGCTTTTATCCCCATGTGCCTCTTTAACACATGCGAAGCAAAAGGGGTTGTGGGTTCTCATTGTTGAGTAACATACTTGCATAACAACTCATGTCATAAGAAATCTTCTTCAGAGAATGTCTAGATGGTACCCTTCATCATGGAGCAATTCAGCAGATGAAATTTGCTGGGATCAAATTTTCTCAGTGTACATTAAATGAGAGTCGAAATTTATGCCATAAAAGCAGTAGTGCTTGGCTGTATATCCTGGCTTCTGCTGTGGTCCAATTCAGGAACAGAATGAAAGGACTGGGCTGGGGTATGAGGTGTGGATAATTTTATGGGCTAAAGACATTAGTAAAGAAGAAAATTGAATTCTGGTATTTTCTACTGACTTACTAAAGTGATTTTTTTTAAAATATGAAAAATGAGATTGAAATTTTGGATCTATTTCAAGGGCTATCCTGACTGGAAGGGAATTCATTGCCATCACTGAAGAGTAACTGGCTATTTTATTATTTGAATTTCCTGGACCAAAAGGTGCTTTAACTAAAATCTCAGTGAGGTTTCATAAGAATTATGGGACTAACGTCGTCTTTAGAGAAGTGTCATAGAAATGCAAAGACAAAGTCTAAAATGACCACCTTGAATGTAAATTCAGCTTTACTAAGATGATTTCAAGAAGGTGGATATGGTATCTAAACTGGAAACCACTGTGATCCTATCTTTATGCCTTCCTGACCTCCCATATGAGGCAGCAAAAATGATACACTCAACTATTTTCTGTTTTAGCTATTTGACCGATAAGTCAATCACTGTGATTATTTTTTTCTTTTAAAAATTTGATTAAACATTTAAAAATGTCCTCACATTTGTCTTAAATATATTCTAAAGATATAGTTCTGTTTTGTCTTGAAATCAACGTTTTTACTAGAATAATGCACCGTGGATGTCAAAGGGCAAATTAGATTCAATACATGGATTGTCACTAAATAGTCACTTTTTCAGGAACAGATCTGTTCTATAAATTTTGAGATGCCTGGATACTTAGTTATAGATAAATATATTCTAAAGTTGCTCACATGTGCTTTTATAATTACCAAGCAGGGAGGGATCATTTCATAGAGCTAACAATGCCACCACATAAATTTCCCAGGGCAGAAGGAAGTGTCAAAGCTTTTGCCTAGACATCATCTTTCCTTTCCCCCTTGTCCTGGAGTACAATCATAATATGGATCTTCCCCTTTCCCGGGTTCTTCAGTGAAGTCAGAAGCCAGGAACTGACATCCCAGATTCCTGCCAGAAAATGGTACACTTTGATATTCTGTTTTTTCTTAGGCAGCACACAATGTTAGCCTGCAAGGCAGATCTAACTTACTCTGCATTTTGTCTTGGGCTATTTGGCACAGGTGGCCTCAGAACACCACATATCTACTTTAGTTTTTCAGGCTGTACAACCTAACATACCTGGGGAATCACCAGATAAAGTGTTTTACTGGGGCCATGTGGTTTAGTGAAGTTGTACAATAGTCATACATATAATTAGCCATTATATATCCTACAAGGCATTCACTAAACAATAATCTAGGTTATGCATGATCTATTCAAATGCACGGATGTGCCAATTCATGGTAATTCCAAAAGAAATTTGCAGTTGGCCATATTGATAATTCATTCACGAGAAGCCCTGAATCAATAGCCTCAGTCTAATTCTAATGTGCACAATGATCCATTTCCCCTCTCTTTGACTTAAATAGCTAAAGCTATGTTAGAACAAAAATAATTTGAAAATGGATATATTCCACCATTCAATGCCTTTGATGAATGATAGTCCACCTCTCAATGACTATTGACTTGTTAAAATTCTATTTGGTCTACAGAATTTATAGTGGCCTTAACGATATAGCCTATAATACTTGTAGCCACTACTGCCACCTCCCACTTAGTCTTTCTCAACCTTCTATGTCAAAGACATCTAAATTGTCAACAACAGTGGTATGAAGAGGCAAGCATAGTGATTAAATTCCAAGTCTGATTTTTCCACTTGGCCCTCTGCCTGGTTTCTTTTAAGGGCTGGGCAAGTTAACTAATAATATTTTCATTACTAGAATGGTGTTTTTCTTAGCCATCTAGAATCCCAAGACGACCAAGTTCACCATGGAGAAACTGTCCACCTCTATCTACTACACACTCTCTGTCTCATAAACTTGCAGATGTCCCTAATAATTGAAGAAAGATCAATCCTAATTATAACTCTTCCTTAGACATAACTTAGAGCCAAGTAAACACCAACCTCCCCATGAATGGCAGTAGCCAGAAAAAAAGTGAGGAAGTATAACCTGGGGTCGCCTTGGAAACTACAGTGCACAGGTTTGGGATCAGCAGCTTCTCTCCTACTTCTAGATCCTCATTTCAGACCCCATTTCATTCTTTTTTTTTTTCTCTTTCCTTTTCTTTTTCTCCTTTCACCTTTTGGTTTGTATTCTGGGTTCATCCATTTAGTGAATGAGGTGCTGATGGCTGCGGAGATGGTGTGGTTGTAGAGGTATGCTCCTACACTTCTACACTCCACAACCGATGCTCCTAGCACTCCTGTTCTGAATATGTTTCTATGTGAACACTACCCTGGACAGTAAAACGAAGGCAGATAGGTGTACACATCAGACTCACAGATGTGCAGTGAGAACTGACCACTTTTGAAGACCAAAAATGGCTCCAAATTTATGCAGGCTAGTGTGAATTTTGTGTGGTTGAATTTTGTGTGGTTGAATATTGGGGGATAACTTCTTTTTGCCCCCAATGAGATTTGTTCATTTTAGCCTTGACCTTTTCCAACAAGTAAGACTTGTTTTATTAACTTGCTTGGGGGCTTCTCCTTAGTAATAGGATGACCTACTTTAATTTCTACTTAAATGCTTCACAGGCTAGAGAGAGAGAGAGAGAGTTCCCCTAAAGGATTGAGGCCCTAAAGACTCAAATTGGCCTCTGAGCCCTAATGGAAGACTTTTCTCCCAAAGCAAATAAAAAATATATTAAGCGTTTTACAAACACAACCTTAAGCTTTTATCATTTTCTGTATGTTCTTTCTATACTCATCATAAGTCATTGCACTTAAGACATTTGCTGCTCCTCTCCCCCAGATTTTTATCCCTTTCCTGGTTCTTTTCTGCCATGACAGGCACCTTTCATGAAAGTGTATAGCCAATGATATTTTGCCATTGCCTCAAAATCACATAGTCATGGCATCACGGCACACAGCTGTGACCTGCTATGCAGGTCTAATGTACTATATGTTGACACAAGTCTCCACAGTTTATCCACATCCTTAATTCCACTTGAGCTAGTGAGACCAAGACAATGCAATGGGGAATGACCAACATTATTATCAATATTCTACAATGCAGTGAACACGGCTGTTTCCCATAATCTCTGCAAAGTATAAGTAACACACCCTCATAGAATGAATAAAAGGAACTCATTCCTTCACCTGTTTGCAAAAAGCAATTCTTCCTTTTATTGGGCACTCTCAATATGCTGAAGTATGTTATCATAATTAAAAATTTCAATAACATGACGTGACATAAAGCCTTCATTTTGAACAGGATAAAAATCCTTGTCCCGAAAGCCTTACTACATAGAGTAAAATCTATGGGTTCTGCTGCAAGTCATTTATGCTTGCTTCTTCAGGCTGAAATCTTTTGGCTTACATGGACCCACATAAGAGAATGGTGGGTGTATCAAGTCATCTAGCAAGTTTTTGAAGGAAACACATTCCTAATGCCCCCTTTTGACATATTAGGAAGTTTGAATGAATTACACAAGATAACATACAGGCTTAAATACTCAGGTACAGAGAGATGCCCAGCAGAAGGAGTATCTAATTATTGGAGGATAATGGGCTAAGCCATCAGGACCCTTCTCACGACTTTTCTGCATAAGTTAGTTCACAACAGGACTGCTGACACAGTAAGCAGCTGAAATGGTGTAAAGAGAACTGATCCTTTCACATCCCTTCCTAGGGTCTTTTCACAGCCCTCAAAAGAAAAGGAATCTGGCATTATCCAACTCCCAAGTGAAGCACCAGAAAGGGAACTGGCGTGTCTGAGCCATAGGGACAGATTGCTGGCCTCATTAAGAGATGCAGTAAAGGAGATGTCCAGAGTCAGAGAGCTTTATGGGAACCCCCAAAAGAAGAAGATTGAGGAAGGAAGATCAGATGCATCAGGCAGATGGACTACTTCTGAGACCAGAGCACCTTGATTGAGATTATTGCTATGGAGTGCATTCTATAGCTTTCACTAGGCTGGGACTTACATCAGGAATGCTCAGCAAGGGGGCTAGCAGAGGCTGTAGCTCATGGCTCAAAGACCAGGCACTATGGAGGGGATCTCTTAATTCCATCATCTAGTCATCCTCAACTTGAGAGGCAAGACTGTCAGAAAGTCCCCAGTCAGATTCAGAGGGACTCTAAGATTTGGGGCAATCGTAGAGAAGATGGGACAAATATGGCCTGTCTCCTCAATTTTGTCAGTGAAGCTAAAGAGCCTGTGTGGCCAGAGCTGAACAAGTTCCACACCCAGCTTGGAAATGAGAACACTTCAAAGTCTTCAAGAGGCAGCATGGTGCAATGAAAAAGAAAAGAGTTCTGGACGCAGGTCTGAGCTGGAATTCTCAATTTGCAACTTCACTGTTTTCTCATGTGAAAAAGAGTTTTATATCTATACACTATTTATTCTACTCAGTAGAGTTGTTGAGATGATTAGAGTTAATGCATGAAAAGTTGCCATCATACAGTGGTATTTAATAAATGGTACCCACATTAGTTATTATTTGACTTGAGATGCTGACTTAGAAAGAGTGCCTGCTAAGAAGGGTGTGTTTTACCTGATCATAAGGAGAAAAACTCACTTGGAGTAATTGGGATAATCTACCAGAGGCCATAAAACTAAGTAAGTTAAATATGAACTTAAAGGGACAGGCAAGAAAAGCACTCAATAGTCATGATTAAAATAAAATTTCATCCTGGTCATAATCAGTCCTCTTTAAAACTTCAATAAACACAAGTTGGGGAAAGAATATTTGTAAGGGAGAAAAAGACTATTCATTTATCTTGAGAAATTGTAGAAGTTGTCAGAAAGAAATACCTTGAGGAAATACAGGGTGGGGAACTTGGGCAAGATAGTGATATCAAGAAGAAGATGAGAAAGAAAAAAAAACATAAAACAAGAAAAATTATTTCAGTTACATAAGCATGGTCATTTAAAAATGAGAACTATTCTAGGAGATGGGTGTGTATGTGTGTGTTTAATATTATATACCATGCTCACCAGTGACAGACAGCATTTATTAAGGCAGTCTCCGTTTTGGATCATGGGAGAAGGACTTTAAATCGAATCAGAGTTCCTAACTTTGATGCATAGACTATCACCATCCCTGTTTGAGATGAGGAAACTGAGATCATACAGCTAGTAGGTGGTAGAGCAGAAACTCAAATGCAGCTTGTTATACTATATACCGACTCTGTGGACTTGGACTATATTTTGCCGTGGCAGAAATTCTTAACCTTTTGGTATCAAATACCTACCATTTGTACCCTTATAGATCTGAGTTTCCTGTGGCAGAAGGAATAGAGGTAGTGCTCAGGATGATGTCCAGAGTGGAGGTGGGGCAAGGAGATGGTTATTGTCACCTCTGATTGTGACCTCTGTCAACCAAGAGACTGTGGCAGGTCTTGACAGTCTGCTAGGAGTGTGTAAACCATACCTAGTCATAATCTACTGGGTAAATCCCATTTCACAGGTGCAGTGTTTTACTTAGGTTGATTCCTAGGCAACTCTTCCGTCTTTTAACCCAAATAATATATATGCAGTGAAAAAATACTGTGGCATATATACAGAAAATCAATTCTACTATGCCCCAAAGATATTGGAATTAGACATCTAACAGTCCCAGAAAAATCAGTTGCATTTGAAACTCATTTGGGTTAAAATGTAATTGACTAATATAAAAGTCTATAAGAATTTGAAGCACGAATGGACAAAGTTCCTGATATTGAAGCAGTGAAGGTAATAACAGTAACATTTTTATTAGTAAGTTTCAATTAAACATACTACCATTGTAATGGTTTTTATACTAATTTGGTATGTTTTCCACGGCTCCCTCTTGAAATATAATGGGAAGCAGATGAAAGTGGGTATGGGCTGGAGGGAAGTCTCTAAGCTTCCTTACACTCACTTTATGTCCAAATGAGAACTGGGGTAGTGACAGCACAGGAAGAGATGAAGGAAGGAGAGAACCAACAGTTACTGAGGTACTGTCTTCATCAGAAGCATGCTTTACCTCAGTAGCTACTTCTTATAAGTACACAGCACTGGCCTGCTCATTCATCAGTGTGGGGACAGGAGGCTATGTCTGAGGGTGGTGAGGAAAGAGAAGAGAAAAGGCCCGACATTGAAGTCTTTCATCCACTTGACAATTTTGCGTAGTCTGTTTCTGATTACCTTCAAATAACCCCTGTCCTCTGAGGTATATGAGAGGCTTCAAGGCTGCTGGCTGCCTGTGCTCGGCAATCAGAAATCACAGTTTCTTAGGGAGTGTTTCCTGCTCTCTATGGTTCACATGCACGTGTGTGTGTGTGTGTACTAACGAGTTCTTTTTTCACATAGGGCAACTGATCAACTGATCAACTAGATATTTTTAAGTCAAATGCCTATAAATGGCAGCCATCAACATTGAATTTGAGAATTCTAAGTTAATTTTCCTTTTTATCCAGCACTGTTTAGATCTGAAATAAATTCAATTCTGAGGTTTGCTGCTTTACTGAGAGAAGAATTTATAGAGGGTTCAAATGGGAGCTTAAAAATGATTAGATAATTGAAACATAAGTCTTTTAAGGAATGGTTAAATAGACTTGATTATTCAGACTGGAGGAGCCCCGGCTGTGATGTGAGCATATGCGAGATGCCTCCACCGAGGCTGGCAACCAGTCATTCTGTTTCATGGAGGGAAAATGCAGTATGCAGAATCTGGGTGAGAAAGGAACAGTTTCCTGACAGTGGAGACTACTAAGAACAGAAAAAGGTGACTGAGGAAAGGTGGGTTACATCCTGATTTCACATTCTGGAAGGCCAGATGTATACTGCTGAGAAGGATGGCTTAAGAATGACCCTGCCCGGACTTAGAGAGAGAGAAATACAGACACACACACACACACACACACACACACACACACACACACACACAGAGGAACACTAACTGATACCTCACTTTGTGATTCTATGTTGTATTCTCAGGCTGTCAGGAGCAAGTCATGAAGAGTTACTGGAATTTGAAAACTGGAATTTAAAGCCAAGCATGTATATACCTCCATACTAACTGTATCATGATGCCACGCACACTTCTTCCGACAAACACAGTTCAGGGTGAAAGTCAAATGGGTGGCTGGTACAGAGGGCACTTCCGTGAGGAGCTCTAATCTGCTTCAGTAAGATATTTATAATGCTATTGTGAAGGAAAAGATATTAATCTGCAGAGGCAAAAAGCTAAACCAATTCACTCCAGCGAGTGGGCAGATGTACACATCCCCAGATGCATTCACTGCCCAGAAAGATGGAAACTACTGCAAATCTGACCCAAATCCAAGCAACTCAGGAAGATTCTCAGTCACTCCCAGTGGGCACTGGAGGGTCTTATGCACCAAGCTAGAAAAAGCTGGTGTTTCTACAGACGGTCCTTTTGTGAAAGGAATTACCCCAGGTACTACGGGGCTCATTCTCACGTCATCCTTGAGGTGTTTATGCTTCCTCCATTTCCAAGACAGGGATACTGAGCCTCTGAGAGTCTCTCGCCCTGCGTGAGCCACGTTCACAATCATGTGTTCTGTGTGTGAAGTTGAAAAATGTGTAACCTGTGGGCAATGAGCAGTGATGGTTCAGATATCTTAATTAGTCAACTATTTAAGAACCAGGTCTCTGTCTAACTCCAGCCTGTCACAGCATCAATTGTTCTTGCCAATATTACAGCTTTAAGCAGCATTTACTCTGTTGGTGAACACAGCGTGTGGTAAAATGATTTAGAATCATGAATAAACACATATGCTTGCTTGGGTTCAAATTTTAGAAGTGAAAACCCATTTTCTGGCCCGTGATTTAATGGACTAGAAACACACTAAAAGGTACATAATTTACTATGCATGACCAAATAACTCCTTTTGCAGCAAGTGTACTGTTTTGTGTTTTTTTTGAGGGCCGTGTGAAGGCCCTCATATGTGGGACCCGAACTGGGGCCGCTGGCTTCCCAAACCAGCGCTTAACCACTGCGCCACTCGGCCGGCCCGCAAGTGTACTTTTTGATATCAAGTGCTGCACTTAGAACTGCCGGTTACAGGTTGTGCATCCCTACTGCTAAGGTGTGCATACAAACGTACACATGGACACATGCATGCACACACCTATACACATGTAAACACACACGCACACACGAACATACATACACACAGGCACACACATGTACACACACGCACACACAAACATGTATACACACATGCGTGCACATACACACACGCACACATGTAAAGCATGTACACACATGCACACACATGTGCACGCACACATGTACGCACAAATGCACACTTCTAAACATACCCCAACAGTATTTCTCTGATGCCTTGAAACATAACCGGGCATAGAATTAGTTGATAATGGAAGCCCAATACCATAAAGTAAAAAAAGGAAACCTGACTAGGATAAAACAAATAAAAATAAATACATTAAAAAAGAGGTTATTAAAAAGATGTTACTCTAGGTAGCAACAAAAAGAAGTGCTAACAGATCAGCCCTCTTCAAAAAACACCCTGCCACTTCTATCCTGGTTTCCTTAGCTTACAAGTGGCGTCCCCCACCCTGCGTGCTTCCCCCAGTAGGTACACACGTCATTTCACTTTTAGTCTTGCTCCCATTTTATGTTTACATTTTATTTTCTCATTCCCTTTCTTGAATCCCCCTGCTTCTAGTTTCCAGCTTGGTGTTTACAGAAACCTTTACTAGAATCAGAGAGGTTTGAAGAGACCCCGTTTTCCCCCCTTCTTTTATAATGTCCATTTTTTTCCCCTCTTCCCAGAGAATAGATAAGTTTACCCAGAAAATAAAAAGCTAATACAACCTTTTGCTCATCAACAAAAGTATGTCTTGTTGTAGCCAGGAATAAGTTAATAAAACAGGGAAAAGGCTTAGTGGCTTAAAAATAGGCTCCTTGGGGTTACGAAGGAACAATGTTGTTTTTTCTTCCCAGCGTGCAAGGATTTAATTAAGTGATAACAGTCACCTTGGGGTGGCTGCACTAGGCAATAATATCTAGGTGAAGAAAAATGCTGAAGAGAGTTGAGTACAGTCAATTTATCTTCAGAGAAGGCAATAAATGAACAAAGCATAGGTATTGGGCTGATTGTTTTGCAATGTTTCCATTACTGATAAGCATCAAAAAAAAAAAAGAACAGATTTGGTATTTTCAGATTCTGAAATGTATTCAATACAGAGAAAGGAAATGAAAAAATTGCTGTGAGGTCACATCCTCACATTCTAATTACAAACAGTTTGGTAATTATTTAAGCTAAACATAGAAAAAGGGAATCACCCCGTTGACACAAAAGGATGGGAACACAGCTCAGTTGTGTATTTATAAGCAAACATA
The DNA here is from genome assembly GCA_033961575.1 of Aselliscus stoliczkanus. NCBI lineage: Eukaryota > Metazoa > Chordata > Mammalia > Chiroptera > Hipposideridae > Aselliscus > Aselliscus stoliczkanus. Next base: position 76,995,028 of record CM066732.1, read on the forward strand.
CACAATGTGGGCATTTCTGTTCTGCTTAAAAGAAAGAAAGTACTTGGAAGGAGGTGAGGGCAGAGAGAGGCTGCTTTGGAGGTCAGTCTCAGAAAAAGCTGACTTTTTCTGTCCTAAGGTCAAACATTGGGGACTCTTTGAGAAGTTTAGGGGAACCGCTCTGGGAAATATTATGACCAGGCCTGAAAAACGCGCTAAAAAACAAACAGCCAAAGACAAACCCTAGGAGAGTGACATTATCAGCACTGTGCAATATTAAGAAATTACAGTGAGGTTAGAATAAAATCATTGGAAACTCAGGCCCACAGAGAATGTTAACAGATGCCCGCAGTGTATATGCTCAGAGAAAAGGCGGAGGCAAGGTTTGACTGACATGCATAGGAATAGTTGGCTGATAAACCCAACAGCTTCCTCTCACTTCTTTATTACTGAGGTATGGGAGTTTGGAGACTGGTAAAAATATAGGAAGCTTTCATTTTTCTTGCAATAAGAATAACAACAACAACACAAACCCTCTGTTTGCACTGCTCTAGTCTCTCATGATGGATCTCAAAGCCCTGCAAAATTAATGAGTTCTCAAAATTAATGCTGCCCCTACTCGATAGAAGGAAAATGAGGCCCTGAGGTTAAATGGAACTAAGGTCAATCAACCAGTTTGCTTCAGTTATGGTTCCCAATTCCTACACTCCTTGCCTACTTAACCACCTTCTTAGAGACTATATATTACCTCCCTCCCAAGAGTTCAGGTTCATATCTCTCCAATTTTTGTGGTGATCAAAAAAATCCTGCCCTCAATCTCTGCCCTTCACTGGAGCCCCAGATATGGCTCCAGACATCCTCTTCCTTCAGTGAAAAGTGGGTACCACAGAGCAGCAGGGTTGGGACCGCTGTTTCAAGATGGGTCAACCAATGCATCTAGCATCTTTCGGGTCCTGCAGGAGGAAGCCAGCAGGGGACAGAGGAGGAGGGTTCCTTTGCCTATGCAATCTCCTCCTTCGCCGCCTTTCCCTCCCTCCCTCTCTCTCATTCCCTTTCTCTCTGTGGGATATACAAAGAAAGAAGAGTCAGCTAGATGATGCTTGAGAGGTTGCCTGCATAAGGAAAACAGCCAACAGCTCGAGATCAAATAAAAGAAAGATAAAATCACACATGCTTTGGTCACAGAAAGTCTATATCATCTTACATGAATCGATGACAGGTTTTGAAGTTACAGAACATTGGGACGGGTAAGACTCGATGAGTTTTTCAAGAGAAAAATATAATTTCTCACAATTATTATGGGTAATAGAGCTAAACTGCCTTGAGATCACATTATAAGGGAATAACTTTGCAACTGGTATTTCCCAAATTACTAAAAGAAGCAGAAAAACGGTCTTGTTTTATCCAAGCTTCCCAGTAAGTAATAGTCAGAGGCAGTATTTAGGAGAAATGGAATTCCACTCTCCTAGGTGTCTGCCTCTTTTCAAAATATTTGTCAGTGCTTTCTAATAATAAAAATAAAGAAAATTCTCAGAGGTCCTGTGTCATGGTTTAGGTGACAAGTCCCTCTCTGATAGCAGATTTTAATACTGGATGACTTGGAATTTCCCATTGACAGCTGCCCAAGACTGGCTACTGTAAGAGCCAAATGTGAAGGAATTCTCTTCTCTTCTGTTCCAAAGAGATTTGTAAAATGCTTCATTCAGGGCTGTTGGAGCTTTATCATGTTTTGGTTTGGGCACTCCTGGGCTAACAGCACAGCAGAGCCGGCCTGACTCTAGTCATACACCCCCGGGCAGACTGAGATTCTTGAGAGCCTTTTGGTTTTACATTATTCATTTTTCCATCTTATTGTGTGTGTGTATGGCCTGTGACCATTAGGTCGTTAGGACATCGGGGCTAACAAGCCTCCCATGGGCCTAATATCCAGGGTCCTTCCGAAAGGACTGATGGGATGAGGACAATCAGCACCCCTGACACTGCATAAATACATAATGCAAGAGCTTCTTAGATTATCCAAAACAACTCAAAAGAAATGAATTTCCTGGAGTTCAAATGAAAACTGGTCTGCAGCTTATGGCTCATGCTATCATATCCTGTATCACCACCAATATCCAATATCATAACCATATTCATAACCATATATCATAACCATAACCAATATCCATGACATTAGGTAACTGAGCAAGAAAGCTTAAAATTTTGTTAATACTTATAAGCTGTGTGAACCACCTGGCTGAGGCTAACCGGCCATCTGAACATTTCCGGTGCTAACTCAGGCTCTAAAACCTACCATTTCTTAAGCCCTTGTGCCCTTAGTTCTCCCTCTTCTCTGGTGTCACCTCTCCAGACTGCTCTCCTGGGCATGGGATGCGATGGACTCACACTCATGAGATCACCACTCTTCCTGTCCAATGTCAAGTGGGTCCCTACTCTCTGGGCAGCACTGGCTTAATGGTGGCATTCTGGGGATTGGGTATAATTGGCTGAGGAGTTAGTGAATTAATTACTCCGTCTGACTGAGAAGCAAATGCCCATAAGATGTGATCAGGGTTGGGTCTTTGTCACGCTTCTCTCTCTCAACTACGTTGTTATCCTCACCCACGATGGTTCTCCCAATGTGAGACTTTAAAAATACAGTTGATGATCTCACTGGCACATAGATTTAGTATTCAAAGAGGTTTGAATATAAGGAAATTAGAATTCCAATTAGTGTCCATTAATCTATGAACGAGTCATGTTCTTAAATAACCGGCCAATTAAAAGTTTATGGCTGCATCGAAACCTCTATTTACCACTTTACTATTAGCAGTGATATACCCTAGGAGCTTCTGTCTGTTTGAGCATGTCAAAGTAAAACACTGATTTGTTTAAGTTTTATCCTCAAAAGTGAATTGGTTGGCACATTCCAATGTGCCCTAAATTAGGGCAGCTGCCATCAGTTAAACATACAAACGATTAAACAAAGAACGGGAGTATTAAAGGAGGCAAAATCTACTCATTTACTGATCTTAAGCAAGCAGAGAAATACATTTCATTTATTTTAGCCACAGAAGGTTAAATTTTCCTTCCAGGGGTATAGACACGCTGTCTGTGTGGAGCGGGGAGATATGCACCATCATATTTACTCACTATTCCTGTCATATATATTAATTTCCAATTCATGCTCATTATGACCATGTGAAATAGTTCTAGGGCTTTTGTTGTTTTTCATAATACAGCCGTACCACTGATGTATGAAAATAGCTCAGGACAAAATAGACTGGTAATTGGATAGACAGTCAGAGAAACGTACAGCAATTTCTTTTTCAAATAGAAGGGTAACTGAATTTTTCCAGACATTGTGTGAGCAACACATACCCAATATCTTAGCCAAAACGTTGGTTCTGTCTTTTAGTTGGACTTCTAATCCATTATATCATTGTATTGGCAAAAAATAGATAAAAAAAATTGGCTACATCTTTTATTATCAAATGTTATCTTTTACCATATATGACAGTAGAAAGTGTAACGGCAGGAGCCCCCAAAGCAAACAACAGCGCATAAAATGACAATGAGAACCAGCTTCCAAATAGACAACATCCAAAGCTTGCATTATCAGCTCAGTTTTATCCTTGGTGCTTAGCCTTGAATTTCCCATTAGTGCTGCTGGGGGCTGCACAGCTAAAGCCCATGTGTCAAGTTGAGGAAACACTCCTCAGTATTAGTTCTGACTCCAGCGTTATAACACAAATCATGATAATATTTCGGTATCTCTGCATTTCTTTGGGAAAAAAATACAATCTAGCACTCGACACACTCGTAAATTATGACCCTATTCCTCTACTGTTTATGATTATTACCCTATTCTGTATAGAAAATAAAGATATTTTAATAACATTTTAAATAAAAGTTTTAAAATAATAATTGTAGTTGTGTTGAGCCTATCAGTGAAGATTTTTAAAAATTAAAACAGAAATTTAATAGTATTAGAACCTCAATAGAGATAGATCATTATACCCATGTTACATATTTATAAACTAAATCTCTCTGTATGTATCTTAAGGTTGCATATTACTGTGGAACAGGGGCAGGATGCTGAAGCGAAGCACTCAGTCCTGCTTACCTCAGGTCTTATTACAAATTCTTATTAGTGCTAGTGGGGGTTAGCTCCCATGCTTTAAAAATTTGCATAATGAGGCCAAGGTCAGGAACCTGAGGACTCAGGTGAGCGGTTCCACTCTTTTCTGTGGCCAAAGAGAGCATTCCTAGCTCTGACAACTGGCCTGTAAACATAGAATCTCAGCAGCACAGGGCAGGAGAGTGTGGGTGGGTCAGCATAAACCTATCAACACTGATAGAAAAGTAACTCCAAACTGTATGCCCTAAATATGCAGATTTTGGGGAATGAAAGACAGCATGCTTATTATTAATATAACTAATAATAAGTACAAACATTTAACTGGGTTCCAAGGATGTTTCTATAATGGAAAATGTACTCTTTTAAATGTTAAGGGTAATTCATCTTCATTACAGAAAATTTGGAGCATGCAAATAAACAAAAATAAGGAAATACAGATCACCCACAATCCAGAGATACATTCTATTGATATTCTGGTGGACATCTTCAGGGGTGAATTCACTAAGTATTTATTAAGCAACTACTATGTTGCTTAACTGGCCCAGAGACTACGTACTGGAGACAACTATGAACTAGACAGAAACAGCCTGGTTTTTTGTTTTTTTTTTCATGAAATTTAGTCTATATATGTACATTTAAAAAAGACGCTCGATACATATTATTCTAATCTACAGATAATTATAGAAATTACTCAACCAAATGGCTTCCCAGGTTTGCATCTGCTCTGTGCCTCTTCTAACGGCAGTCACACTCACGTGTCCTTTTTACTGCTTCTTACAACACCAAACTTCATACTAGTCTTCAGTCAAATTAATTTTGAGCCCATTTGGAAAGGCATATCCCTAAAGACCCTGCACTAGAATGATAGTGAAAAGAGAGATTTCAAAATTACTGTGAGGTCCTCATCCATATTTCTTTGAGTAAGTGTGTAAGTTCTACTTTTCATGACCATACATATATACATACACGTGCTTCCCATTATAGAATTTGAGTAAAAATATTTGGCTTTGCTTGTTGTATTGAAAAGCATTAAATGGCATCTCTCTATAAAGACAGAGCATATAGGAGGAATGTTTTGCTCTGATTTCATTTGAATTCTTTTCAAAATCTCTGAGTCCTCTGAGAATAAGAGCAAATTCTATTGCTGCTACTCCTTGCAAATATATTCACCTTGTGACAACCATTCTGTTCCATGGCTCTGAAAAAGCCACAGTACCTATCCTGGAAAGGGGACTTTCCTAGAGCTAAGGGGGCTCTGCCCAAAGGCAGCAGCCATGGCAAGTCCCCCACCCCACCATGCCCCAGGAGTCCCTGCTTAGAGTGTGTTACGGAGTTCACGTTTGGGCACTCAAAAAGTCGTTATACAGCATGTACTACGTGGTCATAGTGGAAACGACACACACCTTTTATTTACTTGTTTATTTCAGAAAGAAAGAAAAATGTACTTAGGTTCCCAAGTTGGCAGAGATTAAATCACCACCACATGGAGGTGTGCGAAGGAAGAACTTCCAGAAGATTCCAATTATACGTATACAGGAGGCAGTCACCACTTTCTCACTATATACCATCATGGACTTTGTACCTAAAGACTGACAGGTAAGCCATGGCTTGGAAATCCTTGTCCACTCAGAACTGTATTCTAGTCACACTCCCGACTTTTTCACGTTTCTGTAATACCCTGCTCCCAGTGATTGTGTTATTAAAGGGATTTGGCCACAAAAGCCTAACTCCCAATATAAAGAAATAGGCTGTTTATCATTTTCAGGATGGGCTCCGGGACAGTACACAAATCGGGCCCATCCTAGACTTAGTGTTAACTGTTTCTCTAGGGGTCACTTTGGCTGATGCTCCCAGCAGGCCATGGTTTGTATATAGAAAATGTACTGATGTAAGGAGCATTTCCCACTGCTCTGTGAAACAGTAAGTACCACACACAGCAGAAATTTGCAAGTGTTCCTATTAATTTGGTTATGCTGGCCAATAATAGTTAACAGGCAGGCCACAAATTCTCCCTGTAGATTTTATATTAGATTACGACACTGAATAAAATGAAATAAACAAATGTTCTTGCCATAGTATCTAGCTGACTGAATAAAATGAGAAGTCTTGATAATTTGTTAATGTAAAGACTATTATTGTTTAAAAGAATAATATACAATATTGCATGGGGACAGAACACCATGCAAAATTTATTTAAGAACAAAGTGATAGTTTCATTAATTCCTGAATAAGTATTGGTTAAAGTGGACTTATTTATAGAAAAATGGAACCAATCGTTTTTCGTTTTTACACTCTTACTGGTAGGATTTTATATATATTAATATATATATATATATATATATATATACACATACACACATATGCATATATTATATATATATATACACACATATGCATAATATATATATATATACACACATATCTATAATTCTGTAATTTGCTTTTGAATTTAATGATAGGTCTTGGATATCTTTTCATGTCAGCACATATAGGATTATCACTTTTTTTTCTGAAGACTATACCATAACGCATTTAACAACCCTGTTTGATGATGGTTTTAAAATTTGAGGCAATACTGCAATAGATTCCCTTTAAGAGTTTCATGATGTGCTATTCTTAAAAATGCGTGCTTACTCAATTTTAAAAGATGCTGCCAAATTGCCTTTTTTTGGCTAAATTGTTTACAGGAAGCTGTTAACTATGCAGTCTCATCACTAGTAAATTGATGTCTCATTGATAGAAAGTTGATATCACTTTCCCCAATCTCACCAGTATTTGATATCAATCTTGGCCAATCTGAGAGGCAAAAATTTTCAGCATTTTCATATATCATTTGGTCATCTATACTTATTTGGTGACAGTCTTATGAATATCTTTTGACTATCTTCTAATGGGATATTGGTCTTCTTCATGACTTGTTCAATCTCTTTATGTAGTTTGGATATTGATCCTTTGTTTTATGAGTTGTAAATATTCTTTATCAGCCTGTAATCTATCTTATAACTTTGTTTATGTTACCTTTCATTGTACATATTTTAAATTTTTTAAGGAATCGCCTCTGTTAGTCTTTTATGACTGCTGGCTTTCCTTCCTTAGGAAACTCTTCTCTATCACGAGAAAATAAAAATGCTCTCTTCTATTTTGTTTTAATGTTTACAGGTATGATTATTATGCTTAGATCTTTAATTCAAATTAAAGAATTAAGGACTGATGTTTAATATCTTTCTGAGATTCTGCATGAAAACATACCCTTTGTATAATTTGATTTTTTAAATAATTCGTATCGTTTTAAAAATCTACTTTAAAGTGTAAGCATGGTTTTCTAGGATTATGACCACCAAAATCTGGGAGCCAATTTAGATAGGGGATGGCTCCTTCTTTTCCTGAGGCAGAATAAGTAGGTCTTAGTTCACTACTCTATTGTTTAGGAAGAAAGAGTTCGCTACACTGCAGCAGAAGAATTTTTCAAAAGGAAGGGAGAGAACTATCTACTTTTTATATATTATTCTCAGGGCTGTCAGTAATAGGGACTAGAAGCCCGTATGCAAATACTTTATTTACCTTGGATTTCTGGTTACTAAGCAGTTGCATAGAAAGAGATAATCTCCCAAATCAGAGAGGTTTGTGTTCAAATCCTGGGTTCAGCCACTTGAACCCTATGAGTTTGGGCAAGTCATTTATTTTCTCAGCTTTTGGTTTTTTTTATTTATAGAATAGAGCTAATGTCTATTCTCAAAGGATTAAGTGAAGTGACATATGTAAATCACCCAGTACAGTCTGCTCCATTTCAACAATATGCTGTGTCTCCTATTCACCTATATCCCCTCAACTCCTATCACAGCAGCACTGAGAAAACCTGATAAAGGTTGTACATTTTCCCAGAAGACAAAGAATGTTCAACCTGCAGTTAATAGTAAAGGTTGGCTAGAGCTGGGAGTGAGGTTAGAGAGACCAAAGCAAGAAGGAATTGAGAATGGACCAGAGGTTTCCTTTAAAAAGAACTGAACTTTTTAAAAGATCAAAAGATCAGGAATTCAATAATGGAGCTGACTTATTCTACAATGATTTTCTTTTCTATTAGGCCTTTTAGCCTGAAATTATGGTCTGACTCAGCTGAATTTTACTCATGATTTGTATTGGCCATAGTTGACTCTCTGAATGAGCCTGCATCAACAAAAGTCATTGAAAACTGGATATATAGCTGAGAGTTTCTCACATTTGCAAAGATAAATTAAGACTGAGAAGACAACAAACAGCCCAATTAAAATAGGCGAGAGAACTGAGTGGCCAATACTTCACTCAAGAGGACATACACATGGCACATAAACAGAGCAAAAGATCACTAGCCATTAGCAAAATGCAAATTAAAACCATGATGAGATATCACTACGCACCTACTAGAAGTGGCTAAAAAAATACTGACAATCTCAAGTGCTGACAAAGATGCCAAATGGTACTGTTGGTGGAAATGCAAAATGGTGCAGCCATTCTGGGAAAGAGTCAGGCAATTTTTAGAAAGTTAAATACACACTTATAACATGACCCTGAAATCCTATTCCTAGGTATTTACCCTAGAGAAATGAAAACCTATGTTCATACAAAACCCTGTGCATGAATGTTTATAGCAACTCTACTCATCATTGACAAAAAATAGAATGAACCCAAATGTCCTTCAGTGAGCAAATGGACAAACTGTGGTACAGCTATACAATGGAAAGGAATACTTCGCAGCAACAAAAATAAATTACTGATATGAATATCAAGTGCATTAGGCTGAGTGAAAGAAACCAATGTGAAAAGGTTATAGACTATATGATTCCATTTATATGACATTCTCATAAAGGTAAAAATACACTGAAGAGGAACAAATCAGGGATTGCCAGAGTTTGGAGGAAGGGGCGAGGAATACAAAGGGATGGCATAGGGAGGTTATTTTTTGCGGGGTGGAACTTTTCTGTATCCATATTGTGATTTTAATGAATTTGACATGTTTAAAATTCATAGAAATACACACAAAAAATTCAATTTTACTGGATGTTAATTTTTTTTTACTTAAAAAAGAATGAAAGTACAACCCATCTTAAGACTCAAACTTTCTCTGACTGGACTGATTGAGTTTTACTACACACAGAATGACCCGAGGCCAGCCTCTTCCTTCCAACAAAAGAGAGTCTTTCTCAAACACCTTTTTCACACACATGAATGAACAATGAAGAATAAAAACAAAAAGGGCCCTTTTCTTCTGTTTGTGTTTTTACTGAACCAATTCGATCATCGTGTACTAGTTAGAAACAATTTTTCCATGCAGAGAATATTTTCCATGCTTTCGGGCACCCTGCAAGGAAACCACACACAGCCCCTCCCCCACTCTGATCGCCACCTTATTATTTAGAGTTACCAAACGTCAGTCAGATCACCAACCAGCAGCTAGCTGGCTGCCCAAGCTTTTGCTCTTTTAGCAATGGCCCAGTTATTATCATGATATAAACTCTCCTTCCTGCATACTGCCTTTTCTTTTCTTTCATTTTTTTGGGAAACAAGTTGTCTTTAACCCTTGGACTCAACTTGAAGGCAATGGAAATAATTAAGACTGACATTTCTAGGGTTAAACGTCAAGTAGGAGAAAGAGCTGAAAAAGGAAATTCCCCAGCTTCTTAGTAATGAAAAGCGGAGGGTATACCTTCTGTGGCTGTCTGTGAGATGCTTTCACATCCATGTGTCAAGGGTTTTTCAAACTGACAACTTGCAAATTTGAAATACAAAAATGCCCAAAGCGATATTTTAGTGGCTCAGGGAAACTCTTGTATGGGAAAAAGAATTCTAAAGTGAAACGTCTCTTGAAATCACACAGGGCCTGACCACGATACTCTAATTATGCTAATTGCTTCAATGCCCTTGCTTTATTTATGCTGAGCAGCTAAGATAAATAAAGGAAAATTGCTTTGGATCTAACTGTATTCATATCAGAATGCAAACTAGCCTGTGTTTGTTATGTGATTGCTGATCTGTTTACACTAAATTCTGCAGGTAATTGCAGTTTTGATTGCACATTTATTTCTAGCTGCACAGGTCCCAGGACTAGGTCTGTCTGTTTTTATAATTAAACCGTTTTGTAATATCTAAACTCACTAAAGAGCAAAATGATGCTTTAAGAATTTACATATTTTATGCATTAAATATAATACTTTGGTGAGCAGTGACAAAAACGGGGAAAAAAGTATGTTTACCACTAAAAAAAATTGGACAGCATGTTCTGGATTTGAAGAAATTTGAGACATCTGTTCCAAGGCCTGTTCCCCGAATGGGACAGATGCCTGGCCCATCCCTGTAATCTGTGCTTCAACACACAATTTTTGAACTTTCAGCTGCAACTTTCATATTAGTAAAATATGTGAATAGAACATACTGCCGCTTGGTGATTCCTAAGACAATGGAATAGTGTTTTATACTCCAATGTAATAGTTGTGTTGCCTGCCCCTGTTTAGATGCTGAAAGTTCATAGAGCTTCCAAGGTCTTTGTTCTCAGTTCTAAACCAGTCTTCTGGGGGTGTTCACCATGGTCACTGGCCTTAGCTTAGAATTCAGTTTTGATTACAGATTCCTTTGGATTTCATCCACAGCCAACATACTTGGGAGAAAACCCACAACCACAACAAATATACATACAGAAAACAAAAAATCTTTTTCCTACTGGGGATGCCCCTTACTTTAACATCAAGATGGAAAAGGCATTGATGATGCTGCTACCGCAAATGTAGGACGGTGTTACCTTTGCATTGCTTCTTTACCCGTCATCAAATTCTGAAAGAGTAATTTAGTCTGCCCTACTCAATGGAAAAGTTAGTATCAGTCTATACAGACTAGCCTGCAAAACTTCTTAATCTAGATTCTGCTCATGAACAATCTTCTATTAGGAGCTTATTTTGCCTACAATACCCCTGAGGCATGTTTTCAATAAATATATGGCTAGCTTCAGCTCCCTCGGGGCTTTATGGCCTTCTTCCCTTTTATAGGGAAGATAAAGGAAGTTTGGAAAATGTTAAGATGCTCAAGGCACCTTGAGTAAACTAAGCTACCAGAAGAAAAACACAGGAGCAGCAGTTGATTCTCATGACACATAGTGCTGGGGCGAAGGAGATGAGCCAGGCCACTAAGACCCTCCATAGCCCTCCATCACTTAAAAAGAACATTTAAGCCAAACATGAAAGTATTCACATTTTACCTTGCGTAGTTGTGTTTCTCTAGGTGGAGATGTGGGAAAACAGTGGATAGAACCAGAAATCTAGACAGGCAGTTCTGGGTTTGAATGCAGGGTGCCTTCTATCAGCCATGATCTTGGAAAAACTTTTTGAAAATTACTAAACTACTCTGATCCTCAGGTTCTTTAGTACCCTCATGAGGATGTTGTGAGAATTCAATCACATGACACGTGAAAACTATTCAGTAAGGTTCATGACACTTAGTCATTATTAGTATTTGTCGTTGTTGCTGTATCCGAAGTTTAGAAACCTGACCAGTTTTCCAATGACATCAATCATCATGTAGGACCTGTGGTAGTTGTTTATTAAAGGACAATGGATGTTACAGATATGTGGATAGTGTAGCCTACTGGTTTCCTGAGGAACTGTAACTTTCTCGCAGTCCAGTCTAGAGGCCACTGGAAGGAGGATTGGGTCAAGTGCATATTTGCTGTCAAAAGCATGAAGGATTTCTCAGAGAGCTGACTTAAAAAAAAGCTGTGTTCACTTGGCATCCCCCCAATTTGCAGACACGTAGTGTCTACTCTTCCCTCCTCGCTGTTATGTCCTTACTTGATCATAGTCTATTGCTGTATTTATGAACCTCAGCATAAGTGTTTACTAATGCCTCTATATTTCCCACTAGACTGTGAGTGCCCTTCAGGTAGGGGTGGTGTCCTATTCTTCTTTGCATCTCCAGAGCATGGCATAAGCTTCTCACATATGGCAGCCTGGGAGGGGAGTCAGCGAATGGTGAATGAATGTGAGTCTTGGTAGCAAAATTTGGGCTTTGAAGTCAGGCAGACCTGATTCAAATCCCAGTTGGGTGGGCATGTTAAATTATTGAGTCTCCACACAATTCCTTCTGAATAAAAATAAAATACAATTAAAATTAAGAAGAGATAATCAAGATATTCCCTTACCTTTTAGGGACAGTGTGACGAATAAATGCCTTACCCATAATAAGGAATTCTTCTCTTGAAAGGAAAAAATCATATTAAAAACAACTTAGGGCTCAAAGAAAATAAAACCTTGTTTATTAATGAAAAGTTGTGGCAGATTTTAGGGTTAAGATGTTAGCTTTCCTATATGTAGGACAGCATGAGGAGTCCCAGATTCCTTGTGATTTCTGTTGAAAGAGCCACAGCCCCCAATTTTTTGCCACCCTCATGCAGGTGGACCACTACCCAACATCTGAAAGTTCTTTAAAACCCAACATTTTTTTAGAGGGACACACCAAACCCTTGTCTGCCTAGGAAATATAAATCTCACATTTCAAACACATGTTCTCCTTGGTCCTCTCTACTTACCCCATGGAAACCAGTTAATAAATGAATGGGATTCTGTGGGTCCATTCTCTCTATTTCATACACAAATCCTGATTTTCATATGAGATATGGCCATGCATTCATTATCTCAACTTATTCAAATCTTTCTGGTTTTCAGTAACTCACAGTTAGCATTTGTATGTGTGCACATAAACTCATAAGCAGAAAGAAATGGCACATTTTCTAGAGAAAATCATATGACAACTTGGAGTGCAATGACCACATTACTGAGAAAAAGAGAAAACTTGACTTATTTTGTAATTGGGACATGTTAGAGCTGGGGCTTTCACACGCAAATTGTACAGCTGCGCTGGGCAGCAATGTCTTCATATGACAATCAGCCTGGAGGTGGGCTCTTGCCCTGACTGATATATCACAAGGTAGGTGGTTGAAGGTTACACAACAAGGCTTGAAAGGGAGTGCCTGGAATACAAACCCTGAAAATGACTATTGTCTTCAGTATTTGTCTCAGCTCCTAGATGGGACAGGAAGTGGATAAAGGAGAGGAAAGTCATGACTGGAGAAGAAGGAATGCTCTCTAACTGATGGAAGCCCACAGAGACAGTCAGGGCACCTCCTTCTTATCTCCCTGTATAACCAGGAAGGCATTGCTGAACTGAGCATCAGTATTTAAGGGAAGGGGGCAGCATCAGCTTCCTCAGGATAACTCTTCCTCCTTTTTCAGTCTTCACTGTACACAGTAGGTACTCAATGCTCATTGGATGAAAGAAAGATCTAGAAGGGCCTTGCTTTCATAACAAAGATGAATGGACATTAGTTTGTACCAAATGAGTAACATTATCAACACAATGAAGATGGAAGGGCTGGTGAACCCAGTGAAGCTTCCATTGTCTGGCCTTAGTGATCTATTGCCTTGGCTACTGCTCTCCGTCCTGAACAATTTGCCTGATTCTGCCAAGACTAAGTTCTGACTGGGATCCCTTAGGTAAGAGGTACTATCTTTTTGAGCCTCTGAAATGAAGCTATTTCTTATATTGCATTTGCAGGATGACTTAATATATATTCAGTAACTATTAGCTTGATTTTCTTTTTCCTGATCTCACTGCCACCTCTACATATATTGAATCCCAGGAGAACCCTATACACTGATCCCCTGTGACTAGCAAGCTGTTTAATTCATCAATGGTTTCCTTCGTTCTCTTACGGGATCAGCCTGGAGGAGCTCAGTATACATACTAAAATGTCTTTTACAAGGGCTACTCTAACTATACCTTAGTTATTGCCATGCCCTATTTTAATCACATACAAATATCCACTCAATCAGTTGGTTTTTCCTTTTTCTTTTTTTTAAAGGTTGCAGATTCTATTATAAAAGATATTTTATGGAAAAAGATAAACAGGAAAATTTCATGGTTTTTCTTTAAAACTATATAAATGATTTTGGTATACTGTGTGTTTATCTACTGATAATTCTGGCCCAAGATCATCTGTACCCTCAAATTTAGCTGAAGTATAAGTGAAAGAAAATCATTTGTATTGATAGTTACGAAAAGTCATGAGTGAGGAAATACATTCTAGATACCCCAGTTAAGTTCTAAGACTGGAATATTGTTAGGGAAACAACATAGAAAATTATGTCAAACTATATATGCCAGTCATTCCTCAAGGATTATTTTAATCCTTTTTAATGTTTTCATATTTTTCTCTTTTTTCATTTCACCTTGTGTTTCTATTTTATTTTTTCCAACTTCCTGTCTCTTCATTTCATCTTCATCTCTTGTCATTTCTTTTTGTCATGGTTTATTTCCCAGTTTCCTCTTTTGTAATCTCCCATTTCTCCCCCTTTGACTATTAGTTATCTTGGTCTGGGAACTAAAAAACAAACAAATAAACAAATAAACCAAAAACCAAAAACCAAAAGACGAAACAAAATAGATGATTCTAGGCTCCTGAATCTTCCCCCCATCTATGATGTCACATTCAAAATTTAGGCATATTTATACATTTGAGGTCAAAAATTGGTTACAGATTTTTAGTAACAACTTCTCTTCATTAATGAGCTTTATGTGCCTTATGACTTGAAGATGTCTTAAAGCGTCTCCTCTTTGGAGGAACATGGGCAGCTACCTGTCCCTATATTTTAGAAGGTCACGAATGTGTTGGATGACTCAAAGACATTTCACATAGAGTAAAATTCATAGAAAGAAATTAATCTGAAATGGTACCTTCTCTCAAAGGCTCACTGTCCACTGACACATAGGTAGTAAGAACTAAAGTGAAACAATTAACATCTACCTTCGATTATAGGAGTATTCTCACTCTGAAGTCTTAACGTTTATTAAAAACTTCTCTTTATATAGGGTAAAATTCTCAAGATACAAGCATGAAGTAAGGTCCATCCAAATGTAATCTAGCAGTAGTGATATGGTGCAATGATTCCGGATATCACATTTACTTGCCATTTTTAATGCTAAGATGCAAAAATTGTAAAACAGCAATTGAGAGTTCTGAATTCCCAATCACATAAATCTTTGAGATTCCCATGATGTTTTAAAAAAGGTGACTGAGTGGGCCGGCCGAGTTGCGCATTGGTTAAGAGCTGGCTTGGGATGCCAGCAGCCCTGGTTCGGATCCCACATATGAGGGCCAGTGACACTGCCCTCTACAGCTAAGATGGTGAACAACAGCTCCACCTGGAGCTGGGCTGTGAGCCCCAGCGACGGTGTAGGCTGCAGCCCCTGCTGCAGTGAGTGGCCGGCAGCCAGCGTGAGTGGCTGGCAGCCAGCGTGAGCTGCCAATAGCCGCGGTGAGCGACCATCCAGAGGCTGGCAACCGATCTGCCTCATCCGGGAAGAGTGCAATGACGATACCAACATGGGCCAGTGAAGCAACGTCCTCCGCAGCTAGACTGAAGAACAAAAAGACAGCAACTTGTCTGTTCTCCTTCCCCAATTCCCCAGCGCTGTTCCTCTCCCCCAATTCCCCAATAAAATCTTTTAAAAAAAATTTAAAAAAAGGCGACTGAATGAATCTTAAACTTTGATGTTATGACAAAACTAGGATGTTGATCCCCTTTTTCCCAGAATTTTTTCATTATGAACAGCATGTTTAGTGCAAAAACAATTTCTATACCTTTTTGAGAGCTGTCATTCAATAAAGCAATACTGTTATAGATTGAACTATATCTCCTTAAAATCCCTATGTTGAAGTCCTAACCTCCATTTACCTCAGAATGCGACTTTATTTGGAAATAGGATTGTCAGAGGTGATCAAGTTGAGGTTATTAGGTTGGGCCATAATCCAATACGACTCTATAAAAAGGGAGAATTTGGAACAGACAGACACACACACTGAGAACACCATGTGAAGTGAAGACAGAGACTGAGGTGATGCTTCTACAAGGAAAGGGACAACAAAGGTTTCCACAGACGAGCAGAAGCTAAGAGAGGCATAGAAAGGCTTCCCTCACATCCCTCAGAAGAACCAAACCCTGGGCCGGCTGAGTGGCGCATTGGTTAAGAGCTGGCTTGGGACACCAGCGGCCCCGGTTCAGATCCCACATATGAGGGCCAGTGACACTGCCCTCTACAGCTAAGATGGTGAACAACAGCTCCACCTGGAGCTGGGCTGCTGTGAGTTCCTGGGACAGCATAGCTGCAGCCCCTGCTGCAGTGGGTTGCCATAGGCTACAGTGAGGGGCCGGCAGCCAGCGTGAGTGGCTATGAGCCGCCATGAGCCGCTGTCCAGAGGCCGGCGACTGATCTGCCTCACCCCGGAAAAGCACAATGATAATACCAACATGGGCCAGTGAAGCGATGTCCTCCACAACTAGACTGAAGAACAAAAGGACAGCAACTTGTCTGTTCCCCTTCACAGGTTCCCCAACGCTGTTCCCCTCCCCCAGTTCCCCAATAAAATCTTTAAAAACCAAAACAACAACAAAAAAACTAAATCCTGCCTTGATCTCAGACTTCTAGCTTCTAAACTATAAGACAATACATTTCTTTAAACTGATTTTTGGTACTTTTTAAAGGCAGCTCTACCAAACTAATATGGATTTTATCCTCTTATGAAAGAAAGAAGGAATCATAGTACGTCAAGGATAGAACCATGAGCTTTTAAGTCATATGGACTGAGTTTGCATCTAAAGTCTGCTGATTACTGAATAATTGGGGCAACTAATTCTTTGAACATCTATTTCCTTCATTGAAAAATGGAGATGATAATATGTACTTTATTAGGTTGTTGTGAATATTAACATGAAACCGATTTTTGAGTGCCTAGTGTATATAGGAACTTGTAGGCACTGGGATAAGATGATGAACAAAACAGATCTAGCTTCTGCCCTTATAGAACCTATAGGTTAGCATAAGGATGCAGAAAAACACATTTATAAACAAATACATCTGCAATTAAAGTTATGTTAAGTGTTTTAAAAGAATAGGGTGAGACTTAGAGAGTGAGGAGGCCTTGGAGAGGGTGGCACCTTCAGTGGTGTGGTCAGGTCAGGACTTTCTGAGAAAGTGACATTTAAGCTGAGCTCTAATGGATAAACAGGAGCAAAACTTGAGAAGATAACCTACATAAAGTTCCCAGTATTCAATCTGAATCAGAGTAATCTGATTAAAGACAATTATAGTTGTTATTGGCTATTGCATGCCTAGTACTAGGATCTGTTTTGTGGGGACATATGGCATCCCTTAGCCTGGCATTCAAGGTCCCCCATGACATTTCTGTCTCTCCTTTTGCTCTTGCCTCAAGGTATAGGTCTATTGTGGCCTCTGCCCTATAAGGGAAGGCCATCAAAGATGAATGGCAGGTGTTATTCTGCTTTCTCTGTAGCAGGAGTTTAATTCATTGATCTCTCCTTTACCAGGGTCTTTGTATAATATCCAAGATTTCCTCTTTCCCTCCAGGTATATGATATCAGATCCAAATTAAATACTCTCTATTTTCCATAACTATCCCCCAGATTTGTAGTCCCCATCCCTCGAGTCATGCTGTTTGCTCTTTAACCCTTCCTTTCCCACTATGGCTACCATAATTATGCCAGTACATCCACATTCCATCATGAAGCATTTCTGAGTTTGAACAGGATTCTTCTTCCTCTTCTGAGTCACGAAAGCACAGGATCTACACCAAACGTACTTAGGTCTGTCTTAACTTACTTATTGTTGTATTTGTTTTATAGTTCCTACTGGATCATAAATAACTTCCTGAGGACAGGGTCTTTCTCCAATTTTCTTAGAGTGTTGAGAAGAAATGTGGTGTAGCTAGAATATGGGTAGAATTGATTGTCACATGGCTTGTGTCTATATGAACATTATAGGACAGTAGTCAAGAAAGACATAGCAGGGCCGACCGAGTGGTGCATTGGTTAAAAGCTGGCTTGGGAAGCCAGCAGCCCTGGTTCAGATCCCACATATGAGGGCCAGTGCCCTCAAAAAAAAAAAAAAAAGACATAGCAGACATAATTAGTGGTACAAGTGTGTGATACAAGTACCACATGTTTCCACATTACATCGGGATATAAAACATTCAGATAAGAAATCAGAGAGGAGTATGTGACGATTAACCCGTCTTTCTCCCACACAGCACACACTATTCATTCATTGGTTATTTCAGTGAGCACAAAACACACATATGAAAAAGTCATGTTCCTTTGCTTTCTTAACATCCAGAGTGGCGATGAATATAAGCCAAGGGGTGGGGTGGGATGCACACAGTAAAAATGGCTCATGTCCTGTTTTCCCTCAGTTTTGCTATAAAAGACAATTAACATAATTTTTTTTTTAATGTGCTTTTCTGGGCCTAAATGTCTTTGTCTGGAAAATGGGAGTACCATTTCCTACCTTAATCTTATTTCCAGGAGCGGGAGATGAATTTGCTATGCCCTCCTCAGTGCTCGGTGCTACTTAGGGGCACAGGCATTTTTATTATCTTGCGATAATATAGAGAAGGTTATATCAAACTTTCCTGCTATGCTGCTACAGTTATCTGGAGAGAAGCATTTCTCACCCACAGGGATGCAACTCCATGACTGCATCAAATTGAAGGTGAACCCTGCAATGTGGCTATGGCACTTCAAATAACATAGGCCATCAGGAGAAGAAAAAACATTTTTTTCTTTTTTTAAAGATCAGAAAGAAGGATTCCAATCCAGTATTCATAATTACATTTACTGGTCAACTGAAATATGATATTTCATCCCCTGAAATGGTATCACGTGTCACATCAATTTCTGAATTCATTCTCCTCTAAATAATTTTGTCTGCCCATACGCTTATGGATTTTTACCACCAGGCTATGTCAAATATGAGCACTTAATTCAGAGCAAACACTATGTGCGTGTGTGTTTTTAAAGGCTTCTAAACCATATTAAATTTTCATCCATATAGGTACACAGAGACACATATTAAATAAACCCTCTACAAGAGTAACCCGGCTAGAAAATGCAGCAGGAGAGTTCCAAAGGGCTGAATTTATTACAAATTAATCAAATAGGTAAGATGGATCATAATGGATATTCCAGCCAATGTAAACCGAGAGGGGAAAGAAAAAAAAATAGCACCAGCAGCAAGTCAAGAGCCAAATGTTTCTGTTTTGATTTATTTAGCATTTCTGAGACGTTTCTTCTGTGGGGAACAATATGCAAGGCATTGGAAATTCAGAAGGCACATCTTTTGTGTACCATAAAAATGTGCTGCTAACCTACAATACCCTTATAGAAATACAATTCAATAAGAAACTCAGTTGGGAAGATGTCTCAATAGAACGCCATGAAAAAAATGGTCAATACAAGAATGATTTACTTTACTTTTACAAGGGATTTTGAAGTTGCGCATAGAAATGCCTTTGGAACTTATAAAATCCAGATAAACAGAGAGCCATACTTTTAATTCTTCTACATCTCTAATGTGCCTTTTTTTTTTTTTTTTTTTTAACGCAGATCATCTCTCCAAATCATCACTTCTATCAAGCCTATCGCTTGAGCAGTGTTACAGCGTTCAGCCCTCGGGGCAAAGATAAGTCTCGTCACCATTGTCACATGCAGCACACACATATTCAGCCATATCACGCTGAATGGGAATACAGTACTTTGTAGAAGCAGAACTGATTCCTGCAGAGTATCCTGAGATACTTATCAAGCTGTTAAAGGAGACATCAGTCTTTTGTCTGTATTGCCCTTGACACATCCTCAAGGAAAGTATCTAGAAATTCTTTGTCTTCTGAAGAACCCTCGGACCTCTTAGGTCTAATGTAGGTTAAGTGCCCCCACGGATCTCCCTAGAGGAGAAAAGCACCTCGAAAACTATCATCTGACTTACTAGACACAGGTATAATGCAAGGGCTAATTTCTAAGATCCTGTTCTTTGAAGGAAGAAGCAGCGACAAAATGCAGAAGAGCTATATAATATTGGTCTCGCCCTGGAAAAAAGTGGAATTCCACCCTAAAATTGATCAGATACAATAATAACCTCTAAAAAAAAAAAATCCAACAAGGATAAAATGTATAAAGGGAAATTACTGCATTATCATCCAATTATCATTGCTTGTTTTATCAAGCGTAAATGACTACCTAGCAGCATTCAGGGTTAGCTTACTGATTCATGGATACAGTACCCAGCACCTCTCCTGAGCAGCCTGCTTCCCACCCAACAGTTGCTTTGATACTGGCCATTTTATTGCGTGTTATAGGCTGTGCATAACTTCCCTTGCCCGTTTTGGAGGCATTAAGTAAATATGGATAAATTATTAGAGATTACTGGGCACTGCAGAAGAAATAATTGTGTTGCTTTTATTCCTGAAAACACAGAAAAAAATCACAGTGTTTAACTGTTTTCATAATTGAAACTTGATTCAATTCACAAACTGGAAATGGCACTTATCGCTTTCTCATCTTTCCTGCCCATTTTATTCTCAACGACATCATCTGACAGAACTTTACACAAACCTCCTAAGGATAAACATTTCCAGTTTCACTTTTCTTCTTCTCACAGATAAATCACAGTAAACGTGGAATACTTCTTATTTCATCACAGATTAAAAACAAAAAAACAAAAAAACAAACCCACCAACAAAAACCATCCTCAGCAGATTAAACAAAATAACCAAACTCAGACAGCAAAGAGGCATGCACAACATCTGAGATTAATGGGCCACATTTCATCTCAAAGTGCTTTCTTGGCATAAACAATACGTAAGGGTCACTTTATCCACCACTAAAACGTAGCCTGCTCTGAGGCACATAAATGATATAACCGGGAGAAACACTCACTCATTCTTGAGGGCAAGGGTAGGCGACATTTTTACTATAGTGGTATCTCAGAGTTTCACCCTGGTCCAATTTCCTCTAATACTTCTGCAGGCTAAAGATGAAATAAAGCAATGACACCAGAACCCCTTGAAGTTTGGCAGATCAATCCAACCACTAATTCAACCAGAGTCGGAGAAAGATGCTAAAGAAGAGACAACACATAGTTGGTGAGGCTTCAGATCTGACTGGGATGCTACCATTTCTCTCACTTCCAACTCTTCAGGATACGATAAAGGTATAGTGACATCTTGAGCTGGAGGTGACACTGGGCCCTAATTTAGAAATGGACATCTCAAGGATGTATCTGTCAAGCTTGATGGAGCCACTTTGGGTCACTGCAAGAGGAAGCACTGACATTATTTGGATTGAAATACAAATGTAGGTGCTAGTTATTTTTACAACGTATAGTCTACTAAAACAAATGGCTTTAGGAAATCATATGTATACATTAAGTCCTCACTTAATACTGTCAATAGGTTCTTGAAACTGCAGCAAAAGGATGTACAATGAAACCAATTTTACCATTGGCTAATTGACATAAACAAGAGTTAAGTTCCTCTGGCACCTCATAAACATTACAATGAAACGATGCTGAACAAGATGACATTATTCGAGGGCCAGCTGTATTATGTCTGTAAGGAAGATCAAAGCTATCACTTTCCAGGTACTTATGTTTCAAGTACCTTATATCTCACTTAATCCACCAACATCCTTTCAAGGTATGTATTTGTAGTGTTATTTCCATTTTACAAATAAGCACACTGAAGGTTTGAGGAATTTAGTGTTATAATATATAAGCAGTAAGTGGCAAAGCCTAAAATGGAATGCCCATGGCTCTGGCTCCAAATCCCATGCCGGCTCTACTCTACCATGGTATCCAATGGGTGAAGTCTGGGGGCAGCTGGCAGCACTTGGGATTACTTACTGGACCCCTGGAAGGTAGACAGCAGATGCTTGAGTGCAAGGAGCATGTGGCATCACAGAGACCCAGGAAAGCAATAAGGGAAGCAGAGAAAAGTTGGGGAGTGGGAGAGGAGAAGAAAACAAGCAAACACAGCTCAGAGAAGGTTCTGAGAGATCTGAGATAGACTGGGATACTGAGGCTGAGAAGTCTGATGAGAAGGGTCAAAAGGGTAACTAGCACAAAAGGAGAGTGAAATCAAAAGAGACCAACTCTGTCAGGGCAAGTCTGGTCAGAGACCTCACTAGAGCTGTGAGGAATTAGCTAGAGAGATGAAAAGGTTGAAGAGATGTCATTTTTGCAAAGGCATGGCGACACACACAAAAAAATCCTGGAGATCTGTATACAGCTTGTGTGGTGTGAGTGGAATGGGACAGAGATGTACTGTAGCGTGCTGAGGCTCTGCCATAGATCCCACTGCTCTCTTCGCTTTTCACGACTAAATGTGGGACCCTTGCTCAGTGGAATGGAATTATACGGGCTCAACAGGATCAGGCTCTGGGGTTATCTTCTGCACACTTACCCAAGCACCCCAATTCTAACATCAAATTCAGTTATTCACCCTGACATTGAAAACTTTTCTTAGCCTTGCTATCCAACTAGATGAACTGAATCTGGTTCTCCGAGGATTTACCTGTCCGCTGGCTGTTTGCCTCCAGGCCACTGATTTAGGAGCTGTGGGATCCCTCCCTCCCCCACCCTCCCGCCCATATCCACAAGGCCCCTGGGCTGACTGAGCAGCCTGCCTCCTCTCAGCATGTGTATACTGAATATACGTGCTGTGAACTGAATGGGGACTTGATATGTCATTATCATGAAAGCATTCTTCAGCCATTTTATTTATTACTCCCCAAGTGAGTGATATCATCTTTCGCCATCAGTCAGGAATTGTTTCATCTGGTTTCATTTTATAGTCTCTGGCACGCGATGGTGTTCCACAGCTGTCGGGGTTAGCAGGAGGGTGCTCAGGGGTTAGTGGGCTGGGGAGAGCCCAGTATTTAGAATCAGGTTCTGTTCCATACATTACACATTTATTGAGCACCTACTGCATGCCACACACTCTTATCTGTGCTGGGAATAAAAAGGCAATGAAAAACAAACAGCTTCACTATAGAACATGTGCTCATGTGCTCACAGCCAGGCCGGTGGTGGGAGCTAGGTGGAACAATAGATAGATAGATAGATAGATAGATAGATAGATAGATAGATAAAAAGATAGAGAAATAGTGGTGACTGAATATGGTAAATGTGCTAAGTGACTAGAGCCCTAAGTACATGGTGAACATGATCAAAGGACAAAGAAGGGGTGATGAGCTAACAGGGCAGGGTCCAGAGGATGCTAGATAACTTTTCCTAAATAAAATCATGACTGACTTGAACCTTGAAGGAGAAGCTTCACAGATGAGGAAGCAAGAGAGGGAGAAAGGTGTTCTAGGGAGAAAGAACAACCTGAAATATGCACAGCAAGACACCCGTGGGAAACTCTGACCATAGCTCCCTCCAATACTCTACTGGCAGGCAGCTGCCCTGGACCTTGCATGGCTCCAGGATGCTGTAAAGGTCTAATGACCGAATTCACAGGAAAGCCACATTGTAAACTGTAAAGCACCATGCAAATGTAATCTATTTTACAACTCTCATTTCCACAGCCTCCTGGTGAACTGGAAGTGGACTTCGGGGAATCTCAGAGGGATTGAATAGAGCCTGTTTGATAGAGGTTGTTGACCCCTGCTTTAGGACAAGTAGGGAAGAACCCATCAGAAATTCAATTAAGATAAGCAAAATATAATTACCTGATTTAGAAGTTGGCTGATATCGTGAACATTAACATGTTTGTGTTTCCTCTCCCCAAACCACTGGGAAGTTTTCAGTGAGCACAGGAAGTCAATATCGAATACCTAATGCAAAAAGCCACAGCGTTTCCTCCATCAACAATGTCAGAATTGTTTAATATGTATTCACTACCTCCTTTATATTCAGTACAGTCCATTCTTCTGTCTTGGTGGATGGTAAACTAAATAATTCCACGCTAGGAGACCAAGACCTAAGTACAGAATACTGAGGGGTGAGTTGAGAAAATGGAGAAAAACTCCCCGCCCTCTCCAGCAGCTGACCACATTACCTACACATTTTGTATGCTGAAGAAGCCCCAAAGGCTAGCCAGGGAGGGAGCAAGTAATATAATTCCATAACAATTCTTCCTAATAATTCTTAGTTGAATCATCACCATCATCATCACCACCACCATCACAATTTTTAACTAATACCAAGAGCTCAGTACACAGCAAGATGCATTCTAAGGGCTTTGCATACATAGCCTACCCAATAAGCACAGTAACTCCATGAGGTGCTTTTACGATCGGCGCCACTTTAAGGATAAGAAAATTGAGGCTGACAGTGGTTATAGGACTTGCCCGAGGGCATGCAGATATTACGTTGTAGAGCTGGGATCTGGATCTATATAATCTGGCTCTGCACCCTCACCCTCTACACTTAGTTACATATTCTTCCCAAGGGGGAGAGAATAGAGCAGCTACAATCTATCCCACAGGATATCGTTTCTTTGGAAAGATGGAAAGGAGACAAAACAGCTTGCATTCAGTAAGTGGCCTTGGAATGAAAGCAGACAAAGTACAGGGTGCCTCTCTCCTGTTTAAATCTAAATGTCTCCTTTGAACCCTCCCTTGAAAGGAAAGAGGGAGCATTTAAGTAACAAATTACTCTAATTCTCATAATATCTATCTCATTTATGACACAGGAAAGTTAAACACATGGGTTCTGGAGATGAAAGCCTTGTGTAATTTTCAGCTCTGCCTCTGACTGCTAGGATGAACTGCGGAACCTTATGGAAAGGTATTTGACGTAAGCTTTCTTCTCATCTGTAAAATGGGCTTGATAAATATCTATTTCGCAGACCTAGCAGAGATGCTATGTGGAATTCAGTGTGTGTGTGTGTGTGTGTGTGTGTGTGTGTGTGTGTGTGTGTATTTTATCATGCCTCATAAAAAGTGTTAAATAAGGGGTAGCCACTAATATTATTCAACTTTCCTTGTATTAAGCACACATCTATGCATCCTTGTTAGTTACCAAACAAGAACACTTTCAGTATATCATACCAATCTTTGGGGACATGCAAATAAAGTACAAAGCTATTTATAAACAGAGAGAGAAAAAGTGATAGTAAAGATGTTAAGAGAGACAGGCAGTGATCCAAGAAAAGCAATAAATCCTGGGAAATTTTCCAGAATATGGGCTTATAAGCAATGGTACCCAGTGCAGTCGAGCAGTTAAGACCAAAAGAACAAAGCAAAAAAAACAATATGACTGTATGTTTCTTGAGTTGGAAGAATAGTCTAATGCGGGGATCAGCAATCTTTTTCTGTAAAGAGCCAAACAGTAAGATTTTAGGCTTTGCAAGCCACATGATCTGTTCAACTGCTCAGCTCTGCTATTGTAGCATGAAAGCAGAAAGTAAAAAACTCAAATAAATGGGTGTGGCTGCATGCCAACAAACTTTATTTGTAAAAAAAAAAAAAGTGGCAGACCCAATTTGCTGGCAGGCTGGGAGGGGACTCACGGTACTGACCCCTGATCTGATGGGTCTCATTAATAATTGTTATTAATAAGAGTTGGAATACCAAAGTTTGGAAATTATTTTATATTCATACATGTGTATACAGATGCTCCTCGACTTATGATAAGGTTACATCCCCATAAGTCCACTGTAAGTTGAAAATATTGTAAGTCAGAAATGCATTTAATACACCTAACCTACCAAAATGCATAGCTTACCCTAGCCTACCTTGAACATGCTCAGAACACTCACCATTGGCCTACAGTTGGGCAAACTCATCTAACACAAAACCTATTTTATAATAAAGTGTTGAATATCTCATGTCATTTATTATGCATATTGCTTTCACACCCTCCTAAAGTCGAAAAACCAGAAGTCAAGCCATCGTAAGTCGGGGCCTGTTTGTATATGTATGTGTGTATGTATATAAATCTGCCTATTTAAAATAATTCTTATAATAATGCTACTCTGATTCATTTTCATTCAGTATATTTTCCTGAGTGGGAGAGAATGGGATGACGTTGTAGCCAGAGTTTTGGGAACCATATGTAGCCCTGGATATAACCTAGGGGTATGTGACAGGTATGACAGTAGCCATCTGGTGTGTGTGTGTGTGTGTGTGTGCGCACACACACACATACATGTTACAGCTGAAAAAAAAAGTAAGTATAATTGGCCTGATGGAACCAGAACTAAACTAAAAATAAAGAAATCTGGGTCTTTGTCACGGATTAGCTGTGTAATGTTGGGCAAGACGTGATCTCTGCCCCTCAATTTCCTTTTTATAAAGTGGAATTGGACAAACAGGAAGTCCCTTTCAGCTCCAAACATCTAGGATTCTAAAATACTGTGCAGAAGGCTGTAACTGTTGGGCAATTAATATATTCTACAGTATTTTCTACAGATGATTTAGGAAACTGAATTGAGTCAACTAAAACTGTCATAATTTTTTTTTTTTTTTGAGGGCAGTGTCACTGACCCTCATATGTGGGATCCGAACCAGGGCCGCTGGCATCCCAAGCTAGCTCTTAACCACCGCGCCACTCAGCTGGCCCAAGAACTGTCATGAGTTTAATTGGATTAAAAAATGGTTTTAGGGCCGGCCGAGTGGCGCAGTGGTTGAGAGCTGGTTTTGGGATGCAAGCGGCCCCAGTTCAGATCCCACATATGAGGGCCAGTGACACTGCCCTCTGCAGATAACAGCTCCTCTTGGAGCTGGGCTGTGTGAGCCCCAGCAACAGTGTAGGCTGCAGCCCCTGCTGCAGTGGGCTGCCATAGGCTACACTGAGTGGCCGGCAGCCAGCGTGAGCTGCCAATAGCCGTGGTGAGCGACTATCCAGTGGCTGGCAACCGACCTGCCTCACCCAGGAAGAGCGCAATGACGATACCAACATGGGCCAGTGAAGCAACGTCCTCCGCAACTAGACTGAAGAACAAAAAGACAGCAACTTGTCTGTTCCCCTTCCCCGATTCCCCAACGCTGTTCCCCTCCCCCAATTCCCCAATAAAATCTTTAAAAACAAAACTGGCTTTAATGGGTAATTTATCTAGTAGTTTATAATAATCATATGATTAAATAATCACAAGTACATCGGTTCAATCTTAAAGGTTCTCATGACAGAGTAGCAAATTTTCAGAATAAGATACAATAAGATCTTTTAGTCATTTAGTCATCACAGAGCTTCAATTGTGATATCATTTCTTTCTTTCATGTTGTATTTTAAAATTTAATTTGTTAAATTTTGTGGAACTTTCTTGATGTGATTAAGTAAGATAAATTATTTTTAACATCTCAGGGGATTTTATTTACTAATCAATTTACTTATGCCTTTTTAAGGGGAGAATATTCACTGAGGGAAGTGACACATCCAATTTAGGTGTCAAAATAGTCTCAGTAAAGTCCACAGATCCAAATCAATCTAATTGTGAAGCAGGTACAACTGGCATGGCCCTTACTTATGACTCAGATAATCTCACTTGGATGAGCCTGGAAACTTGGAGAACACACTGTTTACCTACTTGAGAGGGACAGGAGGCGAGGAATGAGCAGCCTTGTGTACACGCAGCTCTGTTGACAAGGCATGTTCCCTTCTACTGGAGGGCACCTCTGCACATCTTCAGGCTGACCTGCAGTCCCTTCTCAGTTGAATTCTGAGCATCTCCTGTGTAGAAGCAGGCAATAATGCAGACAGACAAAACTGTGCTGCAATTGTGTGAGTGAACGAATGTCCAACAGGGATCATGCTGAGACCACCAAACTCATTTCACTTGTGACCTAATCACATCTCAAACTGCCCCCTTGTGGATATGAATCTATTAGAATGACGAATTCTTAAACAACTAATTACTGTTGAGTCTAGGACAGATGCTTTTCATCAAGCCCAGGCAAGCAGGACTTCTCCTCCAACTGGTTCTAAGCCCTGCCCCACAACTCTTTTCCCCACCCATGTTAGAAAATTCATTCACTGTGGCTAGTAGAAAGAAGGTGTGACTTTTCATAGCAAGTCCCATAAAAAGCCGGGATGTGAGCATTTTGTCAGACAATTGGACAGCAAATGCTAAGAGACAAAGCGGAAAGAACCACTTGCCTATTATGCTTAACCCTGTACCCAACTCTCATCCCTAAGAACATAATCCCTCCTGCTCCCTTGGAAAATCGCAGAGTTTAGTGGAAATTGGATAGATTGGAGAGACCTGGTCTTTAATCCTGGCTTTACCACTTCTTCGCTGTGTGAACTTGGGCACGTTACTTGACCGCCCCTAAGCTGCAGTTCCTCATTTGCAGAATGAGGATAATGATAGCACTAACAGCATTATATAATTATAGTTCCACTACCTATTGTATTTATAGGGAAGTTGTGACAATTAAAAGAGAATAAATCATGCCAAGTGCTCGGCACTGTGCTTGGCACATAACTACTTAATAAATAATTGCTTGTATTGTTTTGTTGTTGTGAGTTTGACCACCTTGTAGCAGAATCCTATTTGTTGGCAAGCTGGATACTTGAGAACATTTAGTGGGTAGTGTTCACTGGGTACCCATTAAAATGTGAACCATCCCAATGTCTGATGAACTTAGCTCATGAATATCAAAAGGAAAAAAATATTTATCGATTTCATGTGGAACCTGATGCCAAGGATATTTATCTAGTCCAGGCACTACATGGCTGGGTGCCCTACAACGCTTCTACCAGTAGGGGCTAATTCTTCCTTTTCACAACTCCACTACCCACCAAATAGAAACAGTTGTGCTAGAGAGACTGGCTTTCTGCCCATTTAAGCTAAAACTTCCTTGTGCTAGAGAGCATCAAAATGATAAGTACACTGCAGTAACAACTCCTTTTTCATAAGAATCTACCTTGAAATTAATTTTCAAAACCTTCTAAAATTAGAAATAATATGAAAAAAACAAAACTGGTCATATAAAAAGCACTGGGTAGATTTTTTTTCTCTTCTGTAAAATGAGGACATTAAATCTGACATTCTTTGAGGTTGGTTCCATCTCTATAATTCTGTAAGAATATCTATATCTCTACATAATAGTGTCACATACATGAGAAAAAAAATTCCTTGTCTAGATACAGAAAATGCAGGTGGTTTGTTTCTGACCTTGCCACATAAGAAACCAGAAGTTCTCCTGCAGAGAGAGAAATACTTCCTAGTACACACAGAGACACACTGGAATGCAAACCCCACATCAAAATGCTGCTAGAGTTCATAACTCAAATTTCTTTATCCTGTAGAGGCTCAGGGACCCTATTAAATTGTTTTCCACAAATGCCATGAGGTTTGAACCATTTGTTATAACATTTGAGTCATTTATAAGATATTTTGATCCAACAAATCTGGAAGTAGCTGTCTAAAGTAAAATACATGACTAATGTCAGCTTCATCTCATTTCAGATCAAAGCCAGAACATTGTGGAATCCTGCAAAACTTTCCTAGGGTGTTGAATGGATTTCTTCACTTCTGTGTATTGGCAGGAAAGCAACATGTCTTGTCACAGACCATCCTGACCTCACTGAAAAAAAAATATGTTCTACAAATCTTAGGTAAAAAACGATTTCCAAATGCAGGGAGCCAATCAGTTTGAATCCAAGATTAAAAATTAGGATGGTATAAAAAATGCTGTAAACAAAGAAGCACAAGCTCACATAGAAATGAAGACTAAAAAAAATTCAGCCCAATTTTTCTTTCAGCTTGTGTTGTTCACTTCTGCAGAAACATTTTTTTTTTTTTCTGTTATAGTGAAAATGAGAGTGGCTAAAAAAAAGTGTAAGCTGTTTAAAATCAATTCTTACACAGGAAGTGCTACTCAACTCCTGCTGGGTGGACCAGCGTTTTGAGTATAAACTGGAAGCTTGACCAGCCGTATCCCAGACCTAAAGGAATCAGGATTTTTGAGGGTGGGACCCAGGAGTTGGATTTTCACAAGTCCTCCAGGTAATTTTCATGTATGCTAAAGTTTGAGAAGCACAGAAGGAGAATACTACAAAAGCAAAAACACCTGCTACCAGGCCAGCCGAGTGGCGCAGTGGTTAAGAGCTGGCTTGGGACACCAGCAGCCCCGGTTTGGATCCCACATATGGGGGCCAGTGACACTGCCCTCTAAAAAAAACAAAACAAAAAACAAAAACACCTGCTATCATAGTAAACACCCATAGAAAAAATTTAGTTCTTTTCATACAAGAACAAGTAGCCTCGCTACCAAATCATGCTTCCATCTCTTTGACTGTTCTTCAGTTCAGGTGCTTTATTTATTTCCTCTAGCATTCACAGGAGAGTTTACTGGCTACCAGTGTACAGGACTCTGTCCATTTCAGTCAAAATTTACTCATCATATTTTTTTAACGCACAAGAAACTGGTGAGCATCATCTACCTAACCTCCAAAAATGATATACAAGCACCCCCAAGAAACATGCCAAAGACGTTACCAAACACACCTGTTAAAATAGAAATTTTCATGGTATTTTATGTCCCTTGAGCTTCTGTAGAAATTTGGCCTTTTTCTTATTGATTAAATTGGAATTTTTCTAAAACAGCTTGTAATTGAATTATCCAGTGAAACATGCCGAAAGGGATCAAAAGTGATGGAAATAAAAATAGGAAGTTGTATAATTTACAATACAAATGATTTGGTTGCTGAGGTTTTAATCAAATCAAACAGAGCAATAAAATAACAGGTGATTGAATTACACGGAAAGTAATGCATTGAATTTAAAGACCTTGATGCTTCTTGGTAAAGTCTGTTGAATTCACAACTGTACTGTTTGCATCTCCCCTGGGAGATATGGCTCTCTGGGGACCCCACTCTCCCCCCAAACACACAGACAGACACCCATTCAGGGCCCTGAGCTGTGCTGAATATTTTCTTCTTGAAGAAACGCAACATAAAGAAACCATGAAACTGGTAGTTTCTAGTAAATTATACACTCAGTACCAGCTTAAAAACAAAACAACACAAAGCCCTCAGAATTACTGGAGGTACCTTACCTAAGGAAGTGCTCAGGTAGGAGCTTAAAGCTCATTAATTGCCCTACTGATGCCTAAGTGACCACTGAAAAACATAATCGGAAAAGAAAAGGATAGGTAACACATTGGTAAAGAAGAACAGACCATCAATTGATTTGCTTGAGGAGCCACCTTTTGCCTTATGATTTTCTAAATACCTTACTGATATTCTAACAACCCTACATCATGCATCCATATTCACCATAGAGAGGCCAAGTGATAATTCCCCAGTAAGCCCAGGCTACAGAAAGAGCCCATTTAAGAATTTGGTATACACTAAACACGAAAAGCTTAACATCTTCCAACACACAGGAAATGCAAGCTTTTCTTGCCTCACTCAGGGCTTTCAGAAACAGACAATGACATTATTAACACCTTACCCATGTATTATTTCGAGAAAATGAATTCCTTATGACATAATGCCGTTAGTCATGGCCATGAGGAATTGCATGTCCTTTTCAAAGTTATTGTGGCTACCTGGGCAAAGCCAGTTTCCACGCCCCTGGGAACCAGAAGCGATTTAATTTATCACTCTGGAGAGAAGGAGGGGACTTTTGGCTACTGAACTTTCCAGACAACCTCTGAATCACAGTGGCAATTGTGAAAGCGTCAGTAAGAAATAGAAGCCTTGAATTCCTTTCCTGGGGTCTGGTTTTGATGGATGTGGAGGCCCCTAAAGGGTGGCGGAGACAAGTTTTAAGCAAACACGTTTTTAGGGCACAGATTTTGAAAATTGAGTACCACTGTCCCACCTGCTGGGCTTCATTTCAGAATCCACAGCCATCATTAGCAGAGAACAAACTGCTTTTCCAACTGCATACCACAGCATACTGCTCCAGCTCGTGCTGGAAATTGCAAAACTCTTATGGAGGAGCATGTCCTGAGAGCTCTCTCTCTTTGTCAGACCTTTCTGAATGTGATTACCTTGGGGCATGCTGGGGGAGGGGGCAAGAAAAGTGTGTGTACACATAGGTTCAGGATATCAAAGCTTTCTTTGGAGAGTAGAACTTAGATGGGATGCTATGTTTCCCATTTAAAAAATAAATACCTAGGGCCGATTCAGGAATTACAACTCTTTCTTTTTCTTTTTTTTTTAAAAGATTTTTACTGGGGAGTTGGGGGAGGGGAACAGCGTTGGGGAAGCGCGGAAGGGGAAAACACAAGTTGCTGTCTTTTTGTTCTTCAGTCTAGTTGCGGAGGACATTGCTTCACTGGCCCATGTTGGTATTGTCATTGCGCTCTTCTCGGGTGAGGCATATGGGTCGCTGGCCTCTGGATGTCGCTCACTGCGGCCATTGGCAGCTCACTCTGGCTGCCGGCCACTCACTGTAGCCCATGGCAGCCCACTGCAGCAGGGACTGCAGCCCACACCGTTGCCGGGGCTCGCACAGCCCAGCTCCAGGTGGAGCTGTTGTTAGCTGTAGAGGGCAGTGTCACTGGCCCTCATATGTGGGATCCGAACCGGGGCCGCTGGCATCCCAAGCCAGCTCTTAACCAACGCGCCACTCGGCCAGCCCACAGCAACTCGTTCTTTAAGTTGAATGTAGCACAGACGAGACTCTAACGACCTTCATAGCCACAGATGGAGAGGGTCTTCTAAATTCCAGTTCACAGACTCAGGGAGTCGTGGGGACCCGAGGAAAGTCCTGCCATCACTGCATTATTAAGGAAGGCCTCCCGACATTTGTTCAGTGATCTTGCTAGTGCCCAGTAAGCCAACTGTCACTCCTTCCTTCTAAGTGTGTATTAAATTAGGCCAGGCCCAGGTGATGTCCCTCCACCCCAGTTCTCGCTGACTGAGAGTAATCTCACCCACAGTCATCCTAGTCTAACTCTCCAGACAACAAAGCCCACACCATTAAGCATGTAATTATACAGTCATTTTGCACATGAAGGAACTAGAAGAGAGTTGCGAGGATGGTGAGATTAAAATTAAGATCCAGCCCTTAGTTCGGTCTGCCCAGTTGCCAGATCAGGGCAAGTCATTGAACGTCTCTGGGTACTCAGCTTTTTCCATTGTAAAATGGAATGGGTGAGGGAGGAAAAGAGTAAGCCAAATATTGGCTCGAGTCCCTGTCGTTCTTAGATTCTCTTCTGTTCTTGTCCTTGAAGAGTTTACACTCTGTATGGGGAACTCAGATATTAAAATGTAACAAGTTAAATATAAACAAAGGTGTCACTACCATGAGGTGATTTGCCAAGAGATAATACAAGACACTATATGATCAAGAATCAATTATGACAATGCAAACGATAATACCACACCCTTAAGACTTCTGAATCCTTCTATTGGGTTGCTGGAAAAGTCATGACGTATTTTTTTCTATGTTTTTCATTGCAAAAATGCATCATGACCTTTCCGACAACCCAATATTTATATAAGATATAGTCTCAGTTAAAAAATAAGGTCAAATGACCATCTAAGGTTTAACTGAGCTAAATCACAATTTTCCTGAAGACAAACAGGCTGCCAGCCTCTCAGTGAGTAATATCACACTTTCAGCATGAATAGGATGCCACCATCCTATAAACAGAGGTCACCAAGCAGAGGTCACCACAAGCCTCCCATTGGCCTGACAAGGGACAGGAGCCCGGAGATAAGAGTGATGTCAGCCTCATCAGAAAAATGGCTGTGGTTAGATTCCCGTCCCCACCAAGTCCTCTGACCCCATTTAGGTGGGAATGTTCTCTTCTCTCAGCAGCACCACAGTTCAGGAAAGCCTAGGAAATTGTGTGGGTCATGAAAACAATCAAATGCACCTTAAAAAAGATCATATCTGCTCTCACTTGGGCAGTAAGAGTGTTATATCGCTCTCCCGCGTTGGCTTTAAGCAGCCTCTCCATTTACTGAGTCCTCCTGAAGATAATGGAGGACTGCAGCCACTAGTCCACTCGGTGGTGTGTGTGTGTGCTGGCTTCCTGCATACGGAAGTCACCCCAGAGTTATTTGCACTTTTCAGTAAAATGGAAGGATACTTTCTAGAGGCTTTTAGATTTACGTGGTGTAAAACAACAGCATGCTGAATAAACTTGGCTTTAGCCGGCTACCCCTACTCCAATGTAACCTCATGTTGCTCAGTACAGCCCTACAAATCTTTCTAGGCATCACTTTACTTGTTTCTAGTTCTGGAGGGAATCCAGGCCTCACTCCTTCAGACACTTGGTAGTGTACCCGGAAGTGATGATTTGTCATGTGGCTGTAAGGACAGCTATGGTTTTGTTCTGAATTTAATAGCAAGCATTGTGTGTGCAGCTGGCTCCTTTGCCTGAGCAAACTGTTTGTACATTTTATTCGATACCTTTGGCTGCAAAGGTTTCTCTACTGGTTTTGACAGAGCATGGGAAACCTGGAAACCTGAATGCAGGCTGCTCCTTCCTGGAGGAACGATGACAATATCATATGCTATGGAGACCAGCATATGATGTGGCTGAATAACACCTTAGCAAACTTTTCCATGGCAAGCTGAGCACTCTCATGGAAGAGACCCTGGGTGGCAACTTCAGCCTCTCAGACAGGGGTCAGGGAGTAGGCAGGAGAGGCTTAGTCTTAAAAATGACAGAGACCCTAACACAACACACACACACACACATACACACACCTCCCCCCCATACACACACGTGTGCACGCACCAAAGATGGAACCTAATTATATATCACAACCAGAAAACTGTGCCTCTGTGAATGTGTACTATGAACAAGTGTAGAGAAAGTACAAGAATGAAAAGAATAGTTGGGAGGGGGGTGGGGATGAGGGAGAAGGGGAAAGGATTAGACAGCATAAATAGGTAACTACAGTATTGCCACAGGGATATGAAAGACAGTTCGGGGAATATAATGTTGTTAAAATTTTGTGGGGTGTCAGATGGTCACATGTTTTGTTAGGGAGACCACTTCATGGATGGAGTAGAGGCTTGATCACTGCACTGTATACCTGAAATTGATGCTGTATAATACTGTATGCCAACTGTAATTGAATATATAGACAGTCACGGGATGTGGATTATATGGTGGAAGGGAGTCAAAGGAATTGTGATAGATAGTATGATATTGGGGGGAGGAGTGGGAGGGGAGAATTGGGGGAGGGGGGTTGTCACTTTGAGGGGTAAAAAGTACAACTATTGCACTTTGTTGTACACCTGAAGTTCATTAAAAATATATATAAATAAATAAATTTAAAAAATAAAATAAAATAGAAATTAAAAAAAAAAAAATAAAGAAAACCAGACTGAAAACAAGAAGCAAAAGAGAATAGCATAGTCACAGGAAAATTACCTGTCTGGAAGTGTATCTTCATATTTACTCGACAATCAAAGTTAGCAAGAAAATTTTGCAAGACAAAACTGGATAAGTGGAACTGTGTAAAATTGGAAAGAAATTCCATGTTCCATGGTCAGGGCCTATTTCAGAATGGGGGAGAATAGGCTAACATTGAATTGGAATTCCATTTGAAGATTAAAAATGACAAAGCCTCTTACTACAAGTTTGATAATAAAAATAATCATCTAACTGTGTGTAGGAAGAAACCACACCATGAGTAATTCAGGGAACAGAATTAAGGGGGAGTGGCCATCTTTAGGATCAAAAAGACTGAAGATACTAAGCATGTTTCACTGGCCAGAAATGAAGAGAAATAAAATTCTCAAGGCCTGTTTATACTTAATTCAATGCCCAATTCTTTTAATTCCCACACAACATGTCAGTCTAAGGTATTTCTATTTGGTCACAGATAGATATCAGTACAAATATACATATTTTTAAAAGCAGCAAATTCTATGACAAGACATTTTTCCTCTGTTAATTTCTCTCTAGTCACCAAAGAATTGCCGTCTATCCTTATACTCTCCATTTGGGCTAACATCCCAAATACAACCAGAAATATTCTTACATTTTTGGGTTGAGATGGGTAATACAACACTCATTCATATTCCACAAAATGCACATTACAGTCTCTAATGGACATTAGACTCACAGCGGCTCATGTGCTGAGGTAGAGATGGCTCTTTTATATCACGGAACAGAATGTTTTTGTTATCAATTTGAGTTTATTGTGGATATCCTTTGGCCTGGTTAGGCTTTAAAAGCTAAGAGTGGAGCAGTGGCAGCCATTGAGGAGCAGCAGCCATGGCTCTGCGCTACCCCATGGCCGTGGGCCTCGACAAGGACCACAAGATCACAGAGAATGTCAGCAAGCCGAGACACAGCCGCCGCCGCGGGCGCCTCACCAAACACACCAAGTTCATGTCGGACATGGTCCGGGAGGTGGCACGCCTATGAGCGGCGTGCCATGGAGCTGCTCAAGGTCTCTAAGGACAAGCGGGCCCCAAAGTTCATGAAGAAAAGTGCGGGGACACACAGCCGAGCCACGAGGCAGAGAGAGGAGCTGAGCAGTGTCCTTGCAGCCACGAAGAAGGCAGCAGCCAAGAAGGACTGAGCCCCATGCCTTCTGTGTGTAATAACACATTTTCAGGGGGGGAAAAAAGCTAATAGTCGAATGCAAAATTCTCAATGATGATCATGAGAAAGCTCACAATTAAATGGGAGGAATGTTTCCAAGTTAACATGGGAAATATTGGGCTGTTGGGAAAGTCATGACATATTTTTCTATGTTTTTCAATGCAAACATGAGTCATACTTTCCTGACGACCCAACGTGAACTTCCACAGGAAATAGGCACTTCCGGGGGTGTGAGGAAAAAGAAAATAGAGAACATCCAGTTTGTACTTCAAGGATAGCAATAGGATAGAAATGGTCTCCCTACACAGTAATCTACCTCCATCTGAGTTTTTTTTCCCCTTGAGACAGGATAGTCAATAAATATTTTATGATTATTGTGATTATATGATAAAGAGTTAACCAGATCATAGCCTGTGTGTCCTAGATGCCTACCATAGATGATATTGTCCATAAAGATAGTCTTTAATGATATTTATATAAAATCTATAGATTTATTTTAGTTAATGGGAGATAGTTGGTATGAAAAAATGTCAGACTATGATGTTACAACCACCATGCTATTTGTAATATTTAATGGAGAATGTTTGGTATTGTAAAAATAAACAAACGAACACAAAAATGCAATCATACATTTAAATAAGGTGTCTTCCTTTTAATTCTTCCATTTAATCATTTAGACAATACTTTTCACTTAACTATAGCATCGTAGATTGCAGAAAGGCTGTATGGAAATATGTCTCATGCTTCTGCAATTAGCATTCATTCATTCAACAAATATTTACTGAACACCTACAATGTGCCAGGCTCTGTTCTAGGATTGGGGGACAGAGTAATAAATGATACCAGACTAATTCCCACCCTTATAAAGCTTCTATCTGGTTTGGAGAAACAAACAAGACATATGTGTATAGTATTTCAGGTGGCAATAAGGGTAATGGTGAAAAATAAAGCTGGGTAAAGAGGAAGACAGGGAGTGGCAGGGTAGGGCGGCAGGGTAAAGGGGGAGAGGCGTGTTGCTCTCTTGTACTGGGTGGCCAGGGAAGGCTTCTTCTAAGATGCCATTTAATCAGAGGGTTCAAAGAAGAAAGAGCACATGGGGGTGCAGGTGGGGTGGAGGAAGTGCTCGGACAGAAAGAAAGGTAAAGTCAAAGCCTTGAAGAAGGGTGAGCTTTGTATGTTCCAACAACAAGGAGGTTGGTGAGCCAGAGAAGGAGAGAATGGTGGGAAATGAACTCAGAGAGGTGGCCTGGGTGGGGCTGCAGGGAAATGGGGATCGTGAAGAATTCTGGAAGCCACTGGACATCAGGCTACTTGAATGTCACTGTGTATTTATGTTTAACTGTGTATCTTTGACTGCAGGAACTATATTAATAAAATAAATTTCCGAGTTTGGAAAAACCTCTTCTTCTTTCCTGTTTTAAATAAACAAACAAAGAAACAAACAAACTAGACAGATCTGGCAGATTGGGAGTATGGCTCAGTTATTTCTAATTTTTGGTAACTAATTTTTAACCCACCCACCAAAATTCCATTTGTATAATATGGGAGTACAAGATGGGCTCCTGAGGGATACGAAAATTAATCCCAGTTCTACTGAAAGACCTTTTAATACCTCATGTGTTACTTTCCGTCATGTGAATTTCTAGTAGGTGGGCTTTCTCCAAAACTTTCTTAAGAGCATGGCTGTAGGGTATCAAAATAGAAGTTGCTAATGTTGGAATGAAGAAACTTTTTTTTTTCCTTCCTAAGTGGTATACTTTTTTTCTCAACTTCCTACTATTAAATATTTGATCAGCAATTTAGGACCCTACTATGTAGCTACAATATTTATATGGTGCTACCAATTTTAATTACAAATTATACTCTCAGATGTTAAAATCTATTAATTCTCTAGAGGCAATATTTTACTGGCTGCTATGTATTTCTGTTATTAATAAGCTGTTATCAAAAACATGGAGAATGCTCTGACCACGGGATCTTCAAACTGCTTGTGCACATTAACTTGGTATTCTTGCCAAACTTCCACAATTTATATTGAAAGCACTGAAAGCAAATACTTGTCTAAAATATTTGTTTTGGAAAGAAACAATTACCTTGCTTTTCCATATGTTCTCTCCTTCATGGGTAACATTTTTCTCTTACTGTTTCTTTTTCTGCCTAATTCCAAACTCTCCCTGTAGTTGTCAGCTTGCTTCCAAGTCTGGGTTATTGAGTGTTCTTCCCACAGGATCCATGGCATGCTGGTCTTTGCTATCGTTAACACTAATTGTAATTGCCTATTTACGTGTCTGTAACTCCCCCAAAGACTGTAACCACCACTATTGCAGGGGCTGTGTTTATTTTGCTCACCCCTGTTTCCTTGAGGACCAGAAAAATTGCCAACACGTAGTAGGAGCTAAATAAATGTTTGCTTAAATCACACTTCAGGATGCGACTCTGAATAAAAATATATGAATTTACAGAATCCTCAAGTCTAACACTTTAATTTGTTTAATTCTACTGCAAAAGGGCTATTACCCTTTAAAATGGACAGCCAATTTAAAATGGTACATAGGGACTGTTAGGGAATTTCCATCCCATATGCCAAGGAAGCTAAATAAACCAGTTTGTTCTGCATACAATTAGAAATATAAAAGCCTTGGGAATCACATTTATTAAAGCTCATGCCAGCTTTTATTGTTGGTAGTTTTATAAATGCATTACACATTCTATGGTATTTGTGAAGTCTTCAAAGCACATGCAATATAAAAATCTCCTGCCAAGCACAATAACGTACAACATAAGAAAAAAGTGTTGGCAATGTAAATCAGTTCACAGAGGAATTCAAGATGGCAGCCTGCTCAATCCATGCTATATATAATTGGGCTTTCATTTATGATCAAGCACAAAACTCCTGATCCACTGGTAACTCTCCCCCGAAAAAAGATTAGACCTAAGGTATTAGTACTTCTAAGCTTTTCCATACTTTATGCTTGGAAATTTTTGGAAGCAGTGGTTAACCCCCTTATGTAGTGTGGATTACAGCAATTATAGTTTTGTATTGAGATTTCTTCTTTGCAACCCTGGAATAATATCTAGATAACATAACATCAAGATTGCTGTGCATTCAAACTTATGCAAAATGTTCAGTTAGATATTCTTTCTATCAACCAGCATATAGCAGAGCAATTAGTCATTTCTCATTGAGTTATGAATGTCTCCTTGTACGTCAGCATAAAATGAAAGGTAAAGAGAAAGGATGCACAAAGCAAAATAGGAACAAAGATTCAGTTGCTAGCCTTTCCTTCTTTTTTCCCAGGTGTCACGTCATATTTCCCATCAGCCTCTATGGAATGTGCACTGTTTCAAGAATCACATTTTTAATTAGATTCAATAAACTACCTATAACGATGTAAGGCTCTGCCCCATTGCCATGTCCTCTTTTACAAAGAAGCAAGAAATAGCACAACATGGTCTGTAGAAGTTTTGTGCCAATGGGTTACATTAAACACACTGGAGCCAGGGAATCCAAAGGTACCATTCTATCTTACCGATTAGGGTTCTGTCATTTTCTTTTTTCACCATATATTAAACAACTATCACACGCCCTGTATGCTTTCCATATATTATCTCTAATCCCTTAAAGTTCTATGGCATGAGCTTTATTATCATTGTAAAAATAAGTATCTTGTCTCTGAGTTATAAGTGGCTCAACTGACAGGGAAACGGAAGCCATTTACAATACCTGTGGCTAATACTATAGTATTACACAGTATGCATTAGCAGGTATTATTGTAATTGTCGATATTGTTATATAGCTCAGTCAATGACTTACTTATCATTTTAAAAGAACAGAGAAAACTCCTTTTGGCTTTTGCATAACATTCTTTTCTGCTGTGATGTTATGAGTATTCCCAGTTATATTCTGATAGCGGTGGAAAGTTTACAAAGAATAAATCCTGAGAGAGCTTAATGCATATAATTTGCTGAAGTAATTATTTGAATTATAGCTCATGAAGAAGATGGTGATAAAGGGAGTATAAAAAGTATAGTTGCCTTGTGAGCAGCTGAGTTTGCAGTGTATTAGACCCTTCCCTGTCCCTGGAAGTTTCCATAATTCCTGGATGAGATATTTTTACTTCGATCCAGACTTCAAATTGGTGATTTAAACTGTAGTACAGAAGACATATTGGTAAGACGCAGAAGAAACTTTTATTTGGGGTGGGGGGCAGCTCACAGTACGTTATTAGGATATCACTGAAAGAAAGAAAAAACAGAGAAAAACGTTTTACATAGGACAGTATGAAGATTTAAGGAAAGGAGGCTTGGAGATGGGATAGCCAGTAAAGAGAAGAGTTACAGAAAACAGTGCTGAGAAAGTGAAACAAACCTATTTGGTAACAGGGACAAGAAGAATTATAGAGAAGAAGCCTATTGTTCTCTGGAAAACAAGGACAGACTTTGGCTTTGCACTCATTGCAATTTGCGCAGAGAAAAGAAAACCATTTGAAACCAGAAGTAAACTAAGACTGCTTCCGAAGTGAAAAGAGCTGTATTGAACAGGGAGCAGGTGTGAGGAGAGAACAGAGCTCTCCGTAACGGAGGCAGAACAGGAACTCAGTTTTGGCTAATAGCAATTAAGCTGAGGATCAGAAACCTAGATTTGAATGCCCTGGACTTAACAGAAAGCAAAGATATTGTCCAATGGGAAAGATAAGGAAGAGATGGGAGGAGAAAGACAAAATGTTAAAAAAAGGAAAAAAGGAGAAAATGCCCTTAAACTAGAATTAGAGACAGACTGATAGAAAGCAAAAGAAAAACAGAGGAGGTGTTTTGGGGGTGTATCACCCCAGCATGCCCCCTACCCCCAACTGATGGTGCCTTTTATTTGATAGACTTTTTAGTCTATTGTACTTGTGGTGTTAGGATAATTGTGAAGGTCATTTCTAATGCTATTATAGATTTGGGAATCTCTAAACATTTTGTTTTCTTATATTACCCTTATGACTTGACTTCAAATTCATTTTTGGATGGGGAGCAACAGAATTAGATGAAATGATGGGCCTGCCGCGGCTCGAAGGGTTTCCTCACTTGGGTCCTTCCCCTGAATAAGGATTCACTTATTGTTTAATAAATACACGTGCTCCAGAGAAAGTTCCCAGGACAGCTGTCTCCTTGTTTTGTGGCACGAACATTTTAGAGACTGACAACCAACACATAGAAGTCCAACACAGAAATTAGAAATCAACACCCAGATACCTTAAAGGAGGTTGAAAGAGAGCATGCCTTTCCTCACTGAGCTGCTGTGGGCTAGCCCTGCTCCTGAGGTTCAGAACGGCTCAGGGCTGTTAACACCCTGGTCATGAACTTGAAATCTAGACACAGAAGCTGTTTTCCGAAGCTAAAGCAACATGGATTCCAGGGAGGAAACCAATATGAAGCGAGGAATAGGAATCTGAAAGATCATATTCGAGAAACTTTGTGAGAGGAAAACAGGAGTGTGTACTGGGAAGGTTGCAATGCATTCTTTTGTTGTTGTAAAGGAGAGTGTCAGTATTTAGTAGGACTTATTATTACCTTTTAAGAAAATGCTACGTTTGGAGGAGAATAACAGCCTTCGATTTAAAATTCACCTTTAATACTATTGCCGTCAAAGACAATAAATCAAGTTATTTACATACTATGCAAAATACATATTACAGAGCTGCTGACCTTTCAGGCTGCCACTATAAACAGGGATGCTGTGTTTTTATTGTTTTAGTCTTTAGATTCAATGTTTTATTTTTTGTTTTTCCAGGTAAAGAAAATTATCATTAAAATAATCCCTAATAAAGAGAATGGACATATGGGGGTAGGTTTAGCATATACCCTTTAATATACATAGTTTCTGTAAAATGTATTTTTAGGGAGTTATCAAATTATACATGGATATTTAGCAGCTACCATTAAATATTACAATCCCAAAAGTAATTTCTCTTGATGTACATCAAAGAGAAAGCGTTTTCAATATCAACGTTTTAAACAATGCATATTTAAAATATTTATTTTATAAATTGTTCCTATTAGCAGGGAAGTATGTTCTAATCCTGTGAAATAATTCAAGCCATTTTCATTTGTATGTTTAATATTCTTTGGGCCGAGTGATAACCCAAGAACTCTTACACTGGCCTGTTTTCCTTTCCCTTTCCAGGACTTACATATAGTGCTAGTTTAGATTACCATTTAAATGTGCTTGAAGGTATTTTACATAAAAAAATTAAATCTGCTGTTGATTACACTGTCCCACATGGTTGTGTCTCAGAAAGTTAGAGCTCACACCTGGAGTTGAAAAAAGCTGATGTAACAAACAGCCAGGTCAGGCAAGGGTCACATCTAAGGAAGTTTGCATAGCATGTCTATGAATCAGGCTGTAGTCTCCTTTCATCACTCTTTTCTCCATGGAAATAAAAAATAACAATGACTTGGTCTCAGGAAAAGTGCCCCAAAGGCTTAAAAACTTCCACGAGCTCCGATCACACCGGTCATCTTCATGTTAAGTGAAAAGGGCACCTGGTTCCTTGGTGAAAACCTCTGAAGGGTTCGGCTGCACTGATTAGATGTGGAAAACCAGTCTAAGGGTCTCCCCCTAATCCCCACATCCTCTTCTCAGAGCACAGAAACCTACTTTGAAAGACACCCCAGGGGGAAATTCATGTAGCTTTACGTGCAGAGATACTCCAGCTTCAAACAAAAAAATGCCACTGCTTGGGATACTTATAAGCCTTTCTTCCACCCACTTCCTAGATTTAAAAAATAAATCTCCCTTATGTATTGCATTTCAAAAAAAAAAAAAAAAATCCCAAATCAGACTCTATGGATTTGATTGGTTGTGTATGGCTCAGTGATTGTTGGGCACCAAATTGTGAGGTGCCTTCCTGAAACTCGCTAGCTTTGCAGAATAATCATGAAGGCCTACGACTTTTCTTGTTTTTGTCTTGTATGTGGTATTATGACCCTGGAGCGACAGTTCCATAAGAAACCAGTGAGAGAGGGCAGTAACAATGGGGGGCATGTAAGAGAAATGCAATGAACCCTTGATTCCTTTATTTTCTCCTGTTCAGACTCCACAAGACAGAAGCAGAACAGAGATTGGAGATGGGCAGGGAAGAAAAAGAAGCACCAATAAGGCATTCTTCTTTCTATGCCTTGCTGTGAGAAGGCTGCCAGAGATAAACTGTTGGAAGTAGCGGGAAATGAAGAAAAATGAGAAAGAAAACATACAGACAGCAGAAGGATCGGCGTGTTTGAATGTGTGGGACTGTTTCGCCTGTGAATATTGTTGCTAATATTGGATGGATGCGCATTATCAATAACTGATTAAACAGTCTCTATTTTAATTGGTTAAAACTCCTGCTCTGTGGGTAAATGCCAGATTTAAACAAATCAAGAGGCACATTCAGATCAAAACCATGCTGACATAGTTGCATGTGGCACAGGGTTACTAAGGATTAGCCAGACTTTACATTGTCCTGCTGCTTACAAGTGATCTCAGGCTATTCTGCTCCTCTCCAGTTGGCTGGGGTGGGATAATGCAGCTACACCTATAAGAGCTGTGGGAAAACAGGAGTCTAGACTTTTTTGATCCTCTCCCTCTGTGTTTGTTTTAAACAAAGGTGAAAGCTTGAAATTCACTCTCTAGGATTTTTGGAGGCATTTGCAAAAGAAGTTAGTGTACCGCCAGCTTTCAAATTTTTTTTCTTTTTCTTTTTTTTTTTTTTCTTTCTGGGGACCCATTTATAGAATCAAAGTAAAAGAGACTTAAACGGCTCTGGGGTCTGATTCTGGAAACGAATCAAGCCTGGACACAGTGGCTTTTTCAGCAATATTTTTCTGGGGAGGAAGTTAAATTTCTAGGTAAGTTTTAACTGGGTAGATAAATCATCACTTGGTTCCAGATTTCTGCCACAGGGTTAAGGTTTTTCTTGGACCTTTTCCTTGTGTGATTACACAACTTCTTTCACCCATTACAGCTAGCTGTCTCCTTCATCTATAATTCTATCTATCTATCTATCTATCTATCTATCTATCTATCTATCTATCTCTATTATCCATCCATCCATCTATATATCATATTAAGTTTTGACCGCATAAGGAATATTGTTCACTGTAAAAAAAACAAAAAACAAATTACAAAAACAGAAGGGCATAACCATATTTTTAAATGACAGTAACAATAACAATAGCTTTTACTGCCTAAGCATGTTTGTCCTTTAAACTCTTCCTCTCTGAGGCCAAGTCTCCAGCAGGTTGGGTCCCTGTAAGTGCAGGTCTGAGTCCAGTTCCATCATCCCCAACTTCTGGGGGTCTCCCCAGCTGAAACATCACTGATCTAGCATCACAGCCTGATCTCCAAGTTGGGAAGCTGTTTTGAGACAATAAATGTCCAAACACAAGACCTAAGGCAGACACTGAAGCCAACAAACGCCGTCATTCTCAAGGGGGCATTTGTGGGACACATGGACATTGGTTTCACACCCCAACACTGCACACACATTGAC
Source organism: Aselliscus stoliczkanus (assembly GCA_033961575.1). Classification (NCBI taxonomy): domain Eukaryota; kingdom Metazoa; phylum Chordata; class Mammalia; order Chiroptera; family Hipposideridae; genus Aselliscus; species Aselliscus stoliczkanus. The sequence goes on from CM066732.1 coordinate 77,039,988, forward strand.
GAATGGACATAGCAGGACTAACAGGTATTTTTCTAGGCTGGCAGAATACATAAAAAATATAAACACCGCTGATGAAACTGTTCCTTCAACGTTCAGGGTTTCTCTCAGGCTGGTTTGGAAGTGCCCATTCTCCTGGTGCTTGCTGTGAAGTTGGAGGCCTGTTAACAGCTCTGACACTGAGCTGGGCTCCAGAGAGGGTCATAGGAACAGAGAGCTCTGACTGACACAATATAATTTGGAGCCATTACAATGTATTGTATGTAGGACATTACTGTGAAGCTCTTAATATGCAGAATTTTGCATAGAATGAATGCTAATCATTTTTACGATGATGCTATTCATATAATATGTAATACTTGCTAAACAAAATTATGAAACATAATTACTGCTCAGACACAGTTGCTGCTTTCAGTCCTCAAAAACCCAGTCATTTAAAATTGTGTTTTCTTTAAATAAATGGCAACAATCCCCGCTAAAGACTATGTGCCTAGATAATTTCCTTTTCAAAAAAAGGAGTCTTTTTATCTTTAGTGACTGACAAAACATCCTTTATGAAAGGTTTATAACTCAGCCATTTAAATTTGCTTCAGGCTGAAATTTGGCATGCAACTTCTCATCCTGGGAGCACAGTTTTTATTTTACTAAATTTTAGTGAAATTGGTTTGGCTGGTTTTTAGTCACAGGGAAGCAAAAGGGCTCGCTCCTCCCTCTAGTTGCAGCTCGATAATGACAGAGCCCTAATTATATGCCATCGCTGCTGGCCTCTCACAGCAGGCTGAGGTAACATGGAGGGCGCCTGAATGAGTGTACATGTGTTATGCATGTACACAACACGTGTGTTTACACACACACACACACACACACACTCACACACACAGATAGGTGAGAAAGTTCCCTTTCATTCTGCCTAGAGTTGAACTGAAGAGCAAATCTACGGTTTCAGAGTCACAGAGTGATGCCCTCGAATTGCTCCCCAAGGAACAGCTCAGAGACAAGACAATTTCTTCCTTCTGGCAAGAGTACAAATTAGGCGGGTGAAAAAAAGAATGAAAAACTATGAGTGCCAACAGAACTTAACCATAATACATTCCCCTGCCTTTCATGAGGTATTTAAAGAGGTTTTACTAGTTTCATAAATTTGTGAGGGATTAGAAGAAAGCAAGTTCAGTAAACATCACACAAACAGGGCTTACATTTCAATTTGCCACCAAAATGATTACGAGAAGTTTCCTGGGTCATGTCAACTAACTTGTCAAATGAAAGAAAAACAGAGCAGTGGATGGTTTCTAAGCATGAAGCTAAATAACTTGAATTGTAAGAAAAAAATATATAACTTTAATGGTAAAACTCTCTTCCTCAGATCAACATATCTTGGGAGGGGTTTTAAAAACCAACGAAATGTATATCCTGAGTGCTGGAATCCCATAAATCAAGGTTAAGGGACAGTGTGGATCTCACAAATATAGTGACAGGTTAAGATCAAGGGATACCTTGACATTCTCCTCAAAAAGGTCAATCTAACTGGTCTGCAATGTAAAAATGAAGAGCCTGCCATCATTGCCATGGCAAAAGGTCAGACCCCAGCCGATTGGTGATAGAATTATCAAATTAACCAATCGATGTGTGTGAGTAATAGATGTAAGCAATCCTTTGGGAGGGCCACAGGGCAAATGCCAGCTCATCAATAACACGTTGCTGTGGACAGGAAGCTCCTTGCTTCAATCCATGTCGCCTCCATTACTAAGAGGAGCAAAACCATGTCCAATGAATATCCCATTTACATATCACATGCTAAAAGCGATGAAAGGCTGATGCTTTAAATATTAGTTCTTCGCTGAAATCCTCTGCACATCTTCGTAGAATAAGTGCCATCCTGGGTAAGGAAAAAGCACAAGCAACTATCCTCTTTGCATGCGAGAGACATTCACCTCCCCCTAAGTAAATGAAGAGAATAAACTCTTCCTCCACTTGCTCTTATCAGATCCATGGCCACACTCCATTAGTAGCAGCGTTTTACCTGTGGCAGGTAGAGGTATGTAAACCTCATGCCTGACTGTGTGCCAGCTTTTGCATTGTAAAAAAAAAAAAATTTAAAGATGCACCTATTATCACAGCAACATTGAAATCTTTCAGATGTATTATCACAGTGGGGGTGATAACAGTTCTCACTACTAATTAGGGATTTACTCTCCATCGATATGTGAGCGTAAGTCCTATTAATGTTAATGGGGTTACACGTCTGTATTGAAGGCTGCTTAGATCCCTAAGTGAGTGCGATTATCGCCCTGCCCGAGAACATCTCTGAATGTTTGCATAGCACTTTGAGTATAGGACTTTCTTGACAAGACCCCAAGAAAAACTCAAATTTCAGCCTAGTGGACCCATTTCCAGTCGTTTTGGCAACATACAGCACACTGCTTACATAATTACAATAAAGCTGGGTGAAAAAAACTTTGGTGAACAACTTGGATGTTTGGTTTAGACATATCTTTGGATATGTGCACATCTCAGCAGAGATAATTAAAACACACATACACACTCATTAACATTTTTAGCCAGAGATGGCAATATGTAAATACTGGCAGTGCTTTTGTTTTATAAATTAGTATGCTTAGCCATTTACTCCCATAAGCAATGCTTAGGGGCTAAGAAGACTGAAGTATTATAGTCAAGAATAAAGTATTATTGCTCTTAGTAATAAAAAATATATTTATCATGCTTGTCCTCTGAAGGTGAACCAGAATAACTCAGGATATTCATTTAAAGATGTTTTAAAAATTGTGTGAATATGATGTTAGAGCTGCACTAATATGGTAAGCCAGTGACCACATTTGGTATTGGAATTAATTAAAAGTAAAAAAAATTTAAAATTCAGTTTCTTAGTTGCACTAGCTGCATTCCTAGTGTTCAATTAGCCAGTGTATGGCTAGTGCCTGTCATAATCGTGCAAAATAGAACATTTCCACCATCCAGAAAATTCCACCGGACAACACTGTCTAGAGACCTTGCACAGCCTTGCCCCATGAAGGATGCGCACAGCTGGGTCTTAGACCTGGACACTGTGGTGAGACACTTCGCCCCAACACAATGCTGCATCGGCCTCTTCTCTACACCCCTCACAAGGCAATGAGAAAATAACAACGTCAACTGTTCACCTCTTGCAGTCATGTAGCAAGAGGACTGGTTTTAGAAATATCAAAGAAATGGCTTTTCTATTTGTACCAATTTTCATTTGAATTTTGGAGGATTTGTTCATAATAACTTTTCACCAGGTCCCAAAATACACTCTCCTGACATTGCTTGCCTTTTATACTTGGAATCTTGGTAGGACTGAGGAATCTGTGCTGAGGTTAAAAGACAGAAAGTAGAATAGGTAAGGGGCTGCTGCCGCTGCTGTTACAATGGAAAACTGGATTTATCTGCTCTGGACTAAGGGTTCAGCACTCTGGGTCAGTTCTAACTGGTCTCCCAGAATAAATATGCTTTAGGGTTGCTGGGTCTGGTGGTGCTACTGGCAGCAGCATCTGAGGCTCACTAGGACAGGGGCTTGCTCCTGAACATGAATTCATTCTCTGCCAGGTGCAGAAAGCAAACAGGGAGGTAAACAAATACAAAAAGACTCCATTTGTTCCAGCATGGTGCAGGGTGATGGAATGAGTGTGTACGGTGCATGTGTGCCACTGCGCCTCTCTTCCTGACTTCAAAGGATCTCAGTTCATGTGCATGCCCTTCCATTTTATCAGCATTAAAAATGACATGACAACCAACGAGGTCTGGTTGCAGAAGCTGTAAGTAAGCTGTCACCCTCTCCCAAAACTCCATGGAAATATGGAATATCTAACTATCTCTGAACAAGCTCAAGGTTCTAGATTAATGAAGGGCATTAACAAGGCACTGATGTGAGGAAGTACAACCCACTTACAATGTCACTGTACACTGTTCAATGGATCCTGAAGAAAAATTAACAGAGGCAATGATAAGGAAGGAAAAAAAAAAGGAAATGTAACCGGATTTTAGATGGTAATTTCAAATGGCATAAAAATGTTTAGCAATTTTCTCTCCAATATCATAAGGTAATTATTTAGTAATATAAAACCAAAAAGCTATGAAAAATTGATCAGGCAAATAATGGGCTCAAAATTTATAGGCAACATGTCTCCACATTTAATATGAGATTGTTTACCTGTCCATGAAACAAATATATCCAGGGTAAGTCACTGTCTTCAGTGACGCTCAGACGCAAAATCTTTAAGCCCTTATTACTCTGACTTCACCCGTACAAAGAGAACTTCTTGCCTTAACAGAAAAGATCCCACTTTGTGAATGTGGCAAAGCCAAGCCCTCAAAGCAACAAAAACAGCTCATAATATTTCAGTGAAAACAATGCATTTCTAATTAAAACTCCTCCACAGCAACCTTTGGCTCCCACATTCCTGAAACATACCGAGAACTCTCGATCTGAGAAGATGAAAAATCAATAAAAAGCAGATCAACAATGCTGAGGTATTGAATTGGACCTACATGTTCTGTTTGAATCTCCGACTCATAAAACAGTATTACAAAACAAGCATGTACCACTCAGCAGGAAACTCGACAATCTAATCATCTCCCCTATTCTGAGGCCAGCCAATTTATAATATGTTCTGGAGGTTACTCTTCTTGCAACTTGAAACAGCAGCTTTTGTATCTGCCACAATGTAGCACAACCTATTGTGCTTCAACGAAAAGAAAAAAAGATAAATAAGGAATCATAAAAGGCTTTATGAAAGCACAACTAATTTGCGTAATCATGAATCGTAGTTGTTAAGTATTAAAGCACAAGTGCGTATTCTTTTAAAATGAAGGAGTGGATGCTATATTTTATTAGCATGGCTTTTTGCTGTTGTATTTTCTTTTTCCATTATTGGCATGTGTGATTTTTTTATTGAATAACTTTTGCAATTTTTAAAAAATAAAATATATAACATTTTCTGTGTTGACACAGTCTCTGCTTTCAATGAAAGCAATCGAAGCCACAGTATCACAATTCCTTCTCATACAGGCATATGCCTATACTTAGTAGTCACTGTCTACTGTGTGTTAGTATGAAGTCTGAACTCATGGAAACAAAAGTCCTACAAAACTTCTGTCAATCGCAAACAGTAGAAATTGCATGAAGATTATTCGCCCACAGTCTGTCAGTTTATTTAAATTCAATTCCACTAAAAATCAAATGAATAAAATTTAATCCTACTCCACCTCGTTAATGCACATTGGACACACCTATGAAAGAAAAACAAAACAAAACCCTCTTTGACACTAAATATCACCAGGGTATTTATTCAAAGTTACATTTGGCAGTTTTACTGTCACCTTCAAAGCAGATTAAGGGTTTACTGCTATAACACTCAGGCAGAAAGGGTGCGATTTTTAGCTTGCTTGCTTTATAACATGAGCATCTTTTAAAGAACAGGAAAATCACTGCCCATATTCACACTTCCTGCCCAGGCTGCTGTTTTACACCCTCATACGGCGCTTCAATATGGAAAGCGCATCTTCCACACATAGAGTACCAATGGGTGAGAATGTAAACGAAAACTAAAGCACATCCCTCTAGTGCTGCCAGCCCTGTGCACGCCTCCCACTGTGCCAGCGAGGCGGTAGGGAAGCTCTGCACTTGGCTTTCTGGCCTAGGATGACGTTTAATTTACAGGCGTAAAAGGGAACAAATGCTCTCATCTGTTGGACAAACAGCCCTGGTTAGTAAAATCCCCAAAATGTCCTAAGCCAGTTCTAGGGATATGATGAACCCATTGAGGGAAATGTTACCTCTAGGTGTAAATGTATTCCGACAGAAGTAATAGCCCTAACCTGCAGTATATGTTCAGTTTGAGTTGCCTAGGTCCCTAAAGCCAGATTTTGGGGGAACTTCCTGGGAACCAAACAGCCTCCCTCTCAGACTCATATGAAGGCACTTGTGCAGCGTCTCCATGTCAGGTCTACAGCGTGCATGGAAATAAAAACTGCGGTGGGGGAAGAGAGGGTATGATGTGAGAGGCAGAGAGAAAAAGGGAAGGACACATGTGCACTGGTCACTCCATTGAGGTTTTCCACTAAGCTGGGATCCAATAATATTCCAAGGAACACAATGGGCACTGCCAGTCTAACAGGTCAAGTGGGTGTCAGCAGGAAGAGTTCTGAGCGCAGTTGAAGACTGTCATACAATTTGGTTCCTAAGTATGTTTGTATAATGAAGCAAGCGATGGGTAGGATTTAGAGTCAGGAACCGTGGATGTGGAGTCAAGTGGTCCACGTTATCATTTCTGTGCTGGTTTTCCTCCTAACGTGGTTCCCTCTCAGGTCCTCCCAGACTCCTGTCTCTGTGCCTCTCGGGCTGAAGTACACCAAGGGCCAGCCCCTCACCCTCTGTCTCCTGGCCCTCCTGAGCGTTCCCGGCTATTCCCAGGGTTTTAAATATCCTCTTCATGTCAGTCTCTCCTAAATGTATCTCTCTAGCCCAGATGATGCCTCTGATCCTCAGACTCAAATATCTCGCTGCCTTGCTGACATCTCCATAATGTTTCAAGTCTTCTCCAACTTAACATGTCCGAAACGGTTCTCCGTGTTTTTGTTTAAAAGCAGATTTTGTTTTTAGAACAATGTTAGGTTCACAGCACAAAATTGGGAGGAAGGTACAGAGATTTCCCACGTGCCTCCTACCCCGACACATCCACAGCCTCTTCCATTATCAATATCCATCAGCAGAGTGGTATAAATGGTATAATCAATGAATCTACATTGACACGTCATTGTCACTCTGAGTCCATAGTTTACCTTGAGGTTCCCTCTTGGTGTTGTACCTTCTCTGGGTTTGGACAAATGTATAACGACATGTATGCACCATTATAGTATCATACAGAGTATTTCTACTGTCCTAAAAATCCTCTGTGCTCGGCCTATTCATCTTTCCCACCACCACCTCAACCCCTGGTAACCACTAGTCATTTTATTATCTCTGTAGTTTGGCCTTTTCCAGAATGTCATATACTGTACTGTGGTTGGAATCATACAGTATATAGCCTTTTCAGATTGGCTTCTTTCACTTAGTAATATGCATTTCCTCCATGTCTTTTCATGGCTTGATAGCCCATTTCTTTTTAACATTGAATCATATTGCACTGTTTGGATGTATCACAGCTTATTTACCCATTCACCTACAGGAGGACATCTTGGCTGCTTCCAAATTTTTGGCAATTATGAATACATATCCCTGTGCAGGTTTTTGTGTGGACATAAGTTTTCAACTCGTTTGGGTAAATACCAAGGAGCGTGATGTCTGGATCCTTTGGTAAGAGTATGCTTAGTTTTGAAAGAAACCACCAAACTGTCCTCCAAAGTGGTTGCAAATGGCTCTGCAAATCCCCGTATTGCAAAGCTGTCTTCCTTCCCTCCTCTCCCACATAGTAAACAGATCCACCATTGGCCCGATAATTCAAGCTTAGGAGTCACTTCGCTTACCCTCCCCAATAGGCAAGTGCCCAATAGCTTATATGAATTCTATTTGTAAAGTTTATCTTGATCCATTTCACATTTCACTATGTCCACTGGCCCTGCCTGAGTTCAGCTCACAGTTCCCTCTCTTGGGGTTGTGTTCCAGAGCATCCTAACTCCTGTCTTTGTATGCCCCTCTCTCCTTTCCCCTCTACAACCTGTTCTAATTGTAGACAAAAGAATGGCCTTCTTAAAACATAAAGTGGATGTCACCACCCTATTTAAAAACACTTTCATGGATTTCCATGGTACTTAACATAAAACCCAAAGACTCACCTACAGTGACCATCCTCTTTCTCCAAACGTAGCTTGCACCATTTTCCTGCCTGTTCATTCAACTAGGGACATGCTTATTTCCCTTCAGTTTCTCAAAACTTTTCATGTCTCCTCACCTGGAGACTTTTTATTTTTTTCCTGGTTTCTCTCTTGCAATTCACTTTCCCTACCCCAGTGCCCCCTTACTCTTCAGTTCTCTACATAAATGCCACTTTTTCAGAGAAGTGAGATCACCTTATCTAAAAAGGTTTTCCCTGGTGAGCCCCTATCTCGTTCTCTTATTGCCATGATAGAACTGACACAATTTATCAGTTTGGGGTGTGTGTGTGTGTGTGTGTGTGTGTGTGTGTGTGTGTGTGCGTGTGTGTATGATGTGGCTCTCCCAGAATGGAAGCCCAGTCAGGGCAGACACTGTATCTCATTTATCACCGAATCCCCCGCCTTCAACATGGTGCCTAGAACACAACAGACACCGGACATGACATGTTGAATGAATGAATGAATGACTTTGCATTATTCGTTTCACCCTGCTTCGCATCCTTGTTCTCATCTCTCGAAGGAAGAAACAATCCTAATACTACCACTTTTCCAGGGTTGTTGGCAAAATAAAACAAAAGGGTTTTTTGTAACAGATTAATGATTGTTTTGCATCTAATTCAAAAAATATCTTTCTACCATTCTGGTGCCCATTTCTTTTTCTCTTGCTTTGAGTACATTCCTTGACAAAGTAACCCTATTTTGTCATTCCACTGTTTTAATCCATCTTCTCCTTAGTTGTTTATAGTTTGAGTTTACCCCCACCATTCTAGAGATGCTGTTCTGCAACTGGTGACCATTAAAATTAAACTTATAATACTGGGAGTACTTTTTTTGCTCTTTACATTTTTTTTCACTATTTTGGCAGTACTGACTCTTGACCATCCACAGTTTCTATGTACCCATGTTGCTGGGATTCTGCTTCCCAGGGTCTTTGGTCTCATTCCCTGGAGCTCTTCTCTCACTCCCTTCACACATTCCTCCCTCCTGTTGTTCTTTGGCTCCTCCTCCTACTTCCTCTTTCCTGCTGACAGCCCACCCACTACCTCTCCAGTCTCTCTCTCTCTCTCTCTCTCTCTCACACACACACACACACACACACACACACAGGACCACGCTCCACATCTGAGCCCCTATCTGTAGCTCTGACCTCTTTCTTCAGGGTCTGTCTCACATTTCAAAGTGCCTTAATAGCCCCCCCTCCCCTCCCTGGGATATCCTGGTGATATCTTACTGTCCCTACATGAGCTTATCATTTCATCCTCCAAAACAGGCCCTCCTTCTTCCTTTCCTGTATTATTTTACAGGAAAGTAATAATGGCAACAACTCTCCCAATTAGGCAAGCTTGAAGTCATCGATTTCTGAACTCCCTTCTGCCTCTTACTTTTCATGGCCAAGGATGCGTGTGGTTACTTCCACCTCCTCCTTGCCAGGTCACAGCCTCTCTGCTCTAAGGAACAGCAACAGACTCAAAATGGGGCTTCATCGCTTCTCCTCTGATCCACTGCATATGCCACTGTCAGGTTAATTTTCCTAAAGCTCAGGCTTCATCACGTCACTCCTCAGAAATCTTCACGGCCCCCTATTGCTTAATAATTTTACATGTTCCAAGCTGACACAGTGTGCTGCACAATGGATTCTCGGTCTCTCTTTCATCACCCTCTAGTCCACTCCTCCTCTACACGCCATGCTAGGCCTCACTCAAATATTACTTCCCAAGCACAAACAGCGCTCCTATTTGTCTGTCTGGGCTCAAGTTTGTTCATCTCAGAAATACCCGCCTTTATTACCTCAGCCAGTGAAAGCTCTCCCTGCCCAGTTTTCATGGTCCCTCTGGAAATGCTACCTCCTTCCATGGGCCTTTTTCGGCCATCTTGGCTAGATTCAAGCTCTCTCTTCTCTGATACAGATGGCGCTTTGATTAGACCTTTCTCATGGTATTCTTCTTATTTGCCTTTGTGTGTGGATTATGGTTCTTTTCCCCTAAGCAACCGGAAACTCAGCTTCATAACTCTTGTATCAATTACCAGTGCTTTATCTATAGTGAATGCTGAATAAATATCTGCTGAATTAAATCCATTCATTTAATAAATCTATAATTGCAGACCTACGAGGTACAGCAATACAAAAGAACAGGTAAGTCTTCGCTCTAGTTGGAGAGGGAGAGATGGACAACAAACAACATCAAAAGCCAAGTAATTACAGAATATACCATATACCAATCGATGTTACAGAAAACAAATTAGACAAAGGGGATGGGAAATGCAGGGACTAAGGGGTGTTCCTTTGTTTTAGGGTGATTTAAAAAGATGGTCGATGACATGAGATTTGAACAGAGACTTGCACAAAGTAAGGGGGTCAGAAATGCAGCTTTCCAGAAGAGGAGATTCCAGGAAATAGAAGAGCAAGGCCAAACACCCTACATTACAACCAGGCTGGGCACTTTGATGACACAGCCCTGACTTGGGAGAGATGCCACCAGGGTGGTAGTGGGAAGCAGACCATGTAGACCCTTAAACTTGAAAGACAGATACAATATATCAGGGGTTATTATTCGATACTTCATGGTTAACTCATGAGCACTGTTCTGGAACCAAAGATATTTCGAAACTAAACTTACGTCACTCTTTTAGTACATTACAAAAAGTCCACCCTCAGTTTAATATGGAATTTAAAAGAGGAAATTACTTAGCACTGCTGTTTTCCACAAAAGGGTTACTTTGCTAGATGTAAAGTGCAAAAATAAATGTTCCTTGCTTCTGATCAAACTGTTTTTTAAATAGCTGAAGAGGTGACTACAAAAAAAAAAAAAAAGCATAATTCAGTAATAGGATATCTTAGATGAAATTCTCAGTTCACTCATATTTTAAGTCCTTTTAAAAATGACTATAATTTGCTCTACCAAAGATATTTAAATATTTCCCTCTAGCCACTTGTAAATCTCATTTCTAATCTCAAAGCTCCTGTAATCAAGTCCTTGATAGTTTAAATAAAGCCTCCATTTGGGATTAAACTGCTATTGATATACACACTTATTTCTGATTTTATGTGATATATGAGTGAGTATATCTGAAATGCTTATCAAATAATCATAATTAAATGTATAATTTCAGAAAGATGATCCACTAATTTTAACTATTATGTCTGGGACTTGGTTAAGGGAATAAAGAAATGCGAAACAAAAATTTAAGTGGGCAATTATATTTAAAAAATAATAATGTGCTATGCATGCTAAGAAAAGAAAAATCAGCACTCTTACATTAGGAGAAAAAGCAAATTTATTCTTTAGCTTCTCTGGCCCAGAATTCTGGAAAACTCTGTTGTTATGTACAAATGGAACCCTCTCTTCCTTCCTTAGATGTAAGAAATTTTTCAACGTGTTCCAATTATTTTAGACTCCTCCTAGGCAATATTGGGAGAGTTTGAATTTTCTTCACCTCTTCAAATTTAACCACTGGAATAAATACCTCAAAACACACTGAGGATTCATCTGAGAGCATAAACAAACCAAGCATGAAGTCTCCCAATAGGAGGCCAAAGCGGCTTGAAAATTGCTGAACAGTATCGAGAAAGTGATATTCTTTGTCTCTATTCTTTTCAGTGAAATGTCTACTGAGTTTGGTCTGGATTGATGAGGTAACTAACACCTTGAAAGTTTAAAGGTTAGATGAAGAAAAATTATACTGTAAAAGTGGGAATCCAGAGGCTCAGCTGAGGAGCGGCCATATCTGTCAAAAATCGGCTGGGCTCCAGAGCATACTGAGACACAGGCGTTTGGGTTTTGCTAGACTGTACTCTGACCGAGCTGATGAGTCAACTTACTAGTCAACATCTAGTCAAGCAACACTCCTGGAGAGTTTCAGAACCGAAAACTTGGGAGACAATTATTTTCCCTTCACATTATAGAAGAAGCATGGAAGCTCCGTGAGGTTTACGGAATGAACAGCCTAGTGTCACAACCAAATGCAGTCTGCTTTCTGTCAGCCCAGAGCTGCCTTTGCTTAAATAAGTGATGTGATTAATTGTTTGACTGAACACTGTCAGCCTCTGTGGTAATTCAGTAACACAGTCAGTTCTGCAAGTCTTAGTAGCAGCTCAGAAAGGAAGGCATGCTTTGGGTTGTGATTAGCAGAGGGAAAAATATCAAGAGAAAGCTGAGGATGCTGGGAGGATGGGACAATTTTTCAAGCAGGAATTTTGGGACTGTGGGAAAATGCTACTCACAATGGGCAGCCTTTTAACTTTCTATTTCCCTGCATGATTTGCATCTACACCAGAGCGTCACCCAGTCCATATATGGCTTTATAAAAATCAGGAAAATATGTTTCCTCTTCAAGTAAAAGGAGTTTACATTATTATGTGTCACACCATTTGGACAACCATACGTGCGGCCAGGTGGTTCTGCCTGGCGTTGCTTCCCAGAGCCCAAATGAGATGTGTGTCCTGGCTGCTGACACCAGCATATCTGCCCTACACTCTCCCTTGCTCATCTACACCATTAGAACGTGGGGCACATGGGCTGCCACTCATCACTCATACGCTGTGACTCCCTGGAAGGTGGCACTTTGCTCAGTATGACACCTGAACATCCATATGTGGCCATCCTCTCTGGGGTAGAAAGAACAAAATTGAGAACACAAATCCAAGTATGGCTTCAGGGATTTGGGTGAATTCTAACATGGAGAGGGCCAAGAGCAAGGAGATTTTGTAAAAAAAAAAAAAAAAATCAAATTTTAAAATAAATGATCTTTGTTGGCCTTTTGTAGGTGTCAATTTTCATGAGACAAAATATACTTAGACAATTGAGCATTTTTAATGTGTTGATTAGGAGAAAAGAAGATAAAACTTCACTCCCAAATATTAATACAAAACATGAGAAATAAAATTATTCTATTTCAAAGTGTGTGTGTTTGTGTGAGTGTGTGTATAGTGTGTGTGGGGGGGTAACCAACAAATCTAGAGGTCTGACTTTCGCTAAGATTATGCACAGCCAAAGGTTTCCGAAGTTGCCTTTAGGCCATGAATATCGGTGGCTATGTTTGTGATGGGATGGGTTCCGAGCATCTTCCCGGTGATTACTCAAGTGTGGAGCATAAATTATTACCCCAGGCAAGCACCGACTTAAATGAAGTAGTTTTCGGAAAGTAGAATGTGATTAAACTATGCATTTCATTCAAAACATCTCCTGTTTAGCCAATCTCCGTGGCTCTTGGTGTCTCATCTTCGGGAAGATGGATTCTCGGTGATAATTTGGGATGCTGCAGAATTTTACACAAAGATGAGGCAAAGCATGTGAGGAATCTATAAGAGATTCTCATCACCAACCCAGCTAAGAAAAGCTGTCTATATGTGAGAGCATTAGGACGAGTCTTTGGATTTCATTTTTTAGTGATACAAATTTACACCTATTTACCTCTCCAATGGTACTATTTACTAACCCTGTAAATGAATCAATTCTATTTACCAAAAGCAGGAGTTTCCATCTTTATTTTCAATGGTTCTTTGCTTTTAATAAAGATGACTCGAGCTTCAGATGAACTGGATTTCCTGCTTCTTTGCTGCATCTGGGCCACAATGAAATGAAGTCCACGAAGGGCCAGCAGAGTCACAATTCCTCTTGTCTTGATCTGGGTTCAACAGGCCCTGGGCTACATTTATTTCTCTCAGTTACAGGCATACGCTAGGCTGACAGTTCAATAAAGATCTCTAGAATCCTTTTCACCAGTCTAAACTATTTTACTAACAACGTATCCTTCTCCTAACGATGGTTTACTGACCAGGTGTTTTAACCCAGGGAAACCTTGAACGTGATATGGTGACTCCTTTCAAATTCAAACCCTTCTGAGCATTATCCATCTCCCCACGCACATTCACAAATGTATGGAATTAATTTTTATAAATGTATTTGAATGAGGAGCCCCCATGCCTGTGTTATTCTGCTATCCATCCGTACCAGCTATTTTTATCTTTAGGTTAGGCATTTGGCCATTACCCAGGGCTTCCTGTCCATCAAGCTCTTTAAAACTCACAGTGGGAAGAAAGAACAGAATTAGTGCCTTGTTCCTTTCATGAGGCAGTGTTCCGAAGGAAAAGAAAGGACCAGACAAGCACAGATTGCCATTTGGTCACCAAATATTTAGTGACTGATGCTGTGGGCCAGATACTACTCTAGTCTCCGGGAATAGGCAGAGGAACCACAGTGTTTATTAGCCATTTCCTCAGCTCTATCTCCCTGCCACTCACTATTCACAACCATAAAACCATGCCATCCATGACAATCTCCATATTCCTTTCTTGCTTAATTTTTCTCCATAGAATTTCTTACCGTCCACCATACCACATTATCCCCTTATTTATTTTATTTAATGTCTATCATCCCTTACTGAAATATAAGTTCCATAAAGGTAGAACTTTCTGTCTGTTGCGTTCACTGTTATACTCCCAATGCCTAGAAGTAGTGCCTGGCACACAGTAGGCATTTAATACATATTTGTTGAATTAAAATATACCACAAAATTACCTAGTGCAATGTGGAAAAATATATAAAGCTCCTGAAACATGAACCATTTTTAAAGGGCTGACTATTGGTGGGAGGGGCACTCCTGGTGGGAGTGATCTGGAAAGCTGGAGGTCAGTCATAGCTGACTTCTGATGGAGAAGAGGAGCATATTTTGATAAGGGAAGAAAGCTGCTCAAGAGAGTAACTCGGTTCATGCAGTGGCCTGGTGACAGGGAATCCTGTGAAGGGCCAACCAGTTCCGTATACAGTTTTGTGATCCTATAGTTACCTTTCTAATGGTGAAGCGCCGTAAGCTCCCATGACGTGACTCTTGACCTGATAGAGAGTATGATCTGTCATCATTCACCATTAGGTTAAGTGTCTGCTGTGTTGAGGGCATTTTGTGTGCTGGGCATGGAGCACACTGACATAGCCTTTAGAACTTCATGAAAGCTTAGGTCCCAGTTCATTCACTAGTTTCTCCATCTGTTTTTGCAGAGGTCGGCGACATTTGGTGATTCCTTTGCTCAGGATAACAGAGGTGATAACTCTGTAGCTGTACAGTCCTAGTAAAATATTATCCTGGGTTTTCTGTTCAAGGAAAACCCAACACAAAATGCACGGATGAGGACAACCACACCCACACTGATTTAGGTTCCAAGCAGGCCAACCGATCCTGCAGGAGGAGCCACCAGAACACCTACAGTGAAGGAGAACTTGTGCTGCTCATTTTTTTCTAAATGATATCAAAGCCCCATACAATTGACATAGTTTAATATCCTAGTTAAGCCTAACTTTGTCATTTACCCACAGCTTTTTGTTGTTAAAATATACAGTCATGCATGGCATAATGCCATTTTGGTCAATGATGAACTGTTTATCTGATGGTGGTCCCATAAAATTATAACAGAGCCAAAAAATTCCTATCACCTAGCAATGTTGTAGCCATCGTAATGTTGTAGTGCGATGCATTATAACTGCCCACAGTGTTCAGTACAGTAACATGCTGTACAGGTTTTAGCCTAGGAGTGAAAGAGCTACATCATATACTAGGTGTGTAGAAGGCTATACCATCTAGGTTTGTGTAACTGCATATTATGATGTTTGTACAATGATCAAAGTGCCTAGCGGCACATTTCTCAGAATGTATCCCCATCTTGGGCCAGCCGAGTGGCACATTGGTAAAGAGCTGGCTTGGCATGCCAGCGGACCCAGTTCGGATCCCAAATATGAGAGACAGTGACACTGCCCTCTACAGCTAACAACAGCTCCACCTGGAGCTGGGCTGTGCGAGCCCCAGCAATGGTGTAGGCTGCAGCCCCTGCTGCAGTGGACTGCCATAGGCTACAGTGAGTGGCCAGCAGCCAGCGGGAGCTGCCAATAGCTGCAGTGAGCTGCCAATAGCCACCGTGAGCGACCATCCAGAGGCCAGCGACCAACCTGCCTCATCAGGGAAGAGTGCAATGATGATACCAACATGGGCCAGTGAAGCAACATCCTCCACAACTAGACTGAAGACCAAAATGACAGCAACTTGTCTGTTCCCCTTCCCCAATACCCCAATGCTGTTCCCCTCCCTCAATTCCCCAAAAAAAATCTAAAAAAAAAAAGAATGTATCCCCATCTTTAAGTGGCCCATGACTGTAAAGTTGAGACTACATAGTCACCCAACACCATTAGGGAGACTTTCTCTGTGTCAGTGCCTCTTTTGTCTTCCATAACTAGACCACAACACAAGTGTTTTCATCTAGCATTGTATGTTTTTCTTAAAAAATAAGAAATGTCTGGCCACCTTCCTTTAAAATGATCGGTATATGCATGAAAATGTTTTACAATTTAGTTACATAGTTGTCATAGTTTTAAAATGTTAACTAATTCCAGAACAATTCCTTAGTTCCAACTGAGTGCAGGAAAGAGAAACAGAAAAAAACACAAAAGCAAATGGTTAAGAACAAGTGGAGAACGAAAAGGTGAAAGACAGTACCTTGGCATTCCAATCTGACAGAGGGAGACAATGAGTGAAGAGCAACTGGATGAGGGAGGGGAACGAGGGGTCAGAAGGGGAACATATGCAAAGGAGGAACACCAGGTAGAAGAGAGAGAAGAGAAAGAAGGCTCTGTGGTGTGCAAGAGGTGGGGTGTTCTCTGTTCCTCAGACATGTTTTTTTTTGTTTGTTTGGTTTTTTTGTTTTTGTTTTTGTTTTTGTTTTCTTTTTTAGCTGAGCCATCCTGCCACCTGTTGGCAGCTCAGCGGCAGCTCAGCTTGGGCCGGGCATCGAACTGTTGTTGCTCAGAGCTCACACTCTTGAGCAAGCTCTTAACCAACTGAGCTATTCATCCGGCCCTATGTTCCTCAGACATCTTAAAATTATTAACTTTTTGGGGAGGGGGTGGTAGAAGAGGGAAAAGGGGGTCAAATATATGGTAATGGAAGGAGAGCTGACTCTGGGTGGTGAACACACAATGCAATACATACATGAGGTGTTATAGAAATGTACACTTGAAACCTATATAATTTTGCTAACCAGTGTCACCTCAATAAATTTAATAAAAATTTTAAAATTATGAACCTTAGAGTATATCTATTATTCACTCGCTTTTGGAAATGCCACCTCTGTGTCTTCGTAGCTCTTCAGCTGTTCTAATCTTTAAACTCTCTATGTTTAGATAACAGCACTAGGGAGAAATGTTTCTGAGTTCTACACTTATAGTGACCAGAGTAACCCCTTAGGCTGGAGGAATAAGCAGTGTATATGGCAGTATGGCAGGGATTTCCCTAAAAAGTCCATTGAATGAAAACTTTAAATGATTTACACAAACATTTATAAGGTCATGTACTTATCTGAAGGTATAGAAGATGAATATCTATCCTAATATCTCATATCATTTTGCAAATAACAACAATAACAACTTCATTTTAGAATAGACTCAATATTCATCTTTGTTGTGCTAATTTTCTACTTTTACTTCTAGCTCTTGAAAGCATACTTGAAGAAACTTCCATTTTTCTGAGAAAAATTTACAAGTGTTATTTGTTAAGTTGTAATTATTTATTTTTTTTAACTTGCTCCTGAGTTCATGAGTTTTCCACTATTTTCAAAAGCAGTCTTCATTTTGGTGTGGTAATCTGCATATTCATTATACCTTTTTTTTTACCTACATTGGCATCCTTTATTTTTAAAATTTCCTTTTTTTTTTTTTTTTTTTTGAGGGCAGTGTTACTGGCCCTCACATGTGGGACCCGAACCGGGGCTGCTGGCTTCCCAAGCCAGCACTTAACCACCGAGCCACTCAGCCGGCCGTCCCTTACTTTTTAATACAGCAACTTATTAATGAACTCATTATATTTGCTAAAATATGCTTATGTGAATACAAAACAAACAGGCTTGTTATCTCCCATCCCAACTCAACCAATCCCTAATTTTTTAATCACTGAAATACTCATCCTAGTGAAATTCTTTTATGTACTTCTGAATGGGGTCCTTTGATCACTGCTTCTTTGTTTATTTCCTTCACTGTGATATTTTTTTCAGAGATTCTTGCTAAGTGCAAATTAGAACAGGAGTTTCAACCTCCTGCATAATGTTGTAAAATAAATAAATAACAGAATTGTATTTAAATAAACTATTCAAATCCATGTCAGTAAATGATCTAATTAATTACTCCTTTGGGGCTGTGTTATATGTTTGCTTTTCTCTTAGAGAGGTGAAGAAAGTGAAAATAAATTTCCAGCTGTGAATAGGGTAAATTCTGTAAATGGATAAGGGTCAAAGAAACAAACTCTAATTTGTGTCACATTTGTTTTTAGGCACTTAATTTACTCTGTTTCTTTAACCCTATTTGAATCTTCCTTAAGACTTCCTACTTGATTTCAGATGAGCCGTACAGATAGATCCCAGTTAAACTTGAGAGGATGCATTCCTATGTTTGCAATGAACGGAGGCAAGTCAGGCCAAAAAGAAAGATAGATGTTACCCCTTATCATTCAGTGTGGGATGCCAGATTCTACCCAAGTCTGCAGAGATTGGACAAAATCCAATTTGTCATTATTTATTCCTAAGCATTGTGCTTATACTCTGTACTTCTTCATTCTTATTCGCCATTTACCCAATTATATCTATCCTTATTAGACCCCTGCTGAAGGCAGCATTAGCCAGAGAAGTCCCATAGCTTAGCTTAATCCTATTATCTCTTGATAAACGGGGACACATGAGGCTCTAGATGGCCAAATTCAGCATTACTCTCCCTTCTCTTTCTTCCCCCTCCTCTCCTCTCCCTCAAAGAAAAATGCTGTTGCTCATCCTTATGCCTGATGTAATTAAGATCTGGAAATATGCCCATTCTAATCCTTGCCCGGTATAAGCATCACTGTCAATGCAGAGAAATGAACTGCAGTTATGATGTAAAGGGCTGACACCTCTGTTACATTTACTGATGTGTTGGGCCTCACTGCCACATTGACACAGTGAGGTTTATGTCTGCAGGGTTTTTAAATGCCTGCTGAAAACAGCGCATGGAACTTGTGGGGGAAAGAGGGTAACGGTGGGGAAGGTAACAGGCCATCCCGAGAAGTGATTTTTTTTTTTTTTTGAAGGCAGTATCACTGGCCCTCATAGGCGGGACCTGAACCGGGGCCGCTGGCTTCCCAAGCCAGCTCTTAACCACCGCGCCACTCGGCCGGCCCTCGAGAAGTGATTTTTTAAAGTATGTATGTGGATATGCATAGGGACACTTGAGAGGGAGGAGAAAAATGGAGCAAGGAAGGGATGGGGATGGGAGGGGTGAAGAGAAAGAACAGGCTGTATTCGTGGCAAATCAATAGGCAGGAAAGCTGACAATGCTTATTAAAATATGTCTTCTAATATAAACTCATGATATGTTACTGTTACTTTATCCCATAGAGCTCTCTCCGTCTTTGCGTTGCAATTACATGATCCTTTCTCTGCTACTACATGTATTATTTACAACATCAAAAGGGTTTGAGCTTTTCAAAAGGAATTTATTACCCAAAAGGTTGTGTTTGGCAAGACTGCCAACTCCAGCCTCCTGAGGAAGGGAAGAAAACAATTCCATTTATTTAGAAACAAATATAATTTAGATAATATTGGAAATGTCTTTCCCATACTATATTATGAGAAAACCTCAACCTTCAACCAATTCTTCATGAATCAAAGAAAACAAATGTGTTGAAAAGTTCTATCCTGTTAAAAGAAAGAACACACTCCTTTTGTCCCAGAAAGAGGGAACTGGCAAAGAAGGAGATTGCCAGAAGGGTTAAGCACAAGCAGAGTTTTTCACAAAATTGGAGATCAAGAAATATTGATTGGCTCTTGCTAAGACGGAGGGATTGAGTGAGGAAAAGTGCCCGGAGAGTTTCAGTGTTCTTTTGAGGCTGTCAACTCCTATAAGAACTTTGCTGTAACCTCGAGGGATTGCAAGCTGCACTTTAAAAACATGGCTGTACAGCTCTTCTTAACAGCACAAAAATAGGAATTCCTTTGTGGGCAACTTGTTTTATTTTATTGTCATCGATAATATTAGCATTGATGATATGACACAGGTGGGTAAAGGGGTGGCCTAGATAAGTATCTAGGTGAGCATGGCCTTTTCTCCCAGTGGGTCATTTCTCAGTTTAGGGGCAAGGCTAGTCCATATTCTGCTGGTAGAGACTAGTGAATGATGACAGTGCCAGTAATACGTTATCTATATGTATGATATGCATTTAATAATAATAATAATAGATATAGACATGGTGATTAAGCACATATCTTCATTATCCTTGCCAGAGCAAGCTACAAGTATTAGTTCCGCCCACACACATGCATTTACTATTGGAAAGGAAAGCACAGTCCTTATGACCATGAATGCCTGACCTTAGTGGGCATAACAAGGTCTGAAACACAGACCTCAGCACAAGGAAATATCAAAGAGCATTGGTTTATAATAACAGTATAGTTTCATGGCATGTTTATTTCCCTGTGCCTGCTATGGCTATGATGACACTAATTAAGTCAAACAGAAGTCAGTACTATTTGGCCAGAATTGAGAATAATTAGGAGAGCTGCATAGCTCTACCTTACTTTAGGACAACAGAGCTAGTTACTAGGTCCAAAAGGAGAGATATCAACGTGATCTGGGCCACGGAGTTAAAGGTAAATTGCAGGCCATGAGATGAAGGCTCAGGGTATAAAGGCTTTTTAATCCAGGACCTTGGCACAAAAATCAGGTTATGAAAACATATAAATAAATAAAAGACAGTAACATATGTATTGCCTTTTCCATTTGTTCATATTCTGTTTTCAAATATCTGACTCTTCTGTATCAATGTTTAAGTTTTAGCTCATGATATCACAGTGCTATTCATGGTCATTAACAGGAGTTCCTGTGTTACTCACAAGCAACTTGCTAAACACACAAAATCCATCAGGCCTGGTAGCAGTTCTGCAGAACAGAGTGAATGCAACACAATAGATTCCAGGTATGATATAAATCAAATTGTACTTCATCTGTCTCTGGGGCTGGGAGACTGGCAGAGTTCTAATCATATACATATTTAAATTTGTAATCAGACTCCTTGGGAGGACAGGCTGTGGTGTTTACCGTGAGCTTATCGCTAAGATTTCTGGGGACTGAGGATAGCTGGCTGTAAATCCTGTCATTTTGGTGACTTCATATTTTATATTATCATGATATTAGCATAATTGTGACCTCTGCATTGTAGCTTTTTATGTGTTTCCAGTGTAACTTTTGATGCTTTACTAAAGTCAACAAAAATTCCCATTATTCCCTCTTTTAGAGCACATTTGGCATGAAGTATTAAGGTTGATTTAATGTTATTAGTGCTTAAAGTGGTACAAAATCCATGAATATACAAATCCATCTCCCAGTTCACCATAACACCGCCATAAAATGCTAGGAGATGGGTGATAAACATTTCCTCTCCTTTTTTTTTCTCTTTCCCTAATTTTTCCTGCTGGAGGCTCTGCTTCTACCCAGAGGGCATGTGAGCGTTGCCAGTTCCCCTCCACAGATCAATCAGTAGGGCTTCCACATGCCCAAATAATAACCCAACAGGAGTGCTTGGCTCAGCTGCAAGCCTCATTAAAACCATTCTCAAAGTATCAGCAAGGTTTGGGGAGCACTCTACTTGGACCAGGCTCTGCATATTTTTCAAGATAATGACCAGAGAAGAAGCATTAGAGGACACAGACCCTTTTATTTGTGATTTTGGCAAGTTACAAAAAATAGTAGAGCAAAGCTAACTATTTCAAAGGATGTCCAATGGCAAAGTCTTGCTTAAAATTCTTAGGGAAAAATTATTACTATGGTGAAACTACTGAGGCTTGAAGGGCTGCAAGGGGTAACTGAACTCCGAGGGAGTAAGAAGCTCCGATCTGCCAGCTATCAGGTGCAAAATGTTTAATCAGAACCACTGGAGAAATGTAAATCCAGTGCTACCTTCCCTATGGGTCCCCAAATGTTTCCTAAGCTATTTATGTGACTGTAAGGGAGTGGTGTGTATAGGGGGGTGTTAAGTTACCCCTATTCAAAGATACGGAGGCGCAGTGAGAGCAGTGTTAACATCGAAACACAGGAATCCCAAGTTGATTTTTCCCATGGATCCCTGCATTATATCCTCTCGGGGTGTTTTCAGAGACAATCTGGGACGATGTGCCTTTACCACAGTAATCTGATGATCCTGTAATTAAAAAGGGGGAGATCAAAAAGGTTCCAGGAGGAGCACGCTCTCCCACTCCCCACAAAAGATGAAAGGTTGTGAACAGGGTCTCATAGTAAGGGGGAAAGAAGTTAATGTTAATAAATGCAGAGGGAAACAAAGGCTACAGGGCGATTTTATGATTGTGTCATGTATATGAAATATTTCTAGGAAAAGGGTATGGATAAACTCTTTTCTACCTCCAAGGAAGACAAAGCAAGATCCCTGCTAATAATATCAGAAGAAGCATTTAAAGGAGAGATGAAGAAGAAATCCCTGACTCTTTAAGTTTTTAAAAAGAAGCACTCTTTGAAATGGGCTGCATTTTCAGATGTTCTTTGCTATCAGGCCTTGTCATTTCTGAGTGGTTTCCACAAGTCTGTGAAGGGGAAGAAAATGCCTAAGCAATGCCGAGGACTTGCTGGCAATGTATTGTACTTCACATACGATGTGGTTCCCATGTCTGAAATAAATGTCCCCCAGGCAAAGGAACCAGGAGGAAAAGCCAAGCAAATAGGCAAGATCAGAATTTTGACATAATAAAGTCTGGTAGTTGCTCATTCCCCACATTTTGTATGGCCAAAATAGAAATGTAACTGCCCCAAAGAAAGATGGATATGAGGTGAGCAAATGAATGAAAAAACACTCATAAATGTTTAAAGTGGGGAGTACTAAGTTGACAACAAAGGGATGCATTTCTTCCATTATGTGTTCAAGTATGATCAAAGTTGTGTTGAATACTGACATTCAAAGATGGGAGATTAATATTTATTTGCTTCCACTTCTTATTCTAATGATAACTCTCCACTTAATTGGCCTAGTTAATTTATGAAATCAAATCTAGATCAGTGAAATTGACAAGTAGTCATTGAGGAGAGGATATTACAGTTTAAAAATATGAAGGATAGCAGTATAAATGATATATGTTATACTATTAAGCAAGTCACTATAAAGTGAATTACAGTGAGCATGAAGAGAACGTATTTTACTGAGTCAAAAACACATTTTTCTGCAAGGTACAAACTTTATGTCAGATGGTCAATCTCGACAACCTGATTCCCTTTCTGAAAGCTTGTTATCTATATTTGGATAAAAATCAGTAACATCGGAAAGGACGTAATGCATACGTGGCACATGGCACCAAGGGAAGCCATGATTGTGTTTTCAGGTCCATTTCGGCAGTACATTCTTCTGCACCTTTTAGAATCTTTAAAGCATGTTTTAGCTTTTACTGGGGAAAGTGTAACTGTGGCTACTAGTAAACCATTTAGTTGCTCATCAAATGGGAAATGAAGCTCTATTACCACCTCAAAGTAAAGATGGCTGTGGGGCTGCTTTGGAGGGCAGAGAGGAGCAGCTAGGCAACTGGCAGAATTTCTTTCACTCTGGTCCATGCCCCCTCTTGTGGCTACATGCCAGGGTGAAGTGACACAATGAGAAATTGCTTTCCTCTCAGTGGGAGGCATGCCCTTTTCTCTCCTCACAAAAGCCCACTGCATTTCCCCTGGCAGTTCAGGTTACCTTTACCCAAACACTCCTAACCACAACTGGCTACACTTTCTTCAAAGAAAGAATTTCTCACCAATCACTCAGTCATGATCTTATGAAAACCAGGGGACCATAAATGATGCTGGATATTTCCTAAACTAATATCAGCTCCAAGATCTGTTTAGAACATCAAGCATCTTTTATGTCTTAGCTCTTCCTAGCCATCCTGAAATTTTAGACACATTAAAACCTTTAAGCAGGTAAAAATGTAGCATCAATATGCTTTGTTCATAGAGAATGCTCAACAGATATTCACTGAGTTAAACTGACAAAACTAGGCCTATGATTTTTTTTATGCCAAAAAGAGGCATCAAATTTGTTTTATTCTAATTCTTTTTAATGTGCATGATTTACTGCATCAATAACTATATCAAGTACTCAAACAAGGAAGGGAGAGTGTTTCATATATTCAATATCTTTATTCTTAAAACGTTAGTGATTATTAAGATCCATTAACTATATGCTCTCCAAAGTTCCATCTGAGAGCTTCTCTATATTCATTTCATTTATCGAGACCTTATCATGCTAGATCCAAACTTCTATGTTGATGACACAATGTGGCTAAAATTGATTTTATCTTTCCATCTATACCGCTCTCTAAAAAATGTATTTACAGTTGCAGGTGGGAGTGCATATCAGCTTTGGAATCAATCAGACCTTTGTTCAATTCCCAGCTATTTTGCTCACAGGTTACGTTACCTTGGTAAACTATTTAATCTCCCCGAGTCTCAGTTTCCTCATCCATAAAAGAGGAACACTAAAAATTCCTCTTTCATGTGTTGATGGTTTAAATATATTAAAAATATGTTAGTACAGCTGGACAAGGCCTTGTATATCATAAATGATTAATAAAGTTTTTCTCATTATATTGACCGATATGTCAGTTCACCATAGTTACCGAAACCAGAAACCTGGGCATAATCTATTTTCCTTGCCTCTTCTTCACCTCCCACATTAGCAAGTTGTGCTGGTTTAACTTTCTAAATCATTCTCAGATTTATGCCCCTCTTTCTTTTCTTTCTTGCCGAGTCATGGTATAAAATGTCATACTCTCTCTTGTGACAAATCACCCTAAAAAGTTAACTGTTTTCTTTTTTGTCTGATTCAAAAGCAATACATTTTTAATGTAAAAAAAAAATCAAACACTACAAATATGAATAATATTTAAGGTGACCGTCTATGGTAAATATTTTTTCCCCAAGGGGGGCAAAAAATAGTTTTCTGTCTAGTCTTTCCATTTTCTTTCCCTATTCATACTAACACATGCTTTCTGTTTGTATGTAATTTCCTTGATTATTTTTACTGAATATATTGTAGTTATAGTTCCTTATCAATATAATTTATATGCACCTCATTATAATCATATAATATTCCATTTTATAAATTTATGGTCAAACTTTTAATCAGCTTGTTAATTCTTGCTTTAATTACTCTTACAAACCTCTTAATAGTTTCCTTCCTATATAGTATTTTCCCCCTCAAATTTATATTATATGAAGCAAACAGAAAAAGCTACCTAAAATTCAAGTTTGACTTGTGTTACTGCTTAAAATCCTTCATGGAATCCCATTGCACTAGAGAAAGTTCAAGTTCCCTGAGACAGGGTAAGCGGTCAGTGATCCCTGGCTACCTCTCCATTGCATTCCACTTCCCTTCTCTGCCTTAATCTTTTGCTTGTAGTTCTTTGAATAATACCATATATCACATTGACTCCACTTTGTAAAATAGCTTCTCCTCTCCCCTTGGTTCTAGAACTTTTTAGACTTTTTTTTAGCAGACTTTTTGTAATAAACCAGCTAGTAAATATTAGAACCTTTGTGGGTCAGATGGTCTCTGTCACAAGAACTTAACTCTGTAACTGTAGAGCTGAAGCAGCTATAGACAATATGAAAATGAATAAACAGGGCTCTGGTTCCAATAAAACTTTATTTACAAAAACAAGCAGCAGGGTACATTTGACACTTCTTTGTCCTAGACAAGTTTTTGGCTCAGATGACACCCCTCCCAGAAATTCTTACCTAATACTTCAATTTCCACCCCGTTTCCATAACACTCAAAGCAGGAACACTTTGCCCTATAAAACGATCAATGTATGCGTTTGTTTCTTTCAACAGACTAATAGCTACTCGAAGACAGGAACTGTGTTTCCTTCATCTGTGTGTCTCTAGCACTTAGATGCATCACATTTACTAAGCACTCAACAAATATTCATTAAAAGAAGCAATAAATGAGCATCTCCAAAAAGTATTTTTTAATTATTACTTCTCTTTCCCCAGAAAACATTCCAATGAGGTGAGTCACACAATATAAAAGCTAATCAAGTTCATCTAGCATTTCTTAATCAGGAATGGCAGCAGAATCACCTGGAGGACTTTAAAGAAACAGTATTCATCAATGTCAGTTACCTAAACAATTTTATCGTAAAAAACTAAAAAGATAAAAACAAACCATTGACGGTGCTGGATCATTTCCGGGTGACGAGGACTGTGAGGCCTGCTGTGTATAGGTTTTTCATGTCCATCAGATAATTCTGATGCCTGCTCCCGTCATGATGCTGACAGACAGCCATCATTTCTTTTCCAATTTCCCAGTGTCAATCAACCAGTCTCTGTCTCCCTTACCAGGATGGCATGCCCAGGCCAGTTCTCCCCATACCTGGGTCTACTATAAGTGAGCATCCAGTTGGATTGCTAATATTCAGCCTCCTCATTCCTGCATATTTCACCCCTTGTAGAGAAAAGAAAAATGAACTTCTCCAAACACCTGAAGCCTGTCCGAAGCCTATATGTCTCTGCACAATCCCCCTGCGTGTGCTGCAATACACTTGACTTCCATCTTAGTCTCCTATTTTTATTTTTGACCACAAATACTCCGCAAAGGTCAAGCAAACACACTTACAGTTCCCTGCAGGGAACTCTGATTTGGGCCCACCCTCTCTGTGACTGAGTTTTAGTCTTTTACAATTTTTAAATGGTTTCCATTTTTATTCTATCGGTGCATTTTATTGTAAGCCCTTTCACATCCTCTTGGAAAGTAAAATAATATAAGCATATTAATAATAAATGCCTTCATCTTTTTGTTGCCTTTGCACATATCCTTTGACTTCTAATCCATAGTGCACCCCACCCCGTACACACACAGAGCCAAACCCACTTTCTCACAGGTTTCGCTGAGAAAAAGGCAACTCCCGAGCAACATCCAGTTGTTCAGGACAAGAACCTCACCGTTATCCTTGCCCTTGTCAGTCAGCAAGTCCTATGGACTTGACTTTTGCTTGTATAGTATTTGATCATTTCTCACCACGTCCATTGCTACCACCTCCTCCAGGTAGCCACCATCTCCAGCCTAGAAGATTACAACAGCTTCCTGTCTTCCTACTTCCATCCTATTCTTGACAGTCTATTAACAAAATGACAGCTTGAGGTACTTTTTAAAATAATGGCGCTATTGAGACATAATTCACATAAGAGGTGTTCTTTTAAAACTTAGGTCAAGTCATGCCACTTATGATGGTTCCCCAACTCTCTCAGAATAAAAACAAAACTCCTTATACAAGCCGTTAGGGCTCTCAGCATCCTGCGAAGCTCTCTTCTCTCTCTGACCTGACCCCTTTCTCTTCCTCTAGCTCACACCTCTCCAGCTATACTCCTTTGTCTGGATAACTCTCCTTCCAGATGTCGGTATGAATGGCTCCCTGCTTTCCTCTGGTCTTTTGCTCAAATGCCACTTTCACAGTGAGATGTACCCTCATCAACAATTTATCATTGCCATCACCTCTGGTCCCAGCACTTGTAATCCCCTTTTCTCTCCATAGCACTTTTAATTATTTGACATACATGTATCTTACTTGTTTGTTCTCTCCTCCCACTAGAATATAAAAACTCCATGAGGACAGAGATGTTTTTTTTTATGCCTTTCTGTAAGGACAGTGACTGGAACATAGAAGATGTTCAATACATATCTGTTGAATGAATAAATAACTCCTTAAATTTTCTGCTCCCGTGTTTCTGTCTTGTCAGCTTACTCAAACTTCTTATTGGGAATTTCCTCCTTTAAGGCTATGAGGAAAAAAACCATTTCATAACTCCATTCCTATTTACCCACTTGACTTCTTTCAAGGAGGTTGATATCAATTGCTCTCTTTCTTCATTTATATAACATGCTATCATAGACGTTTAGAATTGAAACTAATCTTAGAAATTTATCTAGTCCGTCTCCTTTGGGTTACACATCAAGGGGTGACAATGAGCAGCAGAGCCAGGACAAGAAGGAGCCATCAAATCCCTAAGTCCCATTCCATTGCTTACTTCTCTGCATCACACTGATCCATTTATTGCATCTTCAACCATGAACATAGCTATGTACTTCCTGTTTGCTGTGGTCCAAACCAAGGAAGACTTTGCTGTCTGCCTGTTCACTAGTCTGGTAATTTGGTACAATAATTAAAATCACAAGATTCGCAAAAAGAAAGGTAGACAAGAAGTACAGTCCTGGGATTGCTGCCCCAGGGCCTCCAGCTAGTGTGACTTGCCTCTCAGGTCCCCATATGAAAAAAAAGACATAACAATGATTCTATCCAGCTGGCAGATTTTCTGTGTACCTCAGATGTGATCATGGATGTGAAAGCATTTGGGAATTCATAAAGCATTGTGCTAACATAAGTTTGCTATTAACCCTGAACAACTACATAATGTACACAATGCTTCTGTGGTGAAAAAGACTGGAGAACAGTATGTAACTGGCTACGTGCCAATTTATCACATAACTGGACAAGCTGCTCAAAGTCATGTGGAAGACTGTTAGCATCCCCTTACATAAGGAGAGCAACATAGTCTCTCTCTCTCTCTCTCTCTCTCTCTCTTCCTACAAATCCTGCATTAGCTATTAAGTTTCGAAACGTTGGGGTTTGACTTGCACTCAGGCTGGGTACTCAGTAATTACAATTTCTCTAAAATGTTGCCATCTATCTTAAAGTGTGTCTGGTTAACTTTACTTGGAGTCTACAGGGAAGGAACTTCATAAAAGTCCATTTCCATTGTTCTTCTATAAATGATGAGAAAATATCCAACATAGCTCTTTGATAGAAAAGAGAATGTTAACATCTGGTATAAGATCCTTTGACAACTGCTAAAGATGTGATCAGCCTAAATGAACCATCTTACATATGTTTGGGGAATTCCTAACTCTAAAGATTTTTACTATGAATTAGGCACAAGGCTAGAATTAACTTTAGAAGGCTTTTTCCTTCCTTGGGTATCTCTATCTGATGGGAGAGTTGTTTACTTGGTAAAACTTGTTTGATTCTTTGAAGAGTTATTTCTGTTAAGGCTTTGTTTTAATAGGTCCCTATTTTTATAGCAATGGGATTCCTTTGGGCAAAACATTTCTTTTTAATATTGACAGTCCTACTTGCTTAATAAAACACGTTATGGAAGATTGTGTTTTCCAAAGATGGCTATACCAATATATGCATCCCACATGCTCTTCTTAGAAAGCAATGTTGATGCTCTTCCATCAAGACGCAAGATCTACATTCCCTCACCTGGAACCTGGGCAGAACTTTGTGAAAGACAAGAACAGAAGAATAAGGGAGAAGTGACACTACATGACTTCTGAGATTGGTTACTCCACTTGATTCTCTTTTTCTTGGGACCCTGACCCTTGGAACTTAGACACCATACAGTAAGGAAGCCAGGCAGTCAAATGGAAGGACCACAGGCAGACATTCCAGCCAAAGTTCTAGATGAGATCTCGGCTGATAGGCAGCATCAGCCATTGGAACTGTGTGGGCGTGCCTGCAGATCACTCCCGCCTCAAGTCTTTGGGCTGCCCAACTGATGCCAAGTGAGGCAGAGAAGAGCTATCCCCACTCAACCCTGCTTAAGTTGCAGATTCACAAGGAAAATAAATGGTGTCATTGTTTCAACCACTAAGTTTTGAGGTGGATCTGGTGCAGCAATACTCAGAACCCATATCTTCCTATTTTCACATATGCATTTCTATTTATCAGATAGAAAGAACTCTAAAGCCTGCCTCCTAGACAACAGTCAAATTAACAGGAGAGTGTTTACGAGCAGGAATGGAAACACTGCACTCTACAGCCTCTCTTAAAAATTCTCAGCCTAGGTAATTGTAAGGATCTATGCAATGGAAAAAAAAAAAAAGAAAAGAAAAAAGAAACAAACAAACAATCTTTTTAAAGCTTCATTCTAGAAAAACTGGATCCCATTACACATTTAAGGCATTGAGGTCAGAAAGCCATGTGGACTCGGTATTTGTTTTAAATAACTGAGTACATCCTGAGGGCCGCTTCCCAGAGTCTCCATCCTGGATAAGTTACTTACCACTTTGTGCCTCACTTACTTCACCTGTAAAACAGATACAATTGTGCCTACTTCAGGGAGTTGCCCACAAGAATTTAAAGAGTTCATATTTATAAAATACTTTATGACTACCACAGGTTGTTATGCTGTTCTTGATTTTTTTTTAAAACTTCCTCTTTATTGATCATGGCTGCCGATAGAGGAGTATTTGCTGGTTCACTTTTATCCTGTATCCATTATAATTGTCAGTTAAGATACATTTTGAAAAAGGCTAGTTATACATATTTGTTCTGTCCGTATCCCTTGACTAGGAGCAATGTCAGAAATGGGTGCTTTCTAAAACAGACTTTCAGAAAATCTCTTTAATTAGGATATGGAAATTATCAGTAATGAAGACGGATGGAAATACTATGCTTTCCTTGGAAGGTTCTGACCAACTTACAAGATCTGTAGGAAATAACAGTTTTCTTGCTTGATGATTAAGTCCTAGGTAACACCTCCGTGGATTCAGTCTTCCAGAGTCCAGATGGGTGCACACTGTGGCCAGGAAGCTCAGAATTCAACCCGAATGAAAAGTGTCACGAGAATGCCTTTAATACAAGGCAAGACCCCCTTTCAAAAAAATTTAAAAGTGTGGCACTATATAATTTCCCTGCATTCCTACTGTATTAACAACAGCACTGCTGAATCAATGTTTGATGGGCTGATGATGTTAATACAGATTGTGACTTCGTGGGGGGAGGATAAGCGTAAGGAGAGAAAAGGACACCACTCTTGTAATAAGACAAGACTTTGTCTCGTGACAGACAATAATTTGTGAAAACGCTCTCAGGATTGGGTCCAGACAGGGAAGAATATGCATTAAACTTGCTGAGCAGTTTTTTGGATCTCTGGAATTAGAGCTTTCATTAATATTAAAAATACTAATAATTCTCTTAGACTGATGTGAAGGGAGCAGCATCTACAAGATAGGTCCATATTGTTAGGGGGAATAAGAGAACCTTCAAAAAATAGATGTACTTATTTGCTTAATGCTTATGTTTCCACTTTGGCTTCCAAAACAAGAGAAAGAACTGTTTGCAAGAAAGGACCAAGTGGCCACACCTGAAGGCTTTCTGTTCACACACGGAGCTTAGCTTTCATATTTTCTACAGATCTTTGTGCAGTTATAAGTTTACATACTCATGTATTTATTAATTCAGCTTTTCTGCCTTTCATGAATAAATTATGCTTAGCTAATTTCCATACAAGCCTGGTGGCCTTCTCTAGGGCTTTAAATCATAGAGTCTGGGGAAATTTTATGTACATTCAACTGCAGTTTATACATACATTCAAAAGCATCTGACGTCACCAAAACAGCTTAAGATGCTTCTGGGAGGAAATGATGACAGATGCATTTATGGATAGGACCCACATGCACTTTTGGGGGGCAGGACAGCCCTATCAGACAGTTTGTCCACTGCTGTTATAATCACTGTTAATACATTGCTAGTTTAAGGGCTTTGCTGAAGACGGAAATAATTAAGATGTTTAAGACTCACATTATCCATCTCTGGTCTAGCTCAAGTCTCTTCTGATGTGCATTTTATTTGTGTTGCAAGCATGATGATTTATCACACCTTCTCTTATTCTCTCGGGGGACATCAGAGCCCACAATGGCAACTTTGAGAGATTTTAACTTTTGCTGAACACAGAAAATCATTAGTTTTAAATCTAAAGGCTCCTTATTGATTCTGAGGTCTCAGAGCCACGCTGCACACACTCCAATGGCTTATATTAACCAAGTCGCTGCCATAACATAAAAGGGCCTCAGGGCTCCACCCAGACAATGCCAAAATCGCTGTGGGAGTGAACATTCCAGTTACATTCCTAGGTTTTCTGCTCACCTAGGTACAAACCCACTACATATTGGAAACCCAGATGCTCTCGTGTGTTTCTTTTCTGTTAGCTGCTCCAAGCCAAGTAACTAGCACTTCCTGTCCAAGTTCTGCACTAGCTGGAGTAAAAAAGTGAATCCCATGACGTTCCCCTCCAGTATGGCGTAGTTTAACCTTTAAGTGATTAGCAGCAGGATCTCAATTCTAATTAAAACGAGGTTATTTTCTATCTACTTTCCCCCAAAGAGTGCAAGTTAGCTCTTTTGTCAATTTACACACTCTTATAATGACATCTTCCGTGTATATGTATAAAACATGAAAGACATATTTGACAGAGTGAATGTGTCAAGTCCAAAGGCAGAAGAATCTGAGCTCCCAAACCTATGAGTCTATTTTTCCCTTAAATTCCATGTTAGGGAATTTGGCTCCTGAGTGTGTACATACATCTGGGCATGCACACCTGCCCAGGGGGCAGCCCACGCTTACACTAACTAAAGTGGTCTTGGTTTTGAGGGTCAATGCCAACCTGGGTGGCAATTTTATGGGCACTGGAATTATTTCAAATCACAGATTTGGTAAAAGAACAGATAAATAAGAACTTCAGCTAACACATATAGTACAGACATGACACTTTCAGTCTAACTTTCTTTTATCAATGACCTCAAGGAGGAAAAACAAACTCTTCCGCCTCCCTCTGACTTCCCTGAAGGCATACAGTTGCGGGAGATGAACAGCACTATTTTTACGTTAATGATATTTACGTGATAACCAAATTGGTGACTGCTACTTCTTCTATGCGAATACTTGTTAAGAAGTTAAACAATCAAACAAAACAAAACAAAAAAACCTTCTTGATGCTCATTATCTGATTTTCCTAGTGTTTGTGTTTTTCCATTCTACAAATCTAGAATTTGAGGCTCTCATTAGGAAAGGCAGGGGTCTCCAGTGGAATGATCCTGGCTTTGCTGTTCAAAGGGACCTGGTTTTTAATCCTGCCTCTGCCATGTTTCAAATTCTTCAAGTTGGGTCCATGGTCCATCTCTCGCTTCTCCAAACAGCTCCCTCTTCTCTCTCCCGCGCTTCAGGGTAGCCAGTCCCTTGTCTCTCCCCTGGAGACCCCCAGAGCATGCTAATCATGCTTCTAAGATTTTTGTTTGTGCTCCACCTTTCTCCCCACCTCCTATGCATTTATTATATCTTCATTCATCCTTCTAGAGAAGCTCATATGTCAACTGCTCGGACATTCCTTTTCCAAGGCTGTTATTTTACTTATTGTAGATAACACACAGTTGAGCATTTTATTATCTGTGATATATCTATTTGTCCTGTGTGATTCTACAAATGACTGAAGGATAAACTTAGAATGCATACAACCAAATAATGATAGAATTAATATACAGAGGGTGCCAAAAAATGTATACACATTTTAAGAAAGGAAAACTGTATTAAAACTGTAATACTCAATACACGAGTATACCAATAACAAAAGATGAATACAAGTCATGTTTGACTTATGCAATTCCAAGAGGCGCTCAAAGTGGTTACCATCAGCACCCAGAGACTTCTGATCATGGTGAACTACTGCTTGAGCAACGTTGACCGAAGTGTCCACTTGTATACATTGTTTTGGCACCTCCGGTATATCACATATTATATGGAAACAAAACAAATAAAAATATAAACAAATAGATTATCAAAGATATGTTTGTAAACAACACATAATAGCAAAATGGCCACCTTTTAATTTAGTGCATAGAGGTATACACACACACACACACACACACACACACACACACACACACACGGTAATACCTTGGTTTGTGAGCATAGTTCGTTCCAGAAACAAAACTTGAAACTAACTACTCACATTGCAAGACATTGCTCATTTACCATGTTAACATGTGTTAGAAATGTTTGCTTCTCTTGTGGAACACTCGCAAACCAAGTTACTTGCAATCCAAGTTTTAGTGCATAGAGGTATATAATATAATTATATTATATCCTACAGCTCTACTGCTCATAGGCCATATGACCTTAGACAATTTACGTAACTTTCCTAAGCTTCAGTTCCTTCATTTGTAAAATGGGGATGATAACAATAGATTTTCTGGTGAGAATTTAACAAGACAATCAATGTAGAGTTCTTTAAAAAGTATCTGGTACATAATATGCGCCCAACAAAACTAAAAACAATAGACATAAATAAACACATAATCCTGGGTTTTAGTTCCCACATGCATCTGACCTATTTCCTTACCTGCTGTAAACTTCTTAAAGACAGTGTCCATATTTAAGACATTTTCACTCTAATGAGCATAGTCAACACTTCATACCTTCTTAAACATGGGCAAATAAAATAGTTTAATTTATTGGGCTGACAAAATTAAAGGCTTCATTTACTTATTTATTCATTCAACAATATTTATTGAGCATCTATTATGTGCAAAGCAGAAAAACTTTGCCTCAGAAAACCAAAACAGTTCTTGATGTATTGGTTCAAAACTAAAAGTGTAAGTGGATATTATAAATAGAGACATTGTTTGATTATTGATCATTCCAGTGAAAAGCACTTTTGGGGAATTTGATAGTGCATGATTAAAGGCAGCACATACACACATTAAAGGTATCAAAGCGGGTCACTGTTTACTGTTTCTATAATGAACAGAAGGACAATAATAACAACGGCATGAAGATAATGATGATAATAACAACTAACATTAGTTGAGCACTTACTATGTCTCAGCCCCCTCCAATCATAGGTGTGGGAGTCCAGGAAATGACAGAAGCTGCCAGACACTCCCTGCCCTGGCCATCCAGGACCAAGGGGTTCTTTGAAAACAAGCTTTGCATTTGACATCACAAGGAAGGTGCAAACAGTTCCCAGCTCCTCTCTCAACAGAACCCCGTGACCATAAATGAAAGAACAACCTGCACACATGGCCGGCGAGGAAGGACACATGCTCTGCACAGCTCTTGCCATTGCTGCGTCCATCGTCAGTAAATATTTCCAGCCACCAAGGACTACTGGCTTCATCTCCATCGTTATGCAACCTGCAGGCCCCCCAGGAATCTATCTTAAACCAGATGCGGAAAACTCAGGAGGGGTGGAGCTCTGAAAAAACTTCACAGTGAAGCAGTGGTTTTAGGCTCTCCGTGAGGTGCCGGCTATCACACCCAGGCTTTGGCATTAATTCCGACGGCCGGGCCTCTGACCCTCACTGTATTTGTTGAGAGAGAGCTATTTCAACAATAGATTACTGTAATGTACTTGGCCA
Organism: Aselliscus stoliczkanus; assembly: GCA_033961575.1. Taxonomy (NCBI): domain Eukaryota; kingdom Metazoa; phylum Chordata; class Mammalia; order Chiroptera; family Hipposideridae; genus Aselliscus; species Aselliscus stoliczkanus. The sequence goes on from CM066732.1 coordinate 77,075,070, forward strand.
GTGCAGGCCTTACTGTTAGCATGAGTTAAGGCCGATTCATTTGAGCTATAAAAAAAAAAAAATTAACAACAATAATAATGAACCATTTATACACAGGCTGGTCTCACTAGAAAGTCCCACGTAGATGACAGAACTGGAGGCCACCATGGAGATTTGTGGCCTTGCCCAGGGGACTCCAGAGTCCAAAAAGCAATGAATGCATTAAGTGAATCCATAACTGCCGTTTTCTCATGTGTGACAGTTATAATATCCCTCATTTTACTTAACTGTTTTGGGATATCATGTGTGAATGAGCACAATGGAACAGAAAAAAAAAAGGCTTATACAAACTGTGAGCAGGGACTGCAGCTTTTTATGGGCTCTGGCTCTCCTCTTGAGAAGGAGGCAGGCATGGCTGGCAGTGACCTTCTGGCTAGGGTACGCATTTTGGATATGTCATGCCAAGAAGCCAATGCGAAACTTCCCTTGCTCTTCAACCAAGGACAGGCCATATGCTGCAGAAACCAATCATCTCAATTGCTATTGTTTTCATACAGAAAGCACAACTCTAAACAAAATCCATAGGTCATATCACATATGTCCAGTTAGGGCAGTTACTGTAATACAACTGAACTCCTGGATGGACTAACACATAAATTATCCCACTCTGAAGTTCTAATGGATTGACTTTGGGTACAAGTACTTGAGACAAGAATTTGTTGCTAAGGATTACATGACTCCATGCATATTTTCTTTGCCTCAGTTTATCCATTTGTAAAATAAGATTAATAATACTGATGGTATGGGAATGTTTCAAATATGGTAGGTTCAGGTATTGTTTTAGGAACTGTAGGGCATACAGAGCTTACTTAATATTTATAAATCTTTGAAACATCCTTATATAGATAGCTGTTTAAGTATAAATTATTATGAAAATTATTAGCCTTGAGAATTATAATTACTGCTTCATGATTTTACTCATCATGTTCATTCTGTGGGGGGGAGGTTTCTTATAAATATTCTAAATGAGCTACCACCTTTATTGTATAATCAATTTAGTGTTTGTTGGAAAGCTTCAAAGACAAAAAATGTAACATAAATTTGCAAGATCCAAGGTAAGACAAACACATAATTTCTTTTCCCAAAGAAGTTTTTGTATGAAAACATCATGAGCAGGATGATGGCTGCTTGGAGAGGTTACTTTGGATTTGTTCAGTGGCTTTGACTCTTATTTTTGGAGATGCGCTGGCTAAGATGTAATGACCTCACACTAATAGAAATACCTCTGATTCTCATTAGAAGCTGCTGGTCTCAAAAAGGCTAAGGTAGCGCCCCTTTTACGTTCTTTCTAATCTACTGTTCATTACCATATTTCTTATAATCTTCCTCACTCTGTCTCAATGGACACAATAGGAAACAGATGATGAAATCATTGACTCACAGAATGTTAAAACTAGAATAATGAGAATTATTCTACTCACTGTCAGGCTTATCTACAATGCAAGATCTCTTTTAACCCAGCTCAATAAGATAGCCAATAGTATTATCCCCATTTTTTTGTACAAGCAAAATGGAAACTCTGAGAGACTGAGCAATGAGCACAAGGTCACAGTACTGGGAGTTTGTGGAGCTAGAATTCAAGTCCACAGCATATACTCAGGAGTACTGAGTTCAAACATTAGTTCCTGCTAAAGTCTTCCCTCGTACCCTATGCTGGTAGGTCCCTGTAGCATTTCAGGATAGATGGGTTACGCTGTGGTAACAACCCACCTCACTTTATGAGTGGTTTAAAAAGTGGCAGCTTATTTGTCACTCATGCTCATATCCAGCACGGGTCATTGGGGCTTCCGTTTCACTCTATCCTTCCTTCAGGCTGCAGAGCAGCCACCACTCTGTCACGGAAGATGGAAGGAGAACTTCAGAGGGTCTTGTGATTCAGTGTATCAGACTGAGTAAAATATTTCACTTCTGCTCAAAGCTCACTGGCCAGAACAAGTCACGTGGTCCCGCCCAGCCATAAGGGCCCAGGGTGTTCACTCCTTGTGCCCAAAGGAGAGGATAGCCAGATGTCCGCAAGCAGCCCTAGTGACTACCACAGCACTGTGGGGGTTATCTAGTCCAACACCTTTAGGGTACAGGTAAAGCAAGCAGCTAGGAAGGTTGTGTGACTTACCTAATATTGGCCAGCTGAGCTAACTGGAGACATAGGACGGATGAGAGCTCAGTCCACTAAACTTTTCCAACACATCCCCATGTGAACTAATTCTTATAAAGATTGTTTTCAGTTTACCTAGTGCTCATCCATGAAAACAACAGAGCTAAAAATAAACCAAGTAAGAGTCACATTATATTTGTGACTGAAGAGTTTCCTTCTAAGTAGCCTTTCCCTTATAAACTATTAGGACGCATTTACAATGCTGGGTTCCACTGAAATCACTACTGTCTCAACTACCCCATGAACTTGAAACTATCAATGTCCCCATTTTACAGATAAGGAAACTGAGGGTCAGAGAGGTCAATTCTTCTGCCCTAAGAGGAAACGGCAGGGCAGGGTATGGATCAGGGGTTCTAGTCTAAGTATACTCTGAGCTCTGCTTTCTCTTAGAGGTGGTTTAAGAAGCAATCTCCTACATCCAAAACCTCATCATTGGATACTGAGTACAAGCTCAGATTTCAAACTAGAAACTGCTTGTCAGTTAGCACAAACATGGCAACAGTTCTGCTTTACAGTAAAAGTCACATAGGGAATACACACCCCAAGCAGATGTCGCCTCCTCCATGCAACCTTCACTAATGCCCACCAGGATGTGATTTTTCCCTTAGAACTCATAACGCCTTTTATAAATAGATTTTAAGACATTTGGCCCATATTAACGATATAGATGAAAGTTACTACCTGACAGTGACAATTCCGTAGAATGTTACAAATGAAAAGACTTTTTACATATTAAAAATACCAGGGTAATGCTATTTTATTAAAACACGAAGAAGAGTTATAGAAATAATTTTGACAGAAATCATTCATACAACCCAAAACAGGCTTCTCAGTTGAAGTGCCCAGACATTGAAAAGCATTCAAAATCAGATGGACATTCTCTCTTTTGGCCAGTTCCACACTGAAACTTTTAAAGGTCGGGAGGAAAATCAGAAACAACTTGATCAACAGCTTACAAAGATCTAGGATGTTGTAGGAAAGTTCAGCATCCCAAGAAAGTTTACATTTACACATTTTAAGGAAGAGCAATAGCTTTTAGGGGAATAATTGCATACTGCAGGTGCAGAAGCCAAACATTTACTTTTATAACATCGAGTTACCTAGTTACCATATTTAGAAAACACTGCAAAATAAAACACACAGAGAGAAACTCGGAATTCTATTACTTATTTTAGTGTCACTATACATGCTAATTTTATTTTTATCTGTCATCAAGTTTTTTGCTCCCATTGTAATTTAAAGCCAGCCTACCTTGAACTGTGAAATAAGGGTGGCTTTGTAGTATACAATGCACCCTGCCCAAGGGGAAGTGAGGGTTAAACTCCAGAGATCTGCAGGTTGTACTCCAGCATGGTAGTACAAAGAGACCATTTAGATTTGGAGTCCTGGGGGTAATTATAAAACCACCTTTACTTCTATTGCCAATGTCACTGATAAGAAAATACAAAATAGTATGCTTATAATAGAGCTGTATGCATACAAGTAAACCTATAATAGCCTTCTAGGCATTGTCTGGGAGGCCATATCTTTGCTGCTACTATTAAATTCTGACAAGACGAAAGATCTAGCCATTCGTTACCTTATGTATAGTTTTTCATGCATTCATTCACTTATTCAGCTTATAATTATTCAGTGATTACTGTGTACCAGACACTGTGCTGGGCAGAAATAATCTCTAACCTTAAAGAGTTTGTTGTCTAACAAGTGTGACAGAGAGCAAACGGATTATTATAATGAAGAATTATATGTGGAGGAAGTGGGGTTCACAGAAAAGGGAAGGAGGCTGACTGACCCAGCTGGTGGGGTCCAGGTGTCCTTGTGTGTTAGGGAGTAAGTGGTATTTAAAGTGAGGGCTGTAAAATGTTTACCTTCAAGATATGCTGCTATCAGAAGGGTGGATCAAGTTTACAAAACAGAAATAATTAACTTGTGTATACTGCTTTTACACAGGACTCTACTGATATTCCTAGTAACACTACAAGATAAAAATTATTATTTCCATTCTACAGATAAATCAGAGATTAACTGATTTGGCTCAGATTGCTCACCTAGATAAATCTTTGATTCCAACCAGGTCTGGGGTTTGACATAACAGTGATTTTAACTGCTCATGTAGTAATACTGTTGATAGTCTCCCCTGGAAGTCTCCAGAATTATGATAATCAACGAAATTTGAAGACTTTCTCATAGGTTGTGTGAATCAGTAATCATACCTTACATTTGTGTACTATTTTACAGTTTTCTTATCCCATGCCTACACAAGTAACTACCATATTAACTAGTCAGTTTAATTAAGCAGCTAAGTTAACTTTTTTGCCTCGTCATGACTGACTATTACTGAATTGACTGAAACGACTGGTCGATTCCCTTCATACATCAGAGAGCATTTAGTTCAAATTTTACACTGAGAAAAGGTGGAGAGGATTACTACAGCCGCTTTTTAAAACCAAATCTCATTCCAAAGCTGTTACATTTATGATTCAAATATGACAATTAACATGTTAATGTCATGCTTCCATTTTCAAGAATTTAACCGTAATGAAAATAATGTTTGCTCGATTTTACGAAATGACCTTTTACTCATAGAACTTTACTCACAGAACTTTATGATATTTCCTGCTTTGTGTGACTTAAAAACAAGTTCTGCATCTCAGACATATATGGAAAAATCAAATCTGTACCAACTTTACTAATTAATATCAAAACAGAAAATTTAAAGTGATTCAAAATATCAAAAACAGCTTAGATTGTGACATGAAAGCCTGACTATTTCTTCTTAAAATGTTTTTGGAATTTCCTTCAGGATATTTCCATGCATTCATGTCTAAATTAAGCAATTAATTTAATTCTAAGCCACTGAAGTTTTTAAAAATGAAATGCTACTTGAATCAAAAGGACTTTTCTTTGCCAAATGTAAAAATTGTCCAGGACTTTATTTGCCTAAAAGTAAATGTATAATGAATGAAAAAATAAATTACTTTGGGAGGAAGTGGAAGTCAGAGAGAATTTCAGCAAACATTCTCAAAGAGCAGTGAAGTGATTTGGACAATGGGGAAGGCCAGGATGGTCTTACTATAACATTTAAAGTTATTGGATTAGTTACTCCACAGTAGCTACGTGGTTGAAAGGATTTCCAATCATGTCAAAGGTACAGATGAGACAGAGCTCAACTGATGTGTCTTTGAGAACCTGTCATGGTTTCCATTATGGTTTTACTGAGTTCACATTAAATCATACACACAGAGACACCAGGATATGGTCAGACCTTGACTAACACAAGGTTTGTACAAACAAGGGCATATAGGAGATTGACCTGGGTGCTGTGCAGCCATTGTAAAAGGAGGTACAAGCTGGGGAAGAGCTCTGGCACGGTCCCACAGATCTTATCAAGGTATCCAGAAAGCAAGTTGGACTCATCTACCATGAAATCAAGTCTGCACTAAGGGGTATCAGAGGGCCCCACCCTTGGCAGTGGGGGTAAGTAGGTCTAGGACCTGGGTGTGTGCAGTTCCTGTATCACTTTTCCTGAAAGGAAAGAAAGAATGGTATGCCCTGCTAAGACCGAATGGGAAAAAAGAGGAAATTAGATGCCTCCAAGGTAGCCTACCTAATGAAGATTCCGACTCTAAGTGGGTTCTGGGAATGTGTCTTCCTTGGTATCGAGAGGCACTGCTTCAGCCGTGGCCTTCCGAGCATCCACAGGGCATGCAGAAGAGAAATAAACTTTTCAAGAGGGGGACCCTGTAAATGTTCACCTAGAAGGTGAGACAGCTGGGCACTGCTCTGTGAGGTTTTGCAGTAAAACCTCTTTTTGCTCTTCGGCAGGCGTGAGCGCCATTTCACTCTCAGCTCTGCTGTCTGGCACAAAACCACCCCACAGCACAGGAGCCCAACACGAAGGTAAAAGAAAATTGCTGAGCTCCAGCATTTCCTTTGTAATCTTTGGAGGACCATTTAGTACTGAACTTGTATCCAGGATACAAGGCACTTTTTTCCTACGTTGAGAGGTAATGACACAACTGGGTATTGTGGTGTGACCTCAATTCACAGATAAATATTTGGATGGCGACTCGCCCTTCACCTGGCATTAATCCTTTGCCCTTCATTTCCAGGAAGATGTGACATAGCCGGGGAAGGCACCTTAAGCCATGATTGCCTCCTGATGGCATCCAAAGCTTTTGGGGGACTTGGGTCTGCTCTCATTATGCTGCCTTAGTGTTGGCAACTGAGAACAAGGCAGGTGAGGAGATGACTATCCTTTTCCAAGGTTTCAGCTGCCTTTTTAGTGAGCAGCTCAGGAGGTTTCTGGTCTCCATCTGATCTTAATTTCTGCAGACCAAACACAAACTCTACCCCCATTTTTTTGTGTTTTATGTCTCGTCATTTCAAAGTACAGAAACCCAGGGCCAGCCGAGTGGCGCATTGGTTAAGAGCTGGCTTGGGATCCCACATATGAGGGCCAGGGACACTGCCCTCTACAGCTAACAACAGCTCCACCTGGAGCTGTGCTGTGCGAGCCCCGGCGATGGTGTAGGCTGCAGCCCCTGCTGCAGTGGGCTGCCATAGGCTACAGTGAGTGGCCAGCAGCCAGCGTGAGTTGCCAATAACTGCGGTGAGCCACCATCCAGAGGTCGGTGACCGATCTGCCTCATCCGGGAAGAGCGCAATGATGATACCAACATGGGCCAGTGAAGCAACGTCCTCCGCAACTAGACTGAAGAACAAAAAGACAGCAACTTGTCTGTTCCCCTTCCCCGATTCCCCAACGCTGTTCCCCTCCCCCAATTCCCCAATAAAATCTTTAAAAAAGCAAAAAAAGGTACAATAACCCATGTAAGCCTGAGCTACATACCGGCTTCCTTCCATATGGTGATCAGCAGAATAGGAAATTCTCTCACCTCCATACTCTAACTTACACCAATCACATTACAGCTCAGAACAGTGTAGTCTCAGCTGTCTCATGTCTGAGATGTTATAAAGCTTTCCCTGCCTTGCTTATTGATCAACAACACCAGCTCTTAAAAAACGATTTTAATCAGAACGGTAATGTATATCTTTACATAGTTGAGTGCTGACTGGTCTTATTGTTTTCCAAGGCTAGTTTAGAAAATGATAAGAGAGAAGGCACATGAAAATACGAAATGTCATAATTTTCCTAATATTCTTTTTCTGCTTCAAACGGCCACCCCATTTTAAAATTTCATGCATGTTGCCATTGCTCGAGTTTTATCATTGGTCAACAAATCAACTACCTGCTTAGCAGCCCTCACGAGGGATTTAAAATAGCCGCCATGAAAATCCTGGGCATTTACTATTTTTATAACAAACTTGATTGTCACCTATGATATTTCAAAGATCGCTCCTCATATAGACATCACACTGGAAATGAGATGCAGGGCCCGCTTCCCATGGCACATTATGCAGAGGCACTCTGACTAATAAATCTTTGTAGCTAATGCATTCCAGATGGAAGCCATGTCTCACAGATTTAACCTTCCTAAACCCTTCCAAAAATTCCTCCCATCAAAAGCTCTCTGAATGAGATATGTTTGATTGAAATGGGATCATCAATACATGACAACTAAGTAATAGTACAAATGATTACTGCTTGCAGGAAAATTGTCATATTCCTTCCCACAAAGACACAGTTCTGGACCAACCTCAGGGCAAGACATGTCTTATAGGGTTGTTTCAATGCTTTTCTTCTTGAATCCCAGTTGCCATTCACAGACACTATGCTGGGAACAGTCATTTCTGTCTAACTTTCATACATGCATAACAAAGGCTGCTCAAAGGAAGGATAGCGCGACTCTTAGAGAACCCACTAATTAACATCCTGTTTAATAATGTCACCATGTTTAGCAGTCTACATCATTAGTTTATGTCAGGTAGGCGCAGTAAAACCTCTAAACACCTGCATGTAGATCCTTCCAGAATCAGTCATGTGCGGTGGTGAGGGCGATGTCATACAAGACTGTAGCTGTACCTATAATATTAAGCAACATTACAAATCACCCCATCACAGCCTGAGCACATGCAGCCTTTAAGCGCTTGGCTTTTTCTTCCAGTAGCTTCTCAAACACAGGTCACCTTACAGCATGTGGCTGTTTATATTTTTACAGGGGAACTGAACTTCCTAGGGTGATAGGAAATGCCACGTTCTGCTGTCTGTTTTTAGATGTGACCGCTCTGCAACAGACTACCAGCTTGTCCAATGGAAACTCAGCAAGTTTCACTGGAAGGAGCCCGTTGCAAAGTTTTCAATTCATAACGAATTTCCTCTCCTGCCCACTCCCCAAATCATCTAAACCTGGGAGCTGTAACGCAGTAAAATTTCACTAAGACTGACGAGCGAAGGTCAGACTGAATTAGTGAACCATGAATGCTTTCATGGTTCACTAACGCAGAAATAAATGAATGTAAACAAGTGCTTTTTTTGCCCTTCATTCTGTTTTTACTTTCTGCAATTGCATTATTTGGTAACCTGAATTGACTGCTTGCAAACATAATGGTTATACATCTTCAAATGGAATACTATTTGTAGCCACTGTCTCGATGTAACAGATTACTGCGCTGCTAAATCCACACAAAATGTTTATCTCTTTAACATGCCGGGTGGTTCTCTGCTTGGTGGGAGCAATCCAGGGAGTAGTTCAGAGCCCCGGGCTCTCACTGAACATTTGTGTAATATCAAGGCTGCTCACTCAGCCTTCAGGGTGCCTTACTTCTGTACCTGGTAATGGAGATCTGGCTACAGCTCAGGGGTCTTGTCACTTGGCACACCCATTAGAATCATGTAATCTGTCCCCTCTCAAATACACATATCTGTTCTTAGAGTTTCGGACTCTGTAGGTCCTGGGGTAGGATCTTGGAATGGGACAGTTAAGGGGAACTCCTCAGCTGATTTCCGGCATCCCTTGTGGAGAAACTAGATTAGATAAACTCAGGTCCCATGCAGCTCTCAAAAATCATGATCCCACTGAATTTACGCCCACACTTACTTCCAAAAAAATCATGTGATGTATGCCTCGGAGAAAAGATCTGAAATAAAATAGCCAGCAGTAACGATAACAGCTAAGCCCTATCAACAAACACTTATTTCACCCTTGAAATGTTCTAAATGTAGCTCACAGATTAACACGTTTTTATACTCAGGAGCCTAAGGAGGCTGAATTATGGGCAACACCTTTTTATTCTCCCCATTTGATGGTGAGCCACAGAAGATTAAATCACCACAATGGTAAAAGTAAATTACTCCCTGATGTGGTGACATTAAGGGCAATTTTCATTTTTCCTCTTGCTTTTCTACATTTTCTAATATTACAATAAAAAATCATGTATTCCTTGTATAACAAAAAACATTCAAGTTTAAAAACAAATTTCATGAAGTGGATTTCATGTAACATATATTCATTAGCATAGGAAATATAGAAAACGTAGAATTACGAACATGCTATCACATGGGTAAAAAACCAGCCATTTACAAAAAGGGTGCATTTCCCAGAAACTGAGGCTAAAGGAAGCAATTGTAACTGAGCATGGAGCTTGGTCCCTGGTAGCCATGGCAGTAAGAGAAACCTCAGGGGCTGCAGAGCAACCTTTAGTAATTGAAAGGAAGCAGAGTGGATCATCAGGAGGGTTGAACTTTCCTGAAACTCTGAAGTTGATGAGGAATTTCCATATAGGTCTCCTGGTAAGGAACATGATTTTGTTATTGTAACATTTTTTAAAAATAGGTCAACAACGCAAAGGCAAGCTGGGGTGGAATTATCATAAAATCTGAATTGGTGAAGTTAGAACAAAAGAACGTTGACTCTACCAGATTGCTGGCCCCATTTTGTTCTCTATTTTTATTCCAGAATTCATGGATCACAAATCCAGAATAAGTTTTGTGTATAAAAGGCAGATCTTCATTATCAGGAAAAGGCACTTATGGAACAGTTCTGGTTTCTTTAATCATAGCCCTTAAAAGGTCTTCTATATACTAAGTAATAGGAAATGTGAGGGTGGGAGGGCTACAACCCTTTATAATCTAGAGGACAAGCCTGGCTGGTGAGTGACATATGCAGAAACAGCCCTAAATCACACAGTGTAATTATCTTCTTTATGCTCTGGCTTTAAAATTCTTAAGAGCCCCTGCCCAAATGTCCTCCTCACTTTGATCTATGGTTGTAATCTTACATTAAAACTCAGTCACACTGGGGAATGTCATTTTGCCAGCTTTCAGGCAGGTCTTAACAATAGACCCCTGGCTGAGACAAGCCTGGAAGAGATCAAGCACTCCTTCACCTCCACAGGCAGCAGGGGCCTGGCCAGGCAGGCACACCTGAGCGAGGTTGTGCTGGAGCTTGGAGCTTGTCTGGCTCATTCCAAATGAACCCTGTCCACACGCATGTCTGTGAGAGGAGAGCAGCCACTGTCATCTGTGATCTCTTCATTTCATTGGTGTCCTACAGCAAGGGAGGAAAGTCACGCAGTGGTACCTAATGTTTTTTCCTTCCACGATGAGGAACATATTAAGAAACAGAGAGGGAGGTCAGCCTTGAACAGGAATTACAGGTACTAGGGGTTTTTTGTTGTTTATTTTTTAAGGTAATTGATACCTTTGGTCTAGCAGCAGATCATCATGAAGACTTGATTTCTTTATTTTACAGTCTCTCCATACTCTTTCTGTAAAAAGATGACAGAAGAAAAGCATTTGTCTGCTTTTGGAGGGTGCTCCTTTCAAATTAGATTAGAACATTTGGGATATTTTTTTCCATAGCTAATCCTATTATGCCCATTAATGTGTCCAGTTTGCGTTGTTACTGCAATAAAAGCAAGTGGCAAGGGCCTAAAAATTCAGCTCCTCCCTCACAGGAATATGAAGCACGTGGGTTCAGCCAGCTGTGAGAGCGCCCACCTCCATCGGAGAGCCCACAACCAGGGGCATGAGTTCTCTAAGTACCTCTCAGTTCCCCCATTGTCTGTACCCACTGGCTCACAGGACTTCTTAAAATTAAGCCAATATAGACTCTGGCTCCAGCTTCAGCCAAGTTCTGGGATAAGAGGACATCAACATTAATATGATGAGACAAAAGGGCTTTTGCAACACATTCTCAACTCTTTTCTAAGAGCAGTAGATTTTAATCTCTTTATGATTTTAATGCAGACGCTGTTAGCAGGCTTCAGCAAAACACAGCACCTGACATAGAAGCTCCTACCTGCCCCTAGAAGTAATTGATGATTGTGTGGATACTTCAGCAGAGTGTTTTTTTTAAAGATTTTATTGGGGAAATGAGGGAGGGGAACAGTGTTTGGGAACCGGGGAAGGGGAACAGACAAGTTGCTGTCCTTTTGTTCTTCAATCTAGTTGCGGAGGACGTTGCTTCACTGGCCCATGTTGGTATCGTCATTGTGCTCTTCTCGGGTGAGGCAGATTGGTCGCCGGCCTCCGGATGGCCGCTCACAGCGTTCTTGGCAGCTCACACCGGCTGCCCACTGCTCAGGCTGGCTGCCAGCCACTCACTGTAGCCTATGGCAGCCCCACTGCAGCAGGGGCTGCAGCTATGCCGTCCCTGGAGACTCACAGCAGCCCAGCTTGAAGCGGAGCTGTTGTTCACCATCTTAGCTGTAGAGGGCAGTGTCTCTGGTCCTCAAATGTGGGATCCGAACCGGGGCTGCTGGCGTCCCAAGCCAGCTCTGAACCAATATGCCACTCGGCCAGCCCTTCAGCACAGTATTTTAATAGTAAAGGAAGATTTGACACAAGAGTTAGAGACCCTTGTATAGAACTTCTGTCTCTTCCAGTTTATAACTCTGAGTAACCTTAAGAGGAGTTATATTCTTTCCTTATTCCTTAATTTCTCTCTATATAAAATGGGTACAAAATAATGGGCACAAAAAACAGGCCAGTGTGAACTCTTCTATTCAAGTGCCTGTAAACCTACACTTAAAAAGTGAAATGAACCTAAAAGAAATCCTAACAATGAATCATGTTTTTATAGCAGATACTTATTTTTCCTACTTATTATCCATTTAAAACATCTTAAAATCTTATAAAGTGCTTAGTATAAATCGGCTTACTCCAACGTATAAAAAGGACCAAAAGAGAGAGGGAAATAAAACCTAACATTTGCTGAGCACTTACTGTAGAATGGGCAAGTCACTTCAGGGTACGATCTCATTTCGTCCTCAAAAATTCTATGTGGTAGGTTGTCACCATTTTACAAATGATGGGACAGAAGTCCACAGACTTGGCCAAGTATAAGAACGCAGATTTAAACTTTACTGCACCTAGAGATTTTGAACCCAAGAGCCTACTTTCTCAACCACTATACTACATTAATTAATGTAGAGGGAAATAAAGGAGCACCCAGGGCAAGTAAGGACACATGGACTCTGGCACTATTGGGTTGTCAGAAAAACCATATTTTTTCTGTGTTTTTTGTTGCAAAAATGAGTCATAACTTTTCAAGAACCCAATATTTCAACAGATGATCTTGGGCAAGGAATTTGCCCTTTGTTCTGTAGATATTTATCAAGCATGCACTCTTTATATGCCAGATGCTGACTGGGTGCTGGATAGTGTCCGAAATCCAGAGAGAAAATACAGAGTCTTGGCTTTCAAGAGGCTCGCAGTCCAGTTGGGGAGATGTACAACTTGACCCAGAGCAATGGAGTAATACTAAACAGCTCAATGGTGTGACAATTTTCAGCTCATGTTAGGAAATGATCAAATATCATTATCTCAAATAAAGAAGGCTTATGACAGCCACAGAGCTCCTAAGGACATCAAAAGATAATTGTCTCATGAAAAAAAAAATCCTGAGTTTATATATAGGATAGTCTAGTAAATACCTCTCGTCTAGTAACTACCTTGCAATCATAACCATCAAAAATGCTATATAATAACATCTAACTAAATGTGAGAATATTTATAAACAATGGAAAGAAAGAGTTGAGTAAAACCAATCAATGGCAATTATAATATGTAATTAAAAGCTTTTCTTTCCAATTTGCATAAATTAAGTTTAAAAAAAAGAGAAATGATGACACACCACAGCCAATTCTAAAGTAGAGTGCAACTCAAACTATAAGCAATCTGCCCATGAAGTAAAAACAACATTTAAGGAAGGTTTACATAAAGATATAAGGAGCCAGACATTGAATGGGAAAATTGCAAACAAAATTAGACTACATACCATCTAGAGCCAGATATTTTTTCCTATTTCACTTTGTGATTAATGCAACAATTAAAAACAAAAAAGAAAAAGTTTGGAAGTCTGTACTCTAAAGGGCCGATACTTCCAGGTGCTAGGATTATGGGCCACTTTGTGTTTCTTTGTATTTTCTTTAGTTTCCTGCATTAAACATAGGCTGTTTTCTTTTGTTCTTCTAACATGACTTCAGATGCAACAGCAGAGACCACTTCTAGGTACATACTGGGGGCCCAGGCTTGCTGGAGAAATATCACGTCAGATGTTACAGCATCAACAATCTATATGTTGCATGAAGAAAAGTGTCCCTGAAGAAAAGAGCAGCCAGCTGTCCTTTATATGAAATTCTGGTACTGCCTTTGGGGAGTATATCCAATGAGAACTTGTCCTTGTGATATAATACTTCTAATGGGTGAGCCATTTCAACACTTCACATACTGCCGAGTAAGTTTCTATGGAACTTTCTCATTGTACTCAGTGCTGTCTGTGCAGTTAATTTAGGCATCAGAAAACCAGTTGTTAATTTTCTGACTTGCCTCTGGACTCTTAAATGCTATTGCTCCAATCATAACACGTCGAAACACTTACACAGATTTCAACAATAATATCCACAGCTGGGAATAAATCAAAGCAGTTTTATCACTGATTAAGTGCTATTGAAATATGGTTACAAGACAACATGAAGCAAAGGACAGATTTCACTTCGGAAGATTAAGAAGAAGCCTAGGGGGAAAAAAGGAGGGGAATCCAAACAAAGTCTATGCAACATTTAAAAAATACAAAAAATTCAGAGTTAGAATGCATTTTGCAGCCATTTAATTCCCAGTTTCCTGTGTATATGTGTGTGTTTATGCTATAGAGTGGTTTGGCCACATAACATAAATTTAGGCACAGCTGTTTTTCAGGCTAGAATGTCTTCATACTAAGACAGAGGTCACCAAACTTTTTCTGTAAAGGGCCAGAGGATAAATATTTTAGGCTTTGTAGACCATAGATGCTTTGTTGCAACTACTCAATCCCTCCATTTTGTACGAAAGCAGCCATGACAATACATAAATAAATGAGCATGGCTATGTTCCAATAAAACTTTATTTATAAAAACATACAGGCAGAGAGCTAAATTTGGCCCCTGTGATGTAGCAGTTTGCTGACTCTTGCACTAAAATATTTGTTACTCCATGTACCCAGAAAACTCCCTCAAATGAACAGGGGTAAGAGTGAAGTGTATAGGGGTGGAATTAGGGAGGACATATGGGGCTTAAACATAGTCATCTTAAACTCAGCCTTATCCTTGGGGTGAATCTACACCCTGTCCAGATCTTCTGCAGTCTCTTTCCTGTGGTTATAGTGCAGACAGCAGCACCTCTACTTGCCCCTTCAGGACTGGGTACCACTGCGGTATTTAACTCTTCTTGCACATCTAGGAATACTTTCTTTTAAAAAATTGTTTCCTTTCTCTTTATTCCTCCTCTGTCCCCTCCTCCTCCTCCTCCAAATGCCTTTTCAGTTCTATTGCTGGTTATTTTGGCCACAAATATGTCAGGGGTTTCCTCCTTCTAATCAGATCATTTCTTGGACTTGGCTGGCATCTGGTGCTGACAGATTTTGGCCTGCTCACTCTGAGGCTGTGCTGACCCAGCCAGGCCAGATGCTTAGATACTGCTATTTTGCAACCACATCTGTGCAGAAGTTTGGAGGTGGGAAAGCAGATTTCAGCAGTGTTTGATCCTTGTCTCAGGGGCTCCTTGACATTTTCATCAAGGACCCAGATGATGGCCAAGAGATGATCCTTATGATGACTGCAGATGACCAAATTCTGTTTAAGTGTAAACAGAATTCCTCCTTGCAAGCTAATCTCGATGTAAAATGATCTTGCCAACTAGGAACAATGGTAGTGAGGAACATAATTAAGTTGGTAAGGACAACTGCAGCATGTGTATCATGAATGCCCTGTTGCTTAAAGCAAGACAAATGTATGCTAGCGGAACTTAGCTGGCCTCTCAGCATCACTTCTGTTGTCAGCAACCCTTTTACACAGACTTCATAAGGCTACTTTCCAATTGGCATTCCACATCTTCACTGTTGCTCTTAAGATTCCTATTCTATCTTTTCCCTGTCTGCTAGAGAGAAAAAAGTCAGTTTCCTCTTAAATTATGAAATTCACGAGGGTTCTGCACCCTTGTTTCTCTTCTCTTCAAACTTTATGTACTCTTGGATGATTTCATCTAAGCCCATGACTTTTACTATAACCTGTACATATCCAGATGGCCACCACATCTGTATCTCTAAGCCTATTAGGTTTTGGACACTAATCAGGGTCGACCTGTATGTCTTATGGGCACTTCAAACACTTTATCTTTCCAACTGAATTAATCATCTTCCCTACCCCTCCCAAATTATGTCATCTCCTACGTGACTCAACTGTATTAATTTTTACCATCATTATTCTAGCCAGCCACACTAGTCAGCCTGTCCCCTCCACTGCGTACATATATCTATCTACTCAGTCTTCAATCCAGTCTCTTCCACTTCCTAAATATTATTTTAATCCATCTTCTCTCTATTTTCATTGCCTTTACCTTAGCTGCAGGTCCTCACAATTTTCTTTGCCCTCACAAGTGGTTGTCTTAGTTCTGATCTCTAAGTCTTCCTTCATATTGTAGTCACATTTCAAAACTGAAAAAGTCATTGCCCAGATTAAAATATTCAATTGTCTTAGCATGCCATATGAGGTTCAATATCAGTCATGCGATGTCAATGCTTTTCTTCCTGCTTACTACAGAGAGATGCACACATTTTTGTTGTCTCCCTCTCTCCCCTACTCTCTCCACCCTCTTTTCCAACCATGCAGTACAACTGAACAGCTCCTGTTGTATGCCATGCTCTTCTGTGTTTCTGTGCCTTTGTCCAGACATAGAAAGTTCTTCTATTTAGAATTCTCTTAGAATCTTATCCATCCATCAATATTTAGCTTAAAAGTACCCTTCTCTAAAAGATTCTCCAAACCTCTAGCGCCAAGCTAAGATGATCCTTTGGGCCCCAATTATTCTATATACAGAACATAGAATATATACAGAGGGTTCCAAAAAACTGTATACACATTTTAAGAAAGGGAAAAACTAGGAAAATTGTAATAATACATACCAATAACAAAAGATGAATACAAGTCATGTTTGACTTCTGCAATTACAAGAGGTGCACATAGTGGTTACCATCAGCATCCAGACACTTCTGATAATGAAAAACTACTGCTTGAGCATAGATAACATCTCTTAGAATCTGTATACATTTTTTTGGCAACCCCGGTATATGCTCACATGATGGCACTTAGCATAGTGGGTTTCAGTTACCAGTCTACTTCTCTCTCTGCATTCTGTGAGATCTTTTAGAAGAAGATACCTGCCTTTTTCATAAGTGTATCCCACCAGTTAGAATAGCATCTGGTACATATTGCTACATTTGGTAAATATTTGTAAGATACATTACACCATTAACAGCTACATGCAATTGTAGTTGTATTAGTTAATGCAATTACCATGAACCTAAAACACAGCATTTTACTTCATGTAAATATAGTATTAACAAACATTAGGTAGCATGGAAAACATTAGTTTCTCTCTCACTATTCAGCATTCGTCAGATCATAAATGAAGAAACCTATAGATTTTGACCTCAATAATTAAAGTCACAGAAAACACGACTGGAACTCACAGAAAACCATAAATATTTTGGAAAATAAAACCTACAAGAAATTAGGCAAAAGTTAAGAGTACTCATTGTAAGAAAAGATGAGGCCAGTCGAATGGAAATCATTGAGTTGAATCAAGAATTTTCTGCTGAGGCTGGTAACAAGTATTTCCTCATCTTCTCTAAGGGAGGAATGAGATAAAAACTATCTGGTAAAGAAAGTGAAAGAGTTTGAGGCATATATATGTATCCTCTAGCTTATTAGAGGGGATGAAGCCTTCCTAGAGAAAATGGAAAAAAATAATCCAAAAGAAAAACTGGAAGAAAAAGACTTCAGTGGGGTTGGTGCTAAATCAAATGGAGGATCAGAAGATTAGAGAAGTTAAGCTATCATCAAGGAAAAGAAGAAAACTAGATTCTACTAAAACCACAAAATCCATAAGTGGCACTGCTCATTACAGGTGAATTCAGATCTTCTAAAGAAAATGCAGCAGCGCAGGCCCAGGAGGCACAGCCATCAGCCCAGGATACCTGGTACAGCCTCCAGAGAAAGAGGGCCGGTGGGTTTGTTGGTGACTCATTACTGGTTGATGGGTTGATGATTCAATATGACCAATCAAGAAGTTCATGGTTTTCCAAAAGGATATGGCATTGAATCTGCAAACTCTTACCCACTACTGCTTACTAAAGTGAAAATAAATGATAAGTTATAGAAAGTGCTTTAAGTTACCTCTAGGAGTTTTAAAGCTTTGGGACTGAAATTGGAAGCATTCATGGAATTTTTTTTTTTTTTAGCTGAGCCATCCTGCTACCTGTTGGCAGTTCAGCGGCTGCTCAGCTCAGGCTGGGCATCAAACTGCTGGTTGCTCAGAGCTCAGCTCGCACTCTTGAGTGAGCTCTTAACCAACTGAGCCACTCAGCCGGCCCTGGAATATTTTTATCTTTGAGGTAATGGCTTACTTAGTATGAGAAAGCTGGTTAGAAAAACAGTGTTAACAGATTTGTTTTTCAATTAAAATATACTTTTAAAATTGTGTAACAGAGTTATAATTTGTTTTATGGCTCAAGATAGAGGAGCTGTTACAAAGAACAGGAAATGTATGTTTGGCAGCAAAAGAGTTTAAAGGGAAAACTGGGGCGAGGCCCAGGCAAAACACTCCAAGAGAAAACTGCAGAAGACAGTATGTTTGGCAAAGATAAAATAATAACAGAAGTTTTGTACCCAATACTTATGGCATTAGGAGTATATACACTAAAGGGCAAAGTAGGCAATAATATAAAATAAACCTGAAATATTAGCACAAAGTAGCATAATATAAAGGTTAAGAGAGAAGTAAGCACTTATACCAAGACTCTGGGATGTGACTCATGCATGGAGAATGGTGACAGAGGCACATGTTGATCAAAAAAGTACAACTAACAAATTGGGCAGGAGTAGTAGAATCTGTTTAGTACCAACCAACAAACATGCAAGTGAAATTCTAGAGGAAAAAATAATTCTAGAATATGTGAACTCAATGGAGAGTGTTTGCACTAAGAAAGAAATAATTGAACTTGCTGTGGGAGGGAGATTACAGATGCCTGATGGGAGATAAGGAAGATGGTTTCCGAAAGTAGATTATCAAACCAGGTAACAGAATAATAATGTGGTGATGAGGGAAACTCAAGTATTGGTGTATCTGTTGGAACTATTATTCAGCTAAAAGCAAAACATCTGATAAATTCCTGCCTTCTTGGCAATTTCAGCTTTCAGAAGGAAAAGGAAAAAAATGTGTATAAATACGAGCTCTGATTTTCTTCGATACCTTCAATCTCTTTCGAACAGGTAAAAGAAAGTAGAACATAAAAATCATGTAATCTCAGAGTTGAAGGATCACAAATGTTATTCAGGCCAACACATGAGCTCCATCTATGCTGACCCTGCCATGGATGGCCAGGCTGTCATTGAACACTTTAGGTGACACAATTGTCATGAGACTGTCATACCACTTTTGGCCAGTTTTGACTGAGTTACCTTTATAGTGAGATTATAATCAGTTCAGTCATTGGTCTTAATTCTAATTCCACTGAGTACATAGATTAAAAGTAACTCTTTTTCTTCAAGTCGGTCCTTCAAATATTTGAAGACAGTTTCACGTTCCCTTGAGCTTTCTTTTTCCTAGACTTAAGCCCCATCTTGTTCAGTCACTGTTCACATGACTTGTTTTGCATATTTTCATCCAGGCTTGTTTTCTTCTGGACAAAATGAAGGACGAATATTGATGAGATGTAGGCAAGAACTTTGAGAAAAAGCTGTAACAGTATGCTGTGGTCATTTTTATGAAGAAAGGGAAGGATGGGTATTTTGAATCATACATCCTGAGTTCTAGGTGTACTGATTCAAAAATGTAATGAATAGATAACCATAATCCCATGACTAGAGATTCTAAAACAGAATATTTCTCAAAGCAACTGGGAGATTCTAAAAGAAGACCTACTATAATGATCCACATGAAGAAATAAAGATGAGAAAGACCGCACAATAAAGAAAAATAGTTGGCTATTTTTAATAAAGAAAAAAGTAGGCTTGTTAAATGCAGTTATTTAAAAAGTATGTAAAGTGAGGAAGGAGATACAGTGAGTGGGATGGGTTAAAAAAATGGCATGGAACTAAAATTAAAGTGTCTGAAAGGCTGGAGCAGGAAATAACCTTAGATTTATAAAAACTTCTGGAGATAGCATAATAAGTATGCCCATATATTTATGTATACACGCACACAGACGCCCTCACCAATATCTGGAAGGGTCAAGGACACTTAATTGGCAAGATTATATAATGCTGATTTGCCATAGGGGGGGAAAGATAAAATTACTATTTTTCTTTTTCCTTCCAGGTTCTCTATCAAGAAGAAAGAACAGAAAAAGTGAAACAAAACAAAAAACCGAACCTTAAAGGGTTAAGAGCATCATTAAAAAGAAACAAAAATGAAGGACTTGGCATAATGTGTGTGTTTGTGTGTGTACATTCATGTATACATATTTATGTTAGATATATATTTGTATCTCCCTATATATACAAATTTCATATACTTGAATAGAAAAGAATATAAATAAATCAAATTAAATACATTCATGCTCCACCATGTAGGCAATCCATAACCTAAAGATCCAGTACCATGGTTGGTAAATTCGGGATCATTTTATTAAAAATGATTAATAAACATCATTAAAAGAAACTACTGTAAATTATATAAATGTGTAACCACTATGCCATACTCCTGAAACTAATATAAAATAATATTGAATGTTGACTGTAATTGAAAAAAAAACAGATTTCCAAGTTTGTATGTGGTTACATATGAAAGTGAACAGTTTATTGTACTATCTGTTGCAAGGAATATTTTATGGATAAAGGAAAAAGGGAAATACAGTAATTATAAAAAAAAAAAAAGAAAAGGAACTACTGGGAACCAGTAAATGTATACTGCAAGTCTTGGTGAATTAACATCTTTTTCCATAGAGTTTGTAGATTCTTAGCCAAACGATTCCTCTAATATAGTTTTTTAGCAGCATATTTTCTGGACTTGAAATTTAGGAAGACTAGGTAGATAAAATATAGGTAAATGGAATAATACCTAGCTGAGCAACTAAATCCAGTGTTAACTGACAAAAGAATGTCCATCATCTTATGAAGGGCTCTCTTCTATTCGTTTACTATGGAAATACCCTGAATCATTATTTTTATCAATAGCTCCTTAAAGATACCCCAATATATAGATAAAATGTATTTCAGAGGGAGAACTCACATCAGAGTTAAAACTTAGTAAGTCAGAACAAGGTTCAGGGAACACTAAGCTACGGTGGACAGAAAGTATGCTGAGTCCCACACTTGGGCTAACATGCCCTCCGTGTATGATGGGAAAACCTGGCTCAACCGTTGTAATTACGACTGAGATCTGGAATTGTTAGTTGACCATCCATTTGAGAAGAGCCAATAACTAAGTGGCTGTTAAATGGCTGATGTGATGTTTAAGCCATAAGAGTAGAAGCATCATTTTCAGATCCAGGGGTTTGGACCTTCCCCTCGTCTTCGCCCCACTGGGACCACATCAGATGATTGGGTCATGTCAAAGCATGAAGTAGCTGCAAAGTATGCCTTATGAAGAATCACAAAGGAATTTAATAAGGAAAGAACTTGTGGAAGAGAGCTCTTAGGGAAAAAAATGAGATTTTGGTTAAAAAGGCAAAACTAGGATGGAAAAGTGAAAAAAAATATGAAGATATTTCTAAAAATGAGAATGTAATAATAAGGTGGGCGGCCTTGGAAGGGATCAAGTTTGAGATTCTTAGAAATATTTGAACAGTGGTCAGGTGACTTCTGTCAGGAATGTTTTGAAAGAGATTCCTGCATTGAAAGGAAGTGTGAGATAACTTCTGAAGTTCCCTGCATTCTGAGATTCTATGCCTTTCTTTTTATGCTATTGCCTCAACAGTAGATGGTGTATTCAATATTGGCCAAAAAAGTTAGGCTTAATAAAGAATGTTGCAGAGAACTAATCCTGAAATTTTATATATGGAAAGGCAGTATATTTAACAAGACTAATTTGTATTTGAACAATAGAGCTTACAGAAAATATCCACATAACTGTATCTTTTTTTTTTGTATTTCTCCCTAAAGGATTTAACAGTGCCAGGAGTGAAACACATAGAAATTAAAGAAAAGAACAGCAATCCAACATTATTCTGCAGTCTTCTGGTGCTCATGTCTATTACAGAATTGCAGAGCTGAGATGCACATATTTTGATCCAATGGCAAAACCTCACTGATGAGAAACCCAAGGATTATGGGTCTTATCTGACTTGCTTAGTTAGTTACTACTGTGGCGCACTAGGTAAAAACCTTCAACAAAAATACACACACAAAAAAGTGCTTGTAAGAAAAACAACTATTTGTACTTTTTGGGTAGAATTTCTATATTTCCTATCCTTTATGGGGTGGGGGCATGCTTTTCAAAGCATTATGATAAAAAAGTTGGCACAATAAGAAATACGTGAAGCTATTAGGTTATCAGAAAAGTCATGATGTATTTTTTTCTATGGTTTTTGTTGCCAAAATGCATCATGACTTTTCCAATAACCCAATAATTATTAAGTTATGGAAGAGTTTGGGTAAAGTAAATCGTTTCGCTTACCCTGAATCATGGTTGATCAATACCTTCCGTAGCATGAAACCCTGCTGAAAGCAGTCAATGCACTCTGGAAGCTGTGTGTGCACTGAAATGCACACTGTACCTGGGATTGGGGACCAACCTCAGCTGGCCCATAAGAGCCCCTCCATCGCAGCATCCTCTGCACATCATGGTCTAGTGACAAGGGCTGTGAATCAGTCAGATCTCTTCCCAGGAGTCTCATGTCTAACACAAGGTGCTGGGTTGCTCCCAAGGTCCCATCTAATTTTAATATTCAGCCATACTTTCCCTTCATGGTCATAGGTTAATTTGTCACCTTTATCTCCTAGTTTGGCATAACCAAGCCCAGCTGAGGACGCAGTGCATAAATCTAGCTGTGGGATGCCTTTAGCACTTCCACCCATGGCTGGCATCATGAGCCTGTGTAAAGAGTTCAACTGTGAAAAGATCTTATAGCACAGGAATTCTCAATTACAACATTAAACTAAGCATTCCATGTTTATCTTCTTTCTCAACTATTGACCAAATGGAGGCCATTTTTCACTTGGGTTGGTTTCTGACCTCTTCGAAACAACTGGCAAATTTCACGTCCATTAAAATTGCTTTGCTTTTGCCTTCTATCACTGACTGCTTGGGAACCCTGCAGATTTTTAACTTTTAAAAAATGGTTTAATTTATTATTTGAAGGAATATTTAAAATGATTGTTATTAGAATTCTCATGTTTCATCACTTTTCCTTCTTAACATGTACTCATGGGACATGAATGTGGCCACAGTTCCAAGTGGAAAATGAACTCTGAGGACCTTAGGGCACCACCGTGACCACCTTGGTGAAGAGAATGGTGTCAGCCCAGGCAAGTAGGATTCATGCCTTTTCCTTGGGTCTTCACTACAAGGCATTTAAACATATAACCACCCATGAAACTTTCTGTGTTACCTAGACAGACTGCATATCTCACCCCTGGGACGAGCACGTAACATCTGAATATATACAAAAGTGAACATTCCCTGTCTTTCTATAGCTTATGCTGGCACAGCCCCAGTCTCTCTCCATAATAGTTTTCTTATCAGCCACATAGAATAAATACTACATACAAATGCCCAATTTACTTGACAAAGTCTATTGTAAAAATGTATTAGAAAAACCTGTGTCTGTAAAATGCTTTGATGTCTTTGAAGCAAAGTCACTATTTTCCTAAGATGATATGATTTATGGCTTTATTAATTTGGGTAAGTTCAGAAATTGAACAAATTGCAAAACTTTAATTCCTGCTGTATATTGCACTTTTCCAACTTCAACATCACAGACCTATATAGTAGTAAAGAAATTCAACGAGAATTTTCATCAGGTAGGTATGTTACCGACAGTCCACAAGAGGCTAAGATTCACTGCTTGTTGGAAGTGCCAAAACAGAAGCAAAGCTTTATCATCCATTGGCCAACGTGGAAATTTTTTACACATCACGGGAATTAATTTTTTGGTATTTTGTCTTAAATGTCTTAAAGTTATGGTCAAAGAGTATATCATGTGTTTACTATTATGAGTTAAAGGCAGGATAGCATAGGGATGCTGAGAACGGATTCTAGCTGCCCAGCCTTGAGTGGGTGAAATCATTGCTAAAACAATACCTCCAGTATTAATACAATACAATGAAGTCATTAATAACGCAAGAATCCATATTAGCAAATGTCCCATCATAATGCAGAAGATAATCTTTTTCTTTTGGAGCAACAATTTTATAACACTCCAATATTCTTCTTGTCTCTGATACAGCCTTGCTATTCAGCCTCCACAGAAACATATTGCTGTTTAAATACTGGAAAATCTTGCTGTGATGCATTTTTTCTCCTCTGCTTCCCCCACTCTACCAGGAAAGGTATGTCTGGGAAGCAGCTCCTCCTTCAGTTATATTTCCCCATCACTTTCAGAGCCCTGTTTCCCCTGACAGTATAAAAACTGCCTTCATACACAGCTTTATTGTACAAAACAATAAAAATGGGGTGAGAGCATGATCTGACTATAGCTCGTGTCGCCTTTCTTATGCTCAGTAACCATCAGGAATTCCATATGAAATCACATTATCACTTACGTTTTTTTATGGTCAGTAGCGATCGAGAAATTTCCCATGGAATCATATTATCAGTTATGTTTTTTTAAGTATCAAGACAATTTCTATCTTCATTTGACTGACATCCATATATTATTTCCCAAATGTGTTACAGTGTATTTTCAGCACTTCAGTGCCTTCTAGCTTAATTTCCCCCCTATACATCTTCATTATAAAATTCCTGGTACACTTTAACAACAACTATAAAAAGACAATACTGGAGATATATTGGGACGTACAAGAAGAGAGAAATGGCTACAATGAAATGTATGAAGATTTGGGGTCTGGCAAATTCTCCTCATCCATGAACACATGTTCTGCCTGTCATATCTGGAGTTTTGACATGGAAGGCTCAAGCTGTGGCCCTTACTTATGCAAGTCTATGTGGATGTATTGGGGTCAAATGTCCAGTATGACTTTATCTGTGTGGCTGTAAGTATATAAAATACTTGGATCACTGAATAGTTAGGGTCAAAGTCAAATTATGCCACTTTCTCTTCCATTCGTCAACCCCACTCAATCCCAAAGTAGTTGTCCTTTCAAAAGGAAGGACAATATATATTCCAGTACAGTAAAGGGCTCTCCCTCTCTTTTATCAACCTGTGGGAAGATTAAAGGACACTATATTTGGGACAGTCAATTGGATTCCTTGAATACTCAACTTTAGAATCCAGATAGTAGAAAACTATTAGGTGGATCAAAGCTTAGGGACCAAGGGTTTCAATGATAAGTCGCATCCTTCTTAACCTGACTGTCTCTATGGCCACAAATATATCGGGTAACTTCTCAGTGCTGTTTTCTCTCCACTAAGCGGCAAGCTTGAAAAAAGGTGTTCTCCTCAGATTTTGGTATCTATGTGAGGGATCCTGGTGCCTGTGAATTTTTAAAACCAATTCCCTTACTAGATTACTGACACGATGAACTAATTGGAAGACAACACAAAAGAAAACAGAAACTGATCACATCTTCTGTTATAGCTTTGAATTCTAGAAATAAACAAAATCAACAACAGCAATCAATCAATCAGCATTCTAACTCCTGGGCCTCCTTGGTGCCTGACATACTGCAGCTTCCTGGTTTATAAGCTGCTCACCACTAGAGGCTGAACGTTTTCCTTCTCATTGGGTGACTTTAAACAGGTCTTTCAGAAGCCCACTGGAAGCAAAAGCTGTAGGAGTAGCATGCGCCATAGGCAGTCTCAAAATGAAAACATCAGAATTGAAAATGAGGGCACAGCCACTAGAATTTCAATGAGGAAGGACTGTTGTTTTTCCTAATTAAAAAAGTCAATGTTCTCGGTTTCTCAGATTTCTAACTAGTTGAAAGTTAGTTGAACAGTTTCCATGTATGCATCTGAATTGTACCTTGAGAGCCTCAAGGGTATCCGAACCAAATATACATATTTATTCAGGAAAACTAATTGTTTACACTGATGAAATTGGCTGTAAATTGGATGAAAATATGCATCAATGCTTGGATATTCGGGGGAAATTTAAATACATGCATTGACCTTTTAGTAACATGGATATAGAACGGTAGGCAGCACTTGAAATGCTGCTGTACAAAAACAGCAGTTTCTTCTCCAGGATCTTAAAAACAATGAAACATGAAGACAATAGGTGCAGGTAGAATTTTCAAGGATCAACTTTTTGTGGGTTTAGTTAACATTTCTGGGATCTAACACACTGCTATGCACATGACATAATCACTCAAGCAGGTCACAGGTCCAAGGTATTAACTTCAAAAGGTATAAAAAAGGGTATGTTGAAATATACCACATTTACCCCTGAATCCCTCTAATTAGCTGTTAAGGAGTTTTTAAAAATCCACTTATATATTGAAGCTTATGTACATGTTTAGTTTGTCCTACGTACAGAGGTAACAGTTGCATGCATCTACGTCAGTATAGGACTTGATCTCATCATGCTACACTAGTGTATGAGAAGGGGATGATCTCTACACATTACTTGTTCATCATGCTTTCTTCCTGTCCCTCCTTTCTCCTGACTTAGAATACTCAACTCCAGACATACTGACATTTGTGAAACAGCAAAGAAATGAGCCAAGGGATATTTGGTTCTGACAAACGGACCTGCCTCTCTTCTGAGGCTGATTGGAACCACTGGGGATTCATTGCAGTGGGGCACTGGCAGTTTCCCTCAGAAACAGTGGCCCCTTTTGCAGCCATCTTGTCATAGTTGTGAAGCCCAAGCACCCTGTCAGGACTTGTTCTATAAACATTGTAAAGGAAATGAATCGTGATGCTGAAAAAGGTCATGGCACTGGTGACTAGAACACTGTACATACTGGGGATTGTAACATTATATACATTGAAAGGGGCAGGACATATTGAGGCTGGTAAACTTTGGCATGCTGGTTAATAAAACCACTCACACTCTTTTAAAACCATGTTCATTTACCGACCTCCACCCTTGGTTGAAAAAATCCAATTTATGTTCTCCCAGGACCTAAGTCATTGCCTAGATGTTAGAAGCATATGGACACTATGTTAGCCAATATCTGATAACCATATAACACCAAGAGTGTTGAAATAATTCAAGCAGTCTATGTGATATAAATCCAGAATTCTATGACAATATTTAGTATGTTCATGCAGGGTATTATTAAAATACGTGAAAAAAGTGAATGCATCTTCTTTTTTTTTTTTTGAAGATTTTATTGGGGAATTGGGGGAGGGGAACAGTGTTGGGGAATTGGGGGAGGTTGTTGTTCTTCAATCTTCATTGTGGAGGGCACCAGTCACCATCTGGCTTCCTTCCTATTGGCAGCTCATGGCCCCTAAGCTCAAGGTGCTGTGTTCAGTCTTAGTTGTGGGTGGGCATAGCCACCATCCCATGTGGGAGTCAAACCAGTAGCCTTGTTAAGAGCGCATGCCCTATCCACTGAGCTATCCAGGAGGCAGCTCAGCTCAAGGTGCTGAGTTCAGTCTTAGTTGCGGGTGGGTATAGCCCACCATCAAACAGGTAATCTTGTTGTTACACCAGCTGAGCCATCCTGCCACCTGTTGGCAGCTCAGGGACAGCTCAGCTAGGGCGTTCACTGGCTCATGTGGGAATCAAACCCGTGGCCCTGTTGCTCAGCGCACGTGCTCTAAGCCAACTGTTAACCAACTGAGCCACTTGGCCGGCCCTCAATGCATCTTCTTAAAGTACCAAAGACAGGGCTTCAAAAAAATTCT
This sequence comes from Aselliscus stoliczkanus, assembly GCA_033961575.1. Classification (NCBI taxonomy): domain Eukaryota; kingdom Metazoa; phylum Chordata; class Mammalia; order Chiroptera; family Hipposideridae; genus Aselliscus; species Aselliscus stoliczkanus. Next base: position 77,102,624 of record CM066732.1, read on the forward strand.
AAATTCTTAACTCAGGTTTTTAAGTACAGGGTGATCCCAAAACATTTTGGAAATAGAAATCTAAAATGATAAAATGATAGCAATATATTTTTATTTTTATAGGATATTTTATTACAGTTCTAAACATTTATAAAAATGCCCCGAACAATCTAATGCTAGCCAAACTCAGAAAACCTAAGGCTTTTTATCAAATCTTGTTTGACCGGATTTTGTCCCTTGATCCGGAATCTACAGTTTGCCATTTGATCCACAGATGATGGCTAACGGGTTATGACTGATGGATTGCACCGCGGCCATGTATTTTGTAAATCTCATCAGTATCACCATTTGTAAGGCTATCATGCCCATCTAAGTTCCTAATACTTAAACTTCTAGGTCTGATTAAAGGTCTGCAACTTTCAAAAGCCTCCCAGGTGCACAGCACCCCAGTGATGCCCTGCCCATGCCACGGGGAACTTGTTAGTCACGGTAATTTATACTTCCCCCAAGTGGACCCTAAGCTCCTGAAAGGCCGAAAAACAATGAGTCTTATTCTTCATTATATTCCTCGAGCATTCAGCAGAGCACTGGATATATTATTGGATATTTAATACATGTTTTTGAATAAATTAAAAATTAATGTGTTTCTGTTCCTATTGGACTCATAACTTTTGCAGAAGCCTGTGATATTAGATCCCTGAATTAAACATTGCAATCTGTAGGTGAGCCTATTTCCCCCAATTTTTTTTTTTTTTTAGCCTTAAAAACATTTTAGTGGCTGCTATGTGTATAGGTTTAAAAAAAAAAAAAAATGGCTCTGTATTGGCAGTGTTCCTCCCAGTGAGAGTCTGGCTTGGTTCGTGAACTACCAAAGAATATTTTGAAGTCAGCTGCTAGAAGAATGAATGATCCGTTTGTCCATTCTTCTATTCATTCAAACAAAATTCATTCAACTCATATTTTAGTCTGGGTACTTGTTTACATTTCTGTGAAAAGACACACATATATAAACTACTGCAAAGCTATAGATAGCATTGTCTTAAACTGTGTTCAAAAGAAAGAATTAACTTGGTGCAAAGTGAATTTTAATGGTGAATAATCTAACAGAGACAGAATAAGTGGGGGGTGACCTAACAATACTTTCTCAGATTATGTCATTCTCATTTCTATTTCATCTTTAACCACGGTTATTTGATTACTGCCTTTTATTACACTGTTCCAAAACAGCCATTGCTTTCCATTAGAAATATTATTTTTTTAAAAGATCTGTCCTCATTGAATAAAACCTTCATGGCTCTGGTTGGTTAGGCTGCTTCAGAAAAAAAGCTGGTTCAGTCCTTTGAGTTAGAATTGGGCATACCTCTCAAGCCTGTAAGTTAAGAGACTGCCTAAAACTACTACTATCACACTAGTCACAATTTCTGCTTCACCATACTTAATTGACTACATATAAATGAAGTTTAAGAATACATCGCTCTATCTCAGCTGCTACTTGCTAAAAGTAACATACACCTGCCCTAAGAAATCAAGGAGTTGCCTCCAAATGTACAGAGAACCTTCCACATCAGCAAGGCTCACAGTACCTGGATACTGGGCTGGGTGTGCTGCATAGGTTCTATCATTGCTCCTTACCACAACATTCTGACATGCACTGCCCTGTCTGAAGATGACGTTAAATAATCCAGGGGCACAGGAGCAGGATTTGAACCTAGTCTCTTTAACATCAAAGATTGTATTGTGATGTTATGTGCTCTCCACGTGCTATCTTGAATCTAAGGCTAAATGCAGATGGACCTGGAAATTGAAGTCATTTTTAAACATTTTCTTGAATAATAGTAGCTTTTAGAATACAATTGATGATTATATGAATCTACTGATATTGTACTCAGAAAACATCCCACTTCTATAATTTTATGATCTGGGTAGTTTTGTTTGTTCTTCCCTCATTTTATTATAGCACTTTTTTTTTTTTTGAGGGCAGTGTCACTGGCCCTCACATGTGGGACCGAACCGGGGCCGCTGGCTTCCCAAGCCAGCACTTAACCACCGCGCCACTCAGCCGGCCCTATTATAGCACTTTTTTGACACTGACACTGCAAGTTCAAGTTTCTCAAAATGTAGTTAATACTAACTATACATCCTGATACCTGATGACATTGAACAAACATTAAAAACCCCTTCGCTTTTGAAAATGTGGGAAATACAAATATACATTACATTTACATATACAATACAGACAAGTCAAATCAATGACATGGAGTACCTATGTAATAAAGTAATTGCTTTAGAAATGTGTGTGATAATTGCATATCAGCTGAATAATTCATTACTAAAATTATTGGTAATGAATGTTAACTTCATACGATTATCTCGTGTGTGGGAATATGCTGATGTACAATGATTTACAGTAAACTTTAAAGATGAACATTTTATTTTTAGACAACTGCACATTCATTAAAGACGAAAAAATGATGACAAAACAGGTTTCAGTGATGTATTCAATTTGCAATGATATAGTTTCAATCACAAATGGCTTTTAGGTTATATTAGCTATAGCCTATAAATCATATATAAATATGTGTGTACTTGTGATATCATGCCGAGCTGTCCAGCAGAGGGCTCCTTTGAAACAGAACGTGAAAAATGAGGCTGCTATTCACAGTGAAGCCAACATGGTACTTTTAATAAACTATATTAAAGAATAGCAAAGGTTTATGCCAAAGCAGCCAATGGTTTACAATCCATTTTCCTGGAGATTATAATTGCATGTATGTATAAATGAATACATGTGATATTTTCATGATACCTGTCCTATAAAAAAAGTGATTAGACCATTCTTTAATGAAATACAAGCAAAACCAACTAATAAGTGCCCACAAGCTATATAAATATATGCACATTTAATTACACATATATAGTGACACAAAGCAAATATACAGGAATATTGGGTTGTTGGAAAAGTCATGACGTATTTTTTTCTATGTTTTTTGTCGCAAAAATGTGTCATGACTTTTCCGACAACCCAATATTTTACTAAAGGGGAGCCAATTTCCTCCCAAAGGAATATATTGTTGAAGAAAACAGACTGTACAAACTTTCCCCTTTTATTAGAAACTACGGCTGTCATTGAAAGATTGTCCCCTTCCCCACAATAGAGTTGGGGTGGAGTCGGGAGTTCAATGGATATTGTCCTTTATAAATTATTTAGATGTACTTACATAAGACAAGTAATTTTCTCTTTAACAGCGATTCTTATTTCTCTTAATTTTTAAAGAAATAACTGTATTCTGAAAAATATAATACATTATACATCATATTATGTTGAGTAATTGATATAAAAATGCTATAGTGATCAGACTGATCAATACTTTTCACACTGATATTGGAGTTATTTCACTTTCAAAGAGGGAAGTCTAGTAACAACTCCAAAAATGGTACTTTTTCATTGGAATAACTGTTAGGTAGGGGTAGAGGGTAGGAACTCACAGAGATAATCATGTCTTTGATCTGGGAGTAATAAACAGCTTCTAATGTATCAGAAAAATCCATCAAAATCGACTTTTCATTCAGCTCAACCTTAAAGTTTGCATTTAATTTTAATAAATGGATATATCACTGACACATGTTGAATAAAGGTGAACTTTAGATCCCCAAAGGAGATATTGGCATTTATAAAACAAAGGCAAGTGATAACAAGTCTTTAAAATGGCAATCTAAAATCCTTCATCATCATTATAGTGGAATTGTTCCATGTCCTACATCCACAGATTCTAGATTCAGGATGTAGTAATCCCATCACTCTAGAGTGGGTAGCAATTTCAATACTCCAAGCCATGAAATAAAACAACAACAAAATTAATGGCCATCAAGCAAACAAAAGGTAATATATTAGGTTTTAATATTTCAGTAATCCTTATAAGAAACATCCTTTGTGGATATATGTGGTTTTCTGTTTGTTTTTGTCAAATTAGAGCCAGGCACTGGTATTCAGGGCACTAGAGACCAGAAAAAGTGAATCCATATTTAATCAGTGATATGTTACTGTGAAAAGCTGGAAAAGTCAGATGTGGTAGAACATCTACAGTAACAAATCCAAAATCATGTTTTGGTGAGTATTTATTATCTCAAACATGGAAAAGTAATCAACCAACACTGCTTCTCCTCAGAAAATGGCAGCACTCTAAAGGAACCTGGGGAAACAATCATATTATAATTTTGCATTTCACATGTGCATTTTAAATGCTATTATTTCCCCCTCTTTTGATCTTTCCTTTGTGTCTGTAACAGGAGCTTTCATCTTCAGATATGTGTGCAAGGAGGTGCTTTGGAGCTTGCGTCCTTCCATGTTTACGATGCCAACAGCCAGCCAGACTTTTGCGCATGACACAGACTGTACCAAGACAGTTACATCTGACTGCTTAACCCCTCAGCTTGCCTGGGCAGTTCAGGAGCCCCTGCTGTGATGTTTTGTTTGCACACATGCACAGATAAAGGCCACTACTCTTCTCATTAAACAAGAAGGCATGTGGGAAAATTAATAATTTAATTTGCAGGTAGAAGATGGATGTGGAAATCAAATGTGAGTCTACAACCTTCCCTGAGTGCTCAGCTTACTGTCTGAGGAAATCTGATGCCAATTCTGCTGCCTGACTCATGTCTCTGAAATGATATCAAAGTGTCAGCGATCTAGTGCTTTCAATCCACTGCGCTAGAAAAGGTTGTTTTGTCACAGTGCAGGCTCCTCAGGAGTAGGGGTGTGGTTGGGAGAGGGGAGAAAGAGGAAAACTGTTGGAATTGGGCCATAATGTGCTCTGAAAGAGCCTCCCATGCCCTAAAGAATTGGAACAAATCCTAGAGGAAGACTACATGAACCAATGACCCAAAGACTCAAGAGGTGTTCTATGTGTGCGTCAGCAAATCATTGACAACTATAACCAACCATTGTACGCTCTACTCCTAAAAATTATTTCCAAAGAAAGAAAGGAGGGAACCACAGAGGGATGGGAAAACAAAAGCAAGAACAAGGGTCTGGCTTTGGTCCTATATTACTGGATCTTGACCTGAAGCTGCTCTGAGAGCAATGACAAGCATGCCTTAGTTTACAATCATGATAAAGCCTCATTACCTTAAAAAATGTATGTGTGGGGTTACCCACCCAGATTGTGCTGTAATGTGCTAAACCAACAGCTCCAGAAATGACACCGGCAACACTGCCCTTTATCTAAATGAGGGAGGGCTCACACTCCCATGGGGTTGACCAGAAACCATTACTCTGCAGAGACTCCTGAGTTTCATTCAACCCCCAGACTCTTGGTTCAGCCCCAAAGGGGATCTATAACGGGGAAAAAAATTTAACTTTACCATTTTCTGTGTAGAAACATGGAGAGAGAAACAATTTACAAGAACAAATTTCTTGAAGTAGGGGATACCTGGGTGGCACAAATCTTCATCGTCACAAACTCTTAAAAGGCATCGTTTTAGTTTATTTATAAGTTCATTCTTTTGAACTCCCTCATTGTCCATGCTCGCATGCAGAGATTGGAGAACATTCATAAATAAGATGCCACTGAGAAAACTTTCACAACTTACCCTCAAATCAGTACACTGTCCTTCTCATATAAAGGTTACATCACAGAGCCACGGTCAAATGGGAATATCCTTTAAATGGCTTTTTTAAAAATTAATGGTGAGAGCTCCATATACACTCTGCCCTGTTTTAATCAAAACAATCAATGGGAAGCTACAATAGATGGCTAAGGAAGGTGTCAGGCATGGTTGCAGAATTGGACAAAACTAATTTCCCCACAGAAAATGGGGTCTCTGGACTTAGTTTCAATAGTACATGTTCCTAGCCAGCTGAACTAAACTTCATGAAGATCAAAGAGGTAGCATAGGGATAGACAACAACACCCTGAATTTGAAGTCAGAAAAGGTGGGTTATGTTACCTTGGGAAGAAAAGTTAGCTGAAGGGTACCTGAGAGCATCATTATGTATTTTACAGATGCTGGTTCATGTAACTAATGCTTAACAAAATGTTAAGCATTTAATATCTACCTATTAATATCTACCTCTTTAATATCGACCTATTTATTTTCATCTTTCTTCTAAAAAGATGCCACTCTTGTTATGTGATATCCTTCAAAATATTTGAGAATAACTTTCATATTCCTAGGGCGTCTTTTTTTATTTTTTTGTCCTCTTTGGCTCAAACATCTGCAGTTTCCCCAACATTCATCAAACAACCTGATTTCTAAGCTTCTCTCCATCTTGGTTTCCTTTCTCCAAATAGTTTCTAGTTTTGCTGGTATCCCTATAAAAATACAGAGAAAACAACCTATGGAGCTGACTGCACTATACTGTCATTAGGATTTCCTATGTGAGAGCTGATTGGCCTTAATAAATAAAAATACTGAAGACAATGATACAGTCCGGAAAAGGAGACCGGTCCTCTTGTGTGAGTCAATGACAGTGCCCAGAGGATTTAGAGAAAGGCCATTGTTTCATATTGAGATCCTAGCTTATGTTTACAAATGGTTGGAAGTCCACCATTAGTCTAAGGATGGGGCTCTAAACACCTGTGAACATATACCTAAGATGTGAAGGTATCATTTTCATAAAAGAGCATTTCCTAATAAGTTAGATTAAATTGGTGGCTGGAGGAGTGATATTTTCATAAACAGTAATGTTCAACATTAGCAACCTTGTAATTTGCACCACTTCACTGGAATTTACCACCAGCAAACAATTTATATACATTTATATAAATATTTCACTATATCTATAAAAAAATTCATATGTGTATTTTAAGAACTAATTACAGCTGATAATAACAGCTAATGTTTATTAACTAGTTACTATGTGCCAGGTACTGTGCTAAGTACTTTGCATACAATATTTCATTCAATCCCAATGATCCTATGAGACAGATAGACATTACTTTACCAATGGACGTTATAACTTAGAGAAGTGAAAACATGTGTCCATGGTCACACAACTAGCAAGTAGTAGAATGTGAGAACCGAACTCAAGTCTGTCGACTTCAACATCCATGTACTTGATCAACTCATGGCACTTCCTCCAGTGTCTTCACTATATAAATAGCTTCTATGGAAGGTTTGAGGCAGATTTTAATTTATCATGTCTTGGAGTTGAGCCCACCGATTCCCCATCGTATCACTGTATAAAACCTCACTGTGACACATAAAATATCACTAAAACAACATACCCAAACCATCACTGGAAGGGTTCTAATGCCTATCATTCACTGCAAAAGGCATGACAGTACAAATCATATTGGTGAAGAACTAGTTCAACTAATAATAAACTTGGAATAATCACAGTTGCTAGAAATGTTATAAGTAAATGACTATTTTGTGCATTTTTTCCCATTCTCTATGGTGATCTCCCCATCACCATAACTACCAAAAAATAAGATCTATCTTGTTAACAGACACCAGAATTTACAGTAGGATATTGATTTTAAAAGAGTCGCTTATCTATTCAACAAATACTTATGGAATTCCTATATGTGCCAGGCCCCGTCCTGAGCACTGGGAACACAGCACTGAATAAACCCCCTAATTCCTCATCCTGTGGAACTTACATTCCAACAGTTTTGTTGATTTTCAAAGTAGTTGGCTCTTTTGAATTGCCTTTGGAAACAGATTCAAAGTCCCACAGGTACAGTCTCTGCTCACATTGTGAATGTCCAGATGCTGGCTGCTGACTTTCCCTTAGTCACATGTAAGGAGAGAGTAAAGTTCCTGCCCTAGATGCTGCAGGAAATGCAAAAAAAAAAAAAAAAAAAAAAAAATCGACGGTAGAGGTTCCAAAACATGGCACAGTATCAAGTAACGCCTTTCTAGTTGTGGGATTTCTTTATGATGTCTGCAGCGGGACACATGTGTGCCTATTTATTTTCAATTTGGATTACTACAGTTGGTTTGCATTCTTTTTGGACAACCCCGGGAGGAACATGTCAGGTGGCAGAGAGAAACAAGTTCACGGTTTGACGTGGCCATAGCTGGGATGTACGGCCACCACTCCGCACACAGATAAGGAAGAAAAACAGCATCTTCCCAAACCATGACTCTTCCTTTTCTCTTAGGAGATTGTTTTCATTTAAAAAAATGTTAAATATCTTTCAAATTATCAAGTGCATTAGGAAATTACAATTGTCTCTCTGCTAGGTGAAGGAAATGATAAATCCAGGCAGATAAAGAGCAGTCTTCCACCTTATATTATACATAAGACTTAACCAGATTTGTGCAAGGCCTCCAAAAGCATGCTCATACAAAGTGTTATCCATCAATAAAGAAAAACAGAACAGGTCACAAAGCAGTCAAGGTAAGTCAAATGAAAGCCTCTGGCTTATTTTCCTGCATAATGCCCTACAATTGAGTGATAAGGAAAAATCTGCTATAAATTACTGCAAATGTGACACCTTCAAATAATACTCAAACTTTTCATAGTAAACAGAGAGGAGGACATAATACAAGTAAGACTTTATTTTCATTCATTAAGACTGTGTAAACAGTTTGACCTATTTTTTAAAATGGTTCTTACCAAATGAAGATAGCATCATGACTTTGGATTCATGGACCTCCCTCCCCTGTACCCCATCTTCATTCATCCTCTCCTTCAGCATTTAACCTCTCTCAACAATAGCCTAAATATCCTTGTCTGTGACCTTTTGTCACATCCTTTTGGCAAAACCACAACTTGAGAGGAACAGAACTATCTTTGAGCTCAAGCCTCTGTTGCGCGTCATATAACTAGGTGAACTCAGGGTTACCTAACTCAAGCAGGTTTACAACCTTACATACTTTCTAATAGGTTCCATGTTAATAAGCTCTCCCCTTGTCCACAAGTATGAGGTATGACAATTAAGTTCACGAACATGTTGCAATGGCATTGCTAACCTATTCTGACATCAGGGGGATTATTCACTATGAATTTGTACCAATTACACAGTTAATCAAGTTTACTATTTGGAAGTGCTGAAAAGGCTGCATGAAAAAGTTAGACGACCTGAACTTTTCGCCAACAATTCATGGCTCTTGTATCACAACAATGCACCAGCTCACATAGCACTGATTGGGAAGGAGTTTTTAGCCAGTAAATAAATAACTGTATTGGAACACCCTCCCTACTCACCTGATCTGGCCCCCAATGACTTCTTTCTTGACCCAAAGATAAAGGAAATATTGAAAGGAAGACATTTTGATGACATTCAGGACATCAAGGGTAATATGATGACAGCGCTGATGGTCATTCCAGAAAATTGCTTTGAAGGGTAGATTAGGTGCTGGCATCAATGCATAGCTTCCCAAGGGGAGTACTTCAAAGGTGACCATAATGATATTCAATAGTGAGGTGTGTAGCAGTTTTTCTAGGATGAGTTTGCAAACTTAATTGTCAGACCTCGTATTTTAAACCTCTGCTCTCTCATACCTCACCTCTGTCAAACCTCCCCCCACCCTCAGCAGATGACTTTACCTCTATTCCAAAAGACCAAGATATGGGAACCTCCAACCTTCCTACCACAGGCCCATCTGTGTCTTCATCCACCCTGTTTTTCAAGCTGTCTTCTTAATATGGAGACAGAATCCTCTCTGGAAAGGCCATTCCTTCCACCTGAGTTCAAGAATCTCCTCCACTCTCATCTTCTTCTATAATTTTTTCCTCTCTTATCTTCATCCTCTCTGTTTACTAGTCATTCCTCTTAATGTTGAAAGTCAAGCATGGCAGACAATTTCCTTTATCTACCAACCACTGTGTTCCATTCTTCTTAAGAAAGCAATAAGCTCAGAGAACATGAGTTCTCTCCTAGCATCAGAAGATGACTTGACTAGTCTAAATTTATGGTTCTCAAATTTGAAAATGCATCAGATTTGCTTAGAACGTTTGTTTGAAACAGACTGCTAGGCCCTACCTCACAGTTTCCTCATTCTAGGCCAGCATGACTGAGACTGAGTCCAACTTGCTGCATTTCTCTAATAAGTTCCCATGGGATGGTGTTGCTACTGGGCCAGAGGCCATCCTTTGAGAACCCCTGATCTAAATCATGCTTGATGGCCACATTCTCCTTTGCTAATAGCTCATTTACAAGGGGCAAAGAATTCAGTTCTAATCAAAATGATAAAATAGAAGTCTGATGGAGTGGAGATAAAGAAAAGTCTGGGAAAGAATTTTGTTCCCTTAAAAAAAAAGACAGAGGACAAGGATGTTTCTTGTTTTCACTTTGAATGAAATAATATGGAATTGAAAAAATCTGTTCGTGTCCATTAAGTGTCAAGAACAAGGACAGAAAGCGAAGAGAAAGGTAAAATGGAAACAGAAGGAGAACCTGGCTTGGGGATATTTTTTGAGCCACTACAAGCAACCCTGGATCCATCAATCTCCAGTCCTTTTATTATGGGAGATAAATAATAATGGCATTTAATAAAGCCACCATTATTAGATATTCTGTTGGTTGCAATCAAATACAACTAACTAATTCAACTCCTGGACATCTAAACATATCTCTTTTTCCCTCCATCCTCTAGGCAGAACCCTGTCTTGCTCTTCTATTTAAATACAATTTTTTTTAAATGACAGGTGTCCTCCATTTTCTTACCTCCTATTGGTCCTTCAGCACACTCCAATATATCTTGCACACTTTTCACTCCACCAAAATATATTCTCACTAGGATTTCACCATAACCCTCTGATTATAATGTATATTTATCAGGCATAATCCTATTTGAGTTTCCACAGCATTTGACACTATTTATCCTCTCTTGAAACACTCTTTTTCTCTTGGCTTCCATGGTACTGAATTCTCTCCTGGTTTTCTTCCTACAGCACTCTTCTAAGTCTTTTCCCTTGGCCCTTAGGTAGCAGCATTATACAGAAGTCACATATTTTCTCTTTTTATATACAGTCCCTCAATCTCACCCATGTTCTGGGTTGCTCCCATTACATCTGTAGAAGATGATACATGTATCTTTTAACCAATCCTCCCTGTGAGCTCCAGGCCCAGATGTTCAAGTACTTTTGTCTTCACTTGATGCCTGATACACCCCAAACTCTCGTATGATGCAAGCCCAATTCACTATTCCCACCCACCTACTTCTCAGTCTTCTTCCTCTCCAATTCCACCTCTCGTGGACTGGCACCATCCTTACTAACTATCCAAGTGAGAAAGTGGGCACCACCCATGGATCCTTCTCCTTTATCCCCTTGTTTCCAATCAGTCATCATCAATTATATTTCTTAAATATCTCTTGAGTTCCCAATTCCATCACCGTTCCCAGGCTCACACTAGAATCATGCATTCTCTGTATAATTTCAAGCTCCTACCACCACGGTCCTGACCTTCAGGCTTGTTGCTGTCTGATTCCTTCTCTGACTATAGTCAGAGTAGCTGCATTTGATCACAACACTCTGCCCAAAACCTGTTGAAGGCATGCTTGCCCTTGGTCTGGAATCCAAAGCTGGCCCTCAAGGCTATACAGAGGTGTTCCCAGTCAGCCTCTCATTCTAGCCCTTTTGTTCTTTCAGCACTAGCCATGTTAGCCTTCTTTTAAGACTTTCATACTTGTCATGCCTCCTTCTGTCACAAGGCTTTTGCAAATGCTATTTGTCTAAGATGCTCTGCCCTCCCCTGGCTCCTGGCTAACTCCAATTTGTCCTTCAGTTTCAGCTTGAGTATCACTTTCTCACAGAAACCTGACCTTCCAAACCAGAACTTCCAAACCATTTGCCTCTCCTTGGAGCACTTGTTAAAGTTGTAATTTTGTTTTCATGTGTAATAGTTTAATGAGTGTTTTATCTCCTTCATGGGAATCATGTTTATGGTTTGTTTTTGCTCGTCAGAGCTGAGCATTTTGCTTGACCTATGGTCCAATCTGTATTTGTTAAATATTCAATTATGGAAGGAAGGGGTGGAGGGAAAATGGAAAGGAAAGAAGGAAGGAAGGAAGGAAGGAAGGAAGGAAGGAAGGAAGGAAGGAAGGAAGGAAGGAAGAAGGGAGGGAAAAATGGGAAGGAAGGAAGAAGGCAAGAAGGAAGGAAGGCAGGGAAGTTGGTTTATTTTTACCTTTTTTCCTTTCACTACACCATAACTTCCTTGATACTTTTAAGCTTTTTTGACCTGCTTGACCTAAGTTATTAATAAATTCCTTTGCTATAAACTTCTGTAGCATCCTTTTTTTTTTTGACATCCATCACATCTGTAATTATTTGTTTAAAGTCTGTTTTTCTCCCTTGACTAAGAGGTCCATGAGTACCTTTGCTTGTTCCCACTGAGTCTCTCAGTGCCTGGCACATAATAGGTTATGCTTGGTGAAGTCAAGTACATTTTCCTTCTTTTCCATATTTCCTTAAAAATGCCATATATATTATGCAAAGCATAATGAAGAAAGTGAGTATTAATATGTATAGTGACTTCTCAAGCATGCTGCTCTGACATTGGTCAAAGTGGGATCAAAATAAAGAAGTGCATTTCCTGTTACAGAGTCTGCTTTTGGTGACTTTCAGCAAGGCCTTTTTCTTTTCTTTTTTTTTTTGCAAAATTGTTGTGTTAGAATACAATGTCAAATGCAACCAATTACATCTCCCATCTCCCTGGAGTGAATCTAGTGATAGTGCATAAATTAAGCAAAATTAAATTAAATAATTTGAATCCCATAAAAAGGCAAAACGACTACAGTCAGCAGGGAGAATCAATTCAAAATGTCTTGACTATCAATAAACTCTTCATGCCCTTCCTGATCTCTGGTTACCTACGCCTGAAATGATAATTTCTGACTTCTTCAGGCAACCCAACATGTGCACCCAATTGCTAAGTGCAGAATTCACACCTGCCTTCATAGTGACCAATGGATTCTGCTCTTTACACCCTATAGAGATAGGAAGGTCATGGATTCTTCTTAGGTCCCTTAGAACAGTGTGAAGTGTGCATCTACAAAATGATTCTTGCTGCATGGTTCTGCATACCAGCATGTATTATATACTGAACAAACCAAATGATCTGACCATCATGGGTTCTCCTATCAGAAGAAAGACGACAAATTCCGTCTTTTGAGTTTGAAAGGTTCCCTATTTATCCCATTTGTCTTCACCCACCCTAGGTGGCACCTCTCTTAGCTAAAATGTGTTACTTTGCAGCAATCTTAGTTGCTAGGCATTAACCAAACTAACACTTTTAAAGAAAGGTCAACAAATCTGTAATTCCTTAGATAACAGGGGGACTTATGGAAAATTATCTCTTAAGAAATTCATTCGTGCAACAAATATTCAGAAAATTCAACAAATTCAATACTCTGTAGGAGGCACTCTATTGGGTGCTGGAAATACAGCAGTGAATAAAAGCGACCCTGCCCTCGCAAAGCTTGCATTTCAGTAGAAGATACAAATATAAAAACATACACACACACACACACACACATTTCTAATACATTTGACATTTTCCATATCCTTTTTAGAATCTCCAAAGGAACAGGGGTTATAATCAATGAGTAAGGAAGATAGTCTTACTTTCTCTCTTATACTTGCAACTCCATCCCTTTTGCTTTTTCCTCTCGTCTTTTTTCTCTTGCTTGTTGTCTGTCTCAGACCTTGCTGTGACATTTTCAGAGTAAATCTACCTTTTATTTAAAGGAGGCACAGCACTGCCATCTCTACCTCTTCCCGACGACATGCTTTGGAACTGGGCTCAGTGTAGTTGGCAACCCTCATCTTCACTATTTGGTATTTCCCCATCAACTCTCAGATGAGAATCTCAAAATGTTATCGTATAACACTTACTAAGAACTGACAATGTGTGAAATGTCATACAGAGCCGAGAATTAGTCTTGGCCGCTGCTCAGTGAGTTCACTAATGCAAACTTTAATTCACTGAGGATACCAAAAACCGCCAGAAAGGACTATTAGGACAACTATCAGAAAGTTCAATTCGCTGTCTCAAGGTCCCGACAGTGGCATTAGTGCCAAGAATGAAGAGCTAGCTACAAAACCTGCTCGGATGTATGTTACCTATAGAAAAATCTCAAAAAAAAAATAAAAAAATAGTAACGTAACAAGCGATCTCATTTACAGTCTGTTCATGTCTACTTTAAATCTAATCATCTTTCTTCTTAGTACCAAATAATTTTCTGGTTATTTGAATAATGTACCAGTACCTTTTCCAGGTAAAATGGAGCCCTTGGTAGAGCTCTTTGTTACCAATCTTACCAACTATAAAAAAAAAGTAAGTCTGCCGCTTATCTCCCCGGTGTTTAAGATTTTAAACTACCTTGTGGGTCACTCTGAATATTACCTAAACCTGTATGCAGAGATGGGTTTACTATGCTTTGGCTTTCTAGCAACAAAACATGCCTGGATTTCACACTCTCAACTAGATACCAGAAAGCATTAATGGGAATGGTGTCTACAGTTGTATTCATAAAACAGTCTCCCTAAATTACCACCTCACTAGTAATTTTGGAACCAAATTAATTATTTCCCAGAATACTTCTACTCAGGAAGTGCTTGTAAGGAAATTTCCTGAATGGGAGTGCCTATAGTGAAGATCAAAAAGGCACACTTTTACTAAGCTGGTCTGACAGTCTTGGAACAGAACTTTTTTTCCCCCTATGAAAAGACAATAATGAGCCACAGTGATGGCAACTCCAAAAGATCGGTGTCCTGCAAAATTCAGGGAGAATCTTGGTTATGTACAAATAAGGCTGCAGCGTCTCCTTGAGGCTTCAGCTTTGGTTTAAAGAACCAAATGGAAAAAGAGGGGGAAATGATTTGCCAATTTACTGCTTAGAACTCAATTTTAACAACAAAGTAATACAGCATGAAAACCTGGTTATTCGACAGCAATTGCCTACATAAGGATGGCTCAATGAGCTCCTCTTGTGTGACTTGTCACAATGACTGACACTTTCTAATATTGAGCTGGAAATAATATGGATATTTAATACTGCTGCGTTTACATCAAATAGAAGCAAAGCGCTATTGTTTATCAGCAATCTATTTCTGATGGCATGAATCTATATAGACATAATTATTGTTGAATGATGAGCTCTGATTTCCACATTACGGCATAAACAAATCTGCAGAATATTCACAATGTTTCATCTCGTGTGACTTGGAAAAACCTCATAAAGGCAACTTCTTAAGTCTTTCCTAGGCTTTCCACTTGAATTTTGACAAAAATTTACCTTTTAGATCTGTTATGCCACTCATGAATTTTTTACAGTATCCATCTGTGCTTTGCAATCTCTATTCTCCATGGTTCCACATTGTTTTGGCTAACTAACAGGCCCATATGTTGCCTTAATGTATTTCTGCAGAATGTTTGTGCTTTAAAAAAAAAAAAAAAACCACAGGGAAAAACCACAGGTCTAAATAAGCTATAAAGAACATCCACATACAGTTAGACTGTCTTTACTGAGTCTGGAGACATTATGATTCTGCTGCGACAAGCAGCATTTGTCTTCATTTTGTCTGACTGTCCTCATGTGTTATTATTAGTGGCTGTCAGGCTGAGGCAGAAAAAAATAGCATCACTTGAGTTAGAAGTTGAATGCATAAATGCAATGCTACACATGGTGGCTGGGGGTGGAGAGTCAGTTTGAAATGCTTAGATGCAAACACCAGGATGAGGAAATTTAAAAGTGAAAACCCTGACTTGGCAAATGTGAGCGGGAAAATATATGACTTCCTTGTCGACAAGGCAAAGTGAAGGCTAATTATTGACAAAAATTTAGCAGCCTCTGAATATCTTTGAAGACGATCTTTTCAACACGTCAGCTTAGCTTTAATTGTAAGAAAACAAATATGTTGGAACATTTGCCTCCATCCGGGTGGGTGTTTCAGATTGTATTGACAAATACCTTGCATTATCAAGTGAAGCTTTTAATGTTCCAAAAAAGTCACTTGAAAGTATATTCTCCGTGTAAACCACTTTTCAACACGAGTATATTGTCCCGCTCCAAATTGGTACCACTTGGGTAACAATTGCTCCTGCTGTCTTCATATCTACTTGTTTGAAGGTTCTCTCCCATTTGACGTCCCACCATTTCAGCAGCCAGTTCACCTTACTTGTTTTTGTCATCATTAAAATAAGACAAACCTGATTATCATAAGATCTGGAAATTGTTACACTCAGCTCTTTATCAGATATAAACACTTAAATTATCCAGAAAGTAGAAGATTTCCCTCTAAAAATAATCTTTATCTTCTAATTTTCCTACCTAAAAAGATTATCTTCTTTCTCTAGTCTCATTCATAGTTATTAAACAAGAATTTTTCCCCCCAATTTTTTAAAAAAACGCTTTTAAAGAAACCACTACAAGTAAATAAGGATTTACCTTTTCCATCAACATCTCATGAAGTTTCTTTCAAGACGTATGCCTCTTATGGCATTCTTTACCCATCACCCACAAAAATCAAAGTTTTTATGGTTTTGAAATATCCAAGCGTGCCTCTATCTAACATATACATAATTTTCAGGTATACAATAAAAAATATGGGTTGATCTTACACTAATATACTGACTGCTGTTTTTTAAAAACTATCTTTCTTACTTTGGTCTTTTCTCTAATGCTATCTCTAGCTGCTTGTTTTCCTTAATCATGTTATCCTTAGCCTATCTTTAAGCCCAGCCTACATGCTTTTCCTTGATGAACCAATCTCACAGACTTCTTTCTTCTTGAAGCCTTTTTATTCCCAATTGTCATTTCAGATACTAGGGCTTCATCACAATTTCCTATAATGCACACTACAGCGTCTCACGATATCAATTGCATTCAGTGCTACTTAATATATTATATTATGAATTGTTTTGTAATGTCCTTCCAACTAGACTAGAAGTACCTTGTGGGGAGAGGGCTTTTTATCTTCTTCTTCAAAATCCTTAGCACCTGGCCCATTGTAGGTGGTGGTAAAATAATTGATAATGGATGAACAAAGGGGAGTTTATGTTAAAATAACTGATTTGCATACAGTAGGACAAGCCTCTGGTAACATATTAAGAAAAAGAAGCAAGAGCAGGACTGTCTAAAGTGATAAATGGAGCCCTGTGTGGAAGATCAATGATCACGGAAATATTCAAATGAAAGTGTTGCAATTCCAAAAGGATTTCTCTAAGCATTTCTCTCCCATCTGCCCCTCCCAAAATATATAGAAAAATAAAAACCTGAGGACAGTCTAAAAGAAAATAAAAATCTTGCAACTATTTCAACACAGTCTCTTAAAAGTCATCAACAGAGAAATGCAAAAACTTTTATAGGAAGGTATCTAGGAAAGGAGAAGAAAAGAGTCCATGGAAATGTTTGTAAAAGTATTTGACTGCCTAGACTGTCCTTTAAAAAAGAAACAGTTTATTGTGAGCGCCTCAGAAAATCTCTCTCTGAAAATTCTCTGGATTAGTTGTTAACACCCTGCCCAGTACCAGTAGCCTACAAGCTTGAGATGCTCCCATGCCATCTATTATCATTCTTTAGGGCAAATTCTGGATTCTTTCTAAAGTGGGTGAAAAGCTGTTCAGCCTTTAGTTCTTCTTCTGTTGTTGGCTTATAAATGACTCACTGCTTATCAGCCCTTTTCCTGGAAGAGTCAGGACAAAGGGAGAACACACATCAATTACTTAATAGGCTACGTGGGGCGCCAGACACAAGATCAGGTGGGGCTGTAGGCGGGGAAAAGCTCACAGAGAACAGAAGCTATCAAGTTCTAGGTAAATATCAGCTTTCTTGATTCCTCTTGAACTAATTTTTGTGTGTAATTAGATGTGGATTTCTGAAACACATCATGCATTACTTTGGTTGGTTACTCTTTTGATATTTAATAATCTATGGCCTTACAAAATTTTAGCATTTTTAAAGCATGATGTGTTTAGATGAGGGTAAATGGGATCAAATATATGGTGAGGGAAGGAACACTGACTCTGGGTGGTGAGCACACAATGCGATATACAGATGATGTATTACAGAATTGCAGACTTGAAACCTATATAATTTTACTAACCAATGTCACCCCAACAAAGTTAATACAAATTAAAAATATAAAGCATGCACATTTGCATGTGTGTATTTGTGTGTATTTCCAGGGGAACTGAAGGAAATATGCTATGGAAGACACACAGTAGTCTTCTGTCAATAAAAAATTTTAAATAGTTCTGATTTTTCTTAAAAACATGTTACCAAATGTAATAATAATAGAGTTATTTATTACTGCTTCTTTCTTTTCCAATCTCTTTACTTCAGTCCAATCTCTTACTATTATTATTGTTGTTGTTGTTGTTATTATTTTTTTCAGAGAGGCACCTATTCTAAACAGGTTGCTTTATAACTTGTAAAAGTCGTCCTCACAAAGACAGGTGGTGTTTTAGAGGACAACAGCATCAGTGACCTGATGGGGCCTCAGAAGGTAATGGTTTAATGTAGCAACATCGTTCATAACAAGACTTGGCACACTTGTTCCTCTGAAGAATTGGAAAGAATCCATATGAATCCAAATGCATCTTCTTTCAAATGTTTCAGTAGGGTATTTGATTGTGGACCTGCGAAACCCTTTCCACACTAAGAAAGTAATCCCACAAAGCTGGGCTGTCAGGTTCCCTAGAAGCACACCCTATGCCATGTAATATGAACTTGGAATCCTAAGGGAACGCGTAAATGTCCACGTCAGGCTGGGCTGTTACTACATTGCAGTTATATTTTAGAGGACATGATTTAGCCCATACTATGTCATTACCAGGAAAGTGACAATTGCTATCACAACAGAGGTTTTAACGGCTATTGATTTAAAACCATTATTTGATAAAGAAGCGATTTTTGAGGATTTTCCAGGAACATGCATTTAATATTTCTAGCTATCAGTGGCAATGTTCCATAGTCTGAAATAAGCTGAAACAGATTATACACTGCGCTTTTATTTATAAAATCTATATCAATTAACCTAAACAGGGTTCTTAATTACATCATCTTGCATACACTTGCCTGAAAGTATGAAGTACCAACTTTTAGTACCATTTCCCTAATAAGAATCATATAAAAAGAAAAGCTATTCAGAAAAGCAGGGCAAGAGTCTCATCTCATTGGCAGTTAAAATTCTTTTCTCCCCCAGAAACCTCATTGCTGTAATTAGAAACCATATTAAAACAACCAGAAATAAATGAATTAGAAGGGAAAAAAATTAAAGCTCAGAGGAAATATGCAAGTAGGCATAAATATTAACATCAGCAACTAAAAAGTGTTAAGTTCTAGAAAGAAACTACTGCACTCATTTTTCCATCTCTCATTTCTAAAAAATGAGAAACTTAATTGTTGTGATGGAGTAAGAATGGTATATTTCTAATAAAAATATATTGTTATTTGCTAGATAGAAAGAAAACTTTTTGAAAATATTTTTTCCCTTGGATTTTTAAAGAAAGCAAGCAAATAAAACAAAATGTACTCAATAGTGCTGGACAAATATATTATAAAAACGTGTAGTTCCTCCATGTTTTATTTACTCAAGTCTGTATTTAATTCTAAAAATAATTTAGGCTTTCCTAAGTTATTTCTATTTAGCCATTTTTAACATAAAAAATAAAACCAGAAACCTTTTCCCAGAAACATGTTATGAAAGTAGTGCTATCAATGAGGATTTTAATAAAATCCGGGAGCCAGATAAAAATCTCAGAACATCTTCTAGGCTAGTGCCCTGACTTCATCCAAGATAAATTATTATTTTTCCCTTTTAGAGACCTCCAGGGAATAGAGTTCTTGTTGTTCTTCAATACCTTCTTCTCACCTTCAATCAATTTTATTATCACAGAATTTATCTCTTATGTTCAACCTAAATTGTGCATGTTGAAGCTTAAGCTCTCTTCTGTAGCTTCCTACCTGTGAAGATAGAGTTGGTTCATATGCACTTATTGTATGCTTGATGTGTGCAGAGACTGATTTAAAAATACAAAAAGAAGAGGAAGATTTGCTATAGAGCTGTTCCCATATAGCTGGGAACAAAGATACCTGGGAGCTTTATGGAATTTGAGAGTTGAAAGAAACTTGGACATTGTAAAGTCTACAAGAGCAATTAAATATAACACATCCATCCACACAGGCCTTATATTACAGATAGCAGCAATAAGTGCTAAAGGAAACCAAATTCAATTTTTTTGGAAAGAGATAGGATTAATCAAGAAAAACTTTCTCGAAAAGGTAAGTTTGGAGCATAATTTTACAGTAAGTAAAGGATATATACTGTGAAGAAGGAGAGAAGTGAATGTCCTGAATCGGAAACAGGCAGAGTCAAAAACACAGAAATGGTGGACTGAGCACTATTTACATGTAGAGAGCCATGATTCTTTTCTGTGGGAAATAAGGAAGAGCTGTGTTATGGAGAAACCACAGTGAGGACAAGAAGCATTTTATACACAGATTACTCCATGAAATGCTATAAGGGACGCAGTCTATGCATCAAATATACTATGGTATTTATGCATGTGATTTACATACAGAACACATACAGATTACATACTATTGAGAGAAAATTGAAGCCAGTGTTTAATATAATGTAGGATTCACAATCTCAGAAAAATCTTGAAGGCAAAATGGGCTTTGAGGCAAACTTTGAAGAAAGTATATGATTTTGGACAGAATGAAGATTTGAGAGGACAAAAATAAATAAATAGAAGCCTTGCTCAAAGAGGCAAGAATGTGGTTAAATTAAGCTGGAACGCTAGGGATGAAAATGTCCCATCCAGGTGTACCAGAGGAGGACGGGAAAGGCTTGGTTCTTATTAAATGCTACGTAGAAATAACTTCTTAGAGTGTTTTCTTTCCTCTTCTTGTTGTCTGTTGGGTTCCTGTTCCTCTGCAGACTTCACAGATTTCTCAATGAGGGCAAGCTGAGACTCCACAAAACTTTATCTAATGTAAAGAATCTATCTGATAAGGATTGACTCTCCTCAATGCAGTTAACAGAGCAAGAATGAGAAAGCTTCCATTTATAGATAAATATTACAGATAAATTCTCCCTAGGGGATTAAATGGGATGGGGTGGGGGGGAGTTGGAGTCCTTTAAACTCAACTCAGGATCTGCATGGAGGCTGCCCACCTACACAGCATAAGCAATATACGTGCCGACATTAGTGTACGTCGTCGTATGTGCCTTGGATGCAAAGCAGATTTGTTGATGAAATTTGGGTGTTTGAAATTTGGGTATAGGAAAAACTAGGGTGCTAGATACTTCACATGTAATAGAAGATTTTCTTTTGGCATATTTTACAAATTGGAGGGTGGGAGAGGGGAAAAGGGAATTCCACCATTCAAATTTCTTATCTATTTTTACCATAGAAATCCACACATTTTATGCCCTGAAGGCAATTTTGTATGACCTTTATTGTTTTAAAGTTGATTGGTTTCTGTAGACTGGTCATTTGTGAGGAGACAGGGTCAGAATCAAATTGTCCTGCCTGCCACCAAGAGGAGATCTATTCCCACTACCCTCAAATTGTCCTCCCCGCATTGAGAATATTCTTACCTGAGAAGGCAGCATTTCTAGTAGAGCACTTGTTTCTAGCCAACACATCAGAAATCAATAATTAAATTCTCAAAAAGAAATGTAAAGAAAGGCTCTATAATAGATTACAGGTTTGGAAAGGATTACAGATGAAAGCCTTAGTTGTTTCTTAGGTTTGAAGTAAAAACAGTCAGTGATGGGCAAAAGATGGGAGTGCTGAAGCAAAAATGCTTGGTATAGAAATGTAAGAAAACTGTCAATTAGAGGTTGAATTTTATCGCTTCTATCATTGAACCGCTCAGGACATAAGCGACGGAATCT
Organism: Aselliscus stoliczkanus; assembly: GCA_033961575.1. Taxonomy (NCBI): domain Eukaryota; kingdom Metazoa; phylum Chordata; class Mammalia; order Chiroptera; family Hipposideridae; genus Aselliscus; species Aselliscus stoliczkanus. The sequence goes on from CM066732.1 coordinate 77,124,411, forward strand.
GCTAATTGATGATTCGGGTTTAAAAAATAAGGTTGTTACCCTTCCTTATATCTCATAGGGATGCCCTATGACTTAATTTTATGTTGGAAATACTAAAATAAGAAAAGGAAAAAGACAAGAGATGCACAAAGATTTCTACTTCTCTCCACCAACTTACCTTTTGTTTGCGTTTTTTTTTTTGTTTTTTTTTTTAGTTTCGGGTGTACAAAATAATGTAAGAGTTATACCTTTAATCCCTCACAAAGTGATTACCCCCCTTCTCCAATCTATTGCACCTCTATGTTTATTGCAGCACTATTTACAATAGCCAAGACTTGGAAACAACCAAAATGCTCTGATGTTTTGCCACCTCAGAATAAGGAAGCAAAAACACACATTAGTTACTGGAATGAAAAGAACCGTGGGAGGTACTCTCACCTATCATCTCTAGTCTCCACTTGCAATCTGTAAGCTTGCTCTGTCTCTTTTCATTTGCATAAACAAGTAAAATGCCTTGAAATATTGCAATATCCACATAGTGTGGGTTTCTTCTAATTAAGGACAAAATCTGTTTCACTTGATTCTGAGAAAAATAAAGATGAAGGAAAGAGAAAATCCCATCCAAAGAGGAAGGCTGATTTTCATTTATGACCTACTACGAAAACAATGAGTCAAGAATGATAGGCGTATTTTAACAGCAATAATGATGAAGAGGCTGGAAGCTGAGGACTTTTTAACTCCAGAGCTCAATCCAGAAAAAAAGGAAATTTTCTCTGAAATCCTTAAGGTCCTAGGTCTGATTAGGTCAGTCATGTAGCTGAGGGCAGAATTTAGACCAGGCAGAGAGGATACCTGGCATTCCAACAGTCTGAAGTCTTTTCAGAGCCACAGAGTGTTAACACTTTTTTCTTATCTCCATCCACATTTGCTGCTCCTGCCCACGAACCATCTGTTTTTATGGCTTCCAGTCCTCAAACCAGAGCTCCTGTTGCATTGTCTGCTCACACCAGCACGCCTTTCACGGCCAGTTCTGAGGCATTTTACGGCAGTTACTTCCATATCCTCTGCTTCTGATGCCCAGCAAGCTCAGAGATGAGGAGCTAAAGGGCTCACTCTAGGCCTTTACATTCAAAGGCAGCAAAATCAATATCTATTTCCAAAAGATAGATCTAAGGCTGCTGGAGTCCCTAAATACTCCTAGTTACTCTGAAGCAGAGCAGTCTTGAGGGGAGAGGCACAAGCCAGCCACAAGTGGGGCCATGCCCTCATGCAGCTTCCAGAGACCTGGGGCTCAGGAAGGATAAAGAAAGGACATCAGTAGCAAATGGAACTTTTAAAAAAGTGCTTTGAATTTCCCTAGGGCAAAACAGTGAGGAACAAAAATTCACATCAGAGTAGAGCAGTAAGGAAAGAGCTGTCGTTACATATGAGAGGAGAATAAAAACAACTAAAAATATATTCCCACAAGGAAGCGATTTCGGCTAGAGAGATACCTCAGGCCAGTGAGATCAACAGAAATCTAAGGATGACTTTATTAAATTGGTGGACTTTTCATACTTGTATTTCCTGTGACATGGACTGCATTTATTTTTAATCTCTTGTATTTTATAAAAAGTAATTTCTTCTGAATTTTGAAGTTAAAATCATAACATTTTGATAATTACATAGCACTAGACTGAAAACTCCTTGAAGCCAAGACTGTAGATCTCTGTTACACTACTTCTTGGTACAGAATCCGACCTATAAAAGTCTTTAAATAAATATTCAGGGGCGGGCCGAGTGGCGTGGTGGTTAAGCGCTGGCTTGGGAAGCCAGCGGCCCCGGTTCGGGTCCCACATATGAGGGCCAGTGACATTGCCCTCAAAAAAAAAAAATTTTCAGTAAATGAGCATTGGCAATTTTATGGTTTACAACTTATTTCCAAAGACATTATTTGATTTAATATTCATGGCCTTAACATTCAGGTTTATTATCCCAATCCACACATCAGAATAGATGATCAAACAGATTAAGTGGTTTCCCTAAGACTATGTATTAATAATTAGTGACAAATAGAATGTCACTTGAACTTAGGTCTTCTGACTCTTTCAAATATATGGTTTCCTAAAATATTGTCACTGGCAATTTAAACTGGTAAATCACTGGAATAATTTTCACAATACATATCACAGCAATAAAAACATGCCACATCATTTGGACCCTTTCTTGGAATCGGTTCAAAGAGAACATTACAGATGAAAGGCCAAAAAGAGCTATATTACCAAAGATATTCAATTTGGTATTATTTATTTTGTCAAAAAATAAAATCTAGTTAACTTTAAAGTAAGAGGCTAATTAAGTAAATTAGAGCATATCAACTTGACTGAATATCACTATTCAGTTATTAAAAATAATTTGGGAGACTTTTAACAATATTAAAAAAAAGCATATAATGTTGGATGGATGAAAAGATAAAATCTAGGACTGGCTGAATGGCTCAGTTGGGTAAGAGCTTGCTCAAGAGTGTGAGCTCTGAGCAACAGGGTCGCTGGTTTGATTCCCACCCTGAGCTGAGCTGCCACTGAGCTGCCAACAGGTGGCAGGATGGCTCAGCTAAAAAAAAATAAAAAAAATAAAATAAAATAAATTCTAAGTTGTGATTCTGCTATAATTAAAAACATGCAAAACTCTACAGAAAGAGGGTCTAAGTGTTAGGGTGTCATGTTATTTGGCTTTACATTATATATTGAGCTATACAGTATGTAAATATCTAGAAATATCTAAAATGGGAAATAAGACACAGACATAACCATCCTACAAGGTAGCTTGCCATAAAGATATCAGACTACAAGACTAAACACTGTAGCAATTCCATCACTATTAAATAGAATGGTCAGGGAAGTTTTTTTATTTTATTTTTCATAAGAGTAAATGACATCTGGCTGAGCTAGAAAGAATGGGCAGAATTTCTGTAAGTTAAAACTACATAAGCATGTGTAGATAGTTGGGAAGACATTTTAAACAGAAAACAGCAGTAGCAAAGACAAAAAGGCGGGAGGAAAACATTGCATAGTCAGGAAGGGGCAGGTAGCCATATTAAAAGATCTGCGCTGAGGCTTAGACAAACTGTAGTGATCGATAGGGCTTGAGTTTCTCCACCTTCGCACCTCTGACATTTTGAGCCAGAAAATTTGTTTGGAGAGCTGCTCCATGTGTTACAAATGGGCGGTGGCGGCCCTGCCTCTCCCACTACATGCCAGTAGCGACTTCCCACTTGTGACCAACGAAAATACCTGCAGATATTGCCAAATGCCTCCTACAGGGCAAAATCAGCCCTGGCCAAGATACACTGGGCTAGAACCTGGATTGAAGCTTGGTTTTAGCCAGAGGGTGAGCTCCAGCTAACAGGAAGCGGTAACCTAGAACACTGAAAAGGACTGATCCTAAGTCGAGGCTCAGAAGATGCATCACTGAAATCCACTGAGACCCAGGGACACTGAGCAGAGTTGGTGTTTTTGGTTCCTGGGCCAGAAGGTAGGTTTTGACTCATCTTTGGATGACCTTTAGAAAAGGAGCCTTGAATATCTGCAAAAGAAGGCTGGACTGCAATGGGGAATAACGAATTTTCTGTGGTCTAAAATAGGAGATTGACAAAAATAATGAGCATATTCTAGTTATTAATCATAGGGCAGTGTATAGGATAGATTAAATCAGCCAGTACTTGAAAGCTGGAAGACAAGAAACAATTTAGGAGTGGGTAGCAATCATTTGGGTGCAAAGAAAAAAGAGCCTGAAATTCTGTGACAGATTGGAAAGTATGGGTGAACAATGTCAAAATTGGAGAGAATTGTCAAAAGTTTTAATAAGTGAAATGTACTGCACCCAATCTATGCCTCTGGAAACTAACTGTCACCAGAATTTAACTATGAGCAGAAAAGTTGCATGAGCTTGGTCACATCTGGTAAATTTTAGCACCTCAAGAAGACACCTTCAACATTTTCTTTTATTTATTATTTTTAATTTCTTGGACTTATGCAGCTTCATGATACCTGATCAGGAAGGAATTAATGAAATAAGTTTATAAATAATTATAAATTGATCTTATTATTGCAGAAAGTTTGGGGAAAAAAAAGGAGCAACTCAACTCGGGACTGCCAACATGAGAGCTACAGAGAGGGCAGTAGAATATCCGGGTCATTCGGAACTTGATACATTTGGGACATCAATTCCTTGCCAAATATTTAATGTGTTCAGTGTTTTAGGAGTGATTTCCTCTAGTTGCTTGCTGGGCTGGGCTTTTTGGTAAAACTCACTTGGGTTATAGAACGAGGCAATTCCATTCCAGTAGGCTCTGGAAGTCCACATTCTTATTCCTTTCTGTAGTATTCAACTGGGGTAAAGTGTAAAAGGCCCAGGGACAGAATCTGCTGAAATCATAATTTATGAATGAATCTCACTGAACTTTCTGCACTTTTCACTTTCAAATTAAGCTGCTGATCTGAATAAACCCTGCTGTCTCACATTACAAAAGACATAGGTCAGGGAAATATTTAATTATGTACCTTTTTTTTTTTCTTTCTATTAAGCTAATGCTCTACTTTAAAAAAATGAAATTATAGACAGAAAAGTGATTTATCTCTTAAAATGATGAAAATGTAATAATGACAACTAAAATTACAAATTAAGATGAAACAAACCTCAAACCTCTGTAGCCTAAATCACATATTTAACATATATAAAAAACAGTTATATTTCACATAGGATCAGATGTTTTTTGTAGTTGTCTGTTTTTAGTATAAAGGCCACTACAGTGAGAAGGCAATTATTCTTCAGTGATAAATTTCTATTATGGGCACTAAGATTTTCAGTTTACATTGTTGCTCCTTTTATCAGCTATTATTCTTCTGTATCATCTCAGAATCACCAAATGGGGTCCCTGAATTTCCTTTACCATAAACTTACAAGTTCCTACAAATTCTTTTTTTTTTTACATTTTTAAACAATCATCTGTAGCCTACAGTATAGACCCTAATCTTCAAACTACTTGGCAAATAAAGAAATTGAAGTATTTAATACAAAAGCAGGAAATATTTAAATAATTATGTCAGTGGGAAGAACACAGGAACCTGGGAGGTCGGGTGAGAAGTTTCATATTTTCAATATCTCTTTGTGGGATTGTTTTGCCCTTGCATAAGCATTTGTGTCCAAAGATAAAGCTGTAGATCAACAAAATAATTAGTCATTTCCCTCAAGATATTCCACATTTTCCACCTTCCTCCCAAAGACTCCATCATAAAAATCTCAAAAACTTTTGTCATGCCATAAAAACACCTCATTCGGTCCCTTGCAATTTCCCATCCCAGGCCACCTCCTCTGAAATAAACAAAGACCAAGTCGTCCAGCCCCCAGCTTCTTTGTTCCTGGTGCCTTCCTTCACAAAGGACACAGGACAGCATTTCCTATGGGACTGTGCCCAGAAAACTGCTGGCACCCCACAAGCCCTGCTATTAACAGGAATAAGAGCACAAGCTACATTTATAATCAAAGGAAACATGACCAGATCCGTGTTCCGGTTTAATAATATAATTGAAAATTACCTCATGCAAGGTGTTCAATGACCAATAAATGTTTGGATGGTGGCCAATGCCCTCTGGATATACATGCATTTGATTATGAAAGGATGTTTGGCTGTTTCCCAGAAAGAACAGATAAAAAAGGGAAGAGTTATTTACTCCCTTTTCCTTGTGAGTGGTGTGAGAGCAAATGCAGTTTAGGTTTAGGGCAAGGTTGAATGAGGGACGATCTGCAACCATTTGGCCAGTGATGAAATATTCAACCTGGGCATGTTTTTCCGTGCCTTAACCAAGGGCAAACTGATTGTCAAGAATCCACCTCTTGCGAGGAAAATTAAATGAATAGCCATGAAGACTTGGAGACAGAACTCCCGGTAACCAAATTTTCATAATTACATTTTATAAATGAGGGAAATGTAGTATTGATAAATCAGGGGTAAAATGTGGGAAAGAATACTCATATCCAGAGTTCTTTGACTGAAGGGAGTCATATTTATTTACAACATCTTTCGATTAGCATTTAAAAAACTGTATTAGGAATTATGCTTCTATAGGAATTAATTCAGAATGACAGAAAGAGTAGCATTTCCAGTAACTTCCACACTATATTTTCTTATTTTCTGCCTGCTTACATATTCAACCTTACTTGAGAAAGAAATGTTTTAAAATTCATTCATTTTGCTAAATCAGAATGTTTTTGGTGTTCAGGTTTTATTTTTGTTTTTCTTTTTTCTTTTTGCCACCTACATGAGGTATGCACTAGGGGCTAAGAAGCATCCTACAGATACTATCCATGTTTTTTGAGTATATCCTGGCAAGAAAAAGAAAAAGTAAAGTGTTCATTAGGGATTAGACCAACTTATCCCTTATGTTAGATGGGCAGGGAATGACCACAGCCCCTAGGGAAATCTGTTAGGTGCTCATATTCATTCCAAACAGAAGTTGGAAGAGAGGACTAAATGAGAAAGGTAGAGATGAAGAAAACCTGAGTAAAATAAAGGCACTGAAAATTTTAAGAAGGGAGTAAACAGAAATTTATTAGTTTGTACTTGTGAGGTCTGACAATTAAGTTCGTGAATTCATCCTAGAAACAGTGCTACATACCTCATTGTTGAATATGACTATGGTCACCTTTGAAGTACTCCCCTTGGGAAGCTATGCACCGATGCCAGCACCTAGTTCACCCTTCAAAGCAATTTTGGAACTCTTTTTCTGGAATGGCCATCAGAGCTGCCATCGTATTAGCCTTGATGTCCTGAATGCCATCAAACTGTCTTCCTTTCAATATTTCCTTTATATTCAGGTAAAGAAAAAAGTCATTGGAGGCCAGATCAGGTGAAGAAGGAGGGTGTTCCAATACAGTTATTTGTTTATTGGCTAAAAACTCCCTCACAAACAGTGTCGTGTGAGCTGGTGCATTGTTGTGATGCAAGAGGCATAAATTGTTGGTGAAAAGTTCAGATCGTTTAACTTTTTCATGCAGCCTTTTCAGCACTTCCAAAGAGTAAACCTGGTTGACTATTTGTCCAGTTGGTACAAATTTATAATGAATAATCCCTTTGATATCCAAAAAGGTTAGCAACATCATTGCAACAAGTTCACAAACTTAATTGTCACCCCTTATATACAGAAGCATGACATTTGGACTGGGAATCAGCCAGTCTCCATTACAATTATATTAAACCATATTCCATTGGTGATACTTGGATGTTTTAATGTAAAATGATACATCATGATTCAACATAACACTAAAAATTGGAAAAAACTGACCTACAGGTGCCAAAGAGGAGTTGGTCTAATTTAGATCAAAGGATGTGTTTTAGAAGGAAATGACATACCGGTTCAGAAGAAGTGACTTTGGAGCTTTGGTAACAAGCATTACAAATGACCCTAGAAACCAGAAAGTACCTAAGTCCAGTGGAAATGGAAAAGATGACTTTCCGAGATGTCCTACAGTCAAAAAGAATATTCACGGAGTCTGCGTCATGCTCTTCTAAGTTCTGTGGGGAGATACAAAGGATGACACCACCTCTAGACTAGAATAGAGATTATCCAGGGGAGGGGAGGAGAAAAGAATACCGTGTAAATGCATTATCCACTGAAGAGCTTCAGTGAGGGGGAAATAAAGAGCTCAATTAGAGACCACAGATAATTTGCAGGTCTTGGGCCAAGTTTACAGGGAATGAAGCTTTACTTCCCTTTACATTCTTAATCTTCTGGGTCTCAGCAGGGGTTGAAACAGTTCCATGTAAAAGAACAGGGCAATTATTAAGCCCTTTGAACTGTACTGTATGGTGCAATTCCAGTGGGATTGCATGTTGATAGGCAAATTAGTAGTTTCAATGGTTTATTTTTAAGCTAACAAGTCATTAGAAGGGCCTGCCCCTCCAAGCACACTCTCTGAAGGTATTCATAAATTTTGATTCTGGGTTAGAGAAATGGAGTAGTTAGTGAAAACCAGTGTACCAGGCCTCTCTGTTCTCCCCATTCCAGATATGAGCATACAGAAAAAACTATGAGAAAAGCATTTTGTGAGCTTTATGATGTGGCATTAATTTTGTATTTTTAAATGCAGTTTTGAGTAAGATTACGTGGCTACCTAATAGATCCGACTAAATGAAAATACACACATTGACTTACACTGTTTGGAAAAGGAGAAGGCATGAAGGAAGGGCTGAAGGAAACCAGCCTTCCCAGGATTATCCATTTCTCTTTCTTCTTGGCCTTCTTCTGCCAGATGCCCATAAGGTGTGTGAATAGCACCTGGTGGCTTCTACTAGGGTCACAGACACTGAGGTCAGGACTTTCCATGAGCAACGGGTTCCTCTTTCAAGGGCTGCTAGCAAAGCAGAGAAAAATCTTGTTTTGCTCTTGAAAATCTATCTTCTTTACAATTCTTTCTTTACTCCCTCCCTTCTATACTTTCTCTCTGTCCCTTCTTTCCTTCACTCTCTTCCCACATACATACTCATATTTGTTGACCATTTTGCTTAAGGAAGAGGTGGGCAGGGCCTGGCTTAATATTCTAAGACAGGTTATCAGTGTCAAGTTGACCATAAACAGATAGTAGGAGAGAGGCTTAATTCTGAATGTATGTTTTTATCATAACTCTGAAGGCATGCACTTTACTTCATATATTTTCATTTCAGACAGTTCACTTTGAAAGACATTCTTCTTCATCTCTTATGTAAAGACTTTACTGCAAAATAGAATATCAGATCTCATATATACAGAGAGGGTGGGCTAATATAAATAAATAAATAAATAATGAAGGAGGTGCCTATACAGATTGAAATGAACCCACTGATTTTTTCAATCTCTAATTTGTTGATGAATGAGTAACCTTTCTATGAAAGGACCTTCTCATACACAACTCTCTGTAAAAGTAATCCTAGTACAAGACACCCTCAGTAATAGATGGAGTTAAATGTTTTCCATCCAAGAGATGACTGCTAAACAGAGTTCTGGGATGGTGAGGGCAAATGGTTGTTCAATACTTTAATCCAAATCACCTGATGTTATTTATGGAAAAAGGAATCTGTGCTGAATCTGCATCAGGTTCCCATAGATGCTGTCAGAGTTTTAAAGATGGGATATCCTAGCAGCTCTTTAAAAGTTTTTCCTAAGACAAAGCAAAATATCTGTAAAATAATGTGAACAATTCAGGTTGTCTAAGAGTCGGAGGTAGTAAAAGAGGGTAGGAGTTGTCTCATGGAAGCCTTCTACGGCGAAGACTGATCTGGTCAAACCCCACAGCTGTGAAGAAATAGTCAGCTGCATAGTTTCATTCATGTTAATTGATTTATGTTTATTAATTATTTCTTAGTTAATGCAGAGGAGCATTAAACACTTCTGAATTACCCACTTACGAATCGCTTCTGAGGTGAAAGGAAGGAGGAAAATGTCTTTCATAAATAGCATTGTGGCTCTGCCCCACGGGAGATCCAATTTCAGCTCTTATTTTGTTCAGAAATGGCCTCTTCCTGCCTAAAGGGCTTCAAAACACCTCCCCCTTGTCACAATAGTGCTGAATGCTGACAGCTCAGAATGGATGCAGTTGACAAAGATCACAGGCCCAGATCACCCTGGTGCTTGAGACAGAAAGCTGCAGCAACATGCAGCCATTTTCAGCCATTCCCACCCAAGAGGAAAGCAGGCAGCCAACACTGTGCAGAGCATACCGGAAGCCAAGCCTTCTGTGGAAATCAGCTGAGCAAGACTAAGGACTTGCATAGATGCAAAAGCCAAGTCTGAGGATTCTTTGAGTTTAGTAAACAGGCCCCAAAGATAGAAGCAGGCATTACAATACAGACAGGGGAGTACAGGAACAACATGAGACACACAGACAAAGACGGGGCCAGAATAGGAAAATTCCCTTATTCACATGACTCGCCTTCCAGGGAGGAAGAAGTAGGTACCAGAATCCAGTGACTATGTTTTATGACTGATTTCATCCAGTAAAACCAGGTAAAGTATATACAATTCTCATTCCAGGGGGTTCTGCATACACTCCTATGTCATTTTCATAAAGTCCTTATTATATCAACTTTTCAGGCATGGTGAAATGTCGATACCTAGATTAGGTGGCCTCCAACTAATATTCAAGAATCTGATAGCCAAAGATGTGAAAATTCAGTCATGGATTTAAAAAGGCATGGAACTCAGTGACCGTGAAAATATTTATTATGAAATGATTTATTACTAGTTAAAATGCATAAATACTATTTGAGATACTGATCTAAAACAAAACAGATGTTAGCTATAAGACTTACAGAGAAGGAAAAAGGAGAAAAAAGCAGTCTCTACTACAGAATGCTGTCTTAACAAGGGTCATTTCAGACTGAAGGTGTTACACTACCTCAGAAAAACCCTAGTTTCATCAGTGCCCTGTGTTTCACAAGCCAAGAAAGTGAAAGAGCAATGCCTCAGCATTAAAATATTTTTCCATTTTAGTCTCTTAAGAAACACAGAATGCCTGCCTGCCTGTTGTCCCAAAAAGTATTTCACACCTCTATGAAGGACTTGGGTTCAGGCCTTCAGACCAAGGAGAGGTGACACAGCAGGTATCACTTTGATTTGGCAGCAGGGACTGTCAGTCCTTTCAGCTAGAATAGGGGAGCCTTTTCAGTTAGGGGGGAAAAAAGTCTTTCCATTTCCCCTGGTTCCTTGCCCCTACTTCCCAGGTCAGTGAGGGGGACATTGGGTATCATGATTACTGCTATTTTATAGCACCATCTTTATGACATTTGAATATCGTTGCACTTTTTCTTCTCACATATTGGTGATTACCCCTTAATGAAATTGGGTAGTGGGAGGATATAGACTATCAGACTTTAAGTTATAGTTCCCATTGATCAGAGAAGGAATCAAACTGATCTGCTTTAAAAAAGAAGAAAGAAATGACATCAGATTGGCCATCTGGATGCCCACTGTTACCCACGGACCACAATAATAGTTAATCATGGAAGGTGCATCTTCTAGTTTGCACTGGAGGAAGTGCAATCAAGAGAAGTAGGGAGTGGGTAGAAAAGATAAAATGAGCAAAGGTTAAAATGGTGTCAGTGTTCATTTATGACCCTATACTTCTATGCCGTTGTTTAATGAAGAGCTGTAACACAAACCCCATATAATTCCATACAAATAATTCCATATAATTCCATACAAATGACCCACCCCACAAGTAAATGCCAGTGGCTTTATGCAAGCGGCATGACTGACATAGCTATTTACCATTTTATCAGTGATGGAATAATAGAAGCAGGTGTTCCTACTAGTCTATGCAGAATACATTCACCAAACATTTTATAAATCTATCAGATGGTTGTATCAGCAGTGTATTGTAATATTGTATTTTTTACAATATTTACAAGGCCCAAGTTATGGAAAAACAAAACAAAAATGCAAACCTCCTGTTAATCATCAAAAGAGTATGGTCTCTATTTCTTAAGCTCTTTTTCAAAGAAAATGTCTATTTATAAAAACAAATAAGCTTTCCATTGTACTTGTGCAACTGCCTTTACATTAATATTAATTCCAAATAAAAAAAATACAATTTTCCTGTGAGCAAACCAACTTCCTAAGTTTCTGGTTCATTTCTTTAATATGTCAAAGCTTTGTGGCTTTGGAAATATTTCTTAAAAAAAAAAAAAGGTGCTGCAAATGTAGGAAAATGCAACGACTGATAAAAATGAAAACTGGGATTGAAGGTTTTGTCTGGTGACTTTCTATTGTTCACAGATCTCTTCTGGGTTTCCTCTTTGATCTTGAAATTCTTAAGCACCAGCCAGTGCCAGGTCTCAGCATGCACTATAAATGTGCTCACTTATAGGGGCACAGAAGCACTATTTCCCAGCCCTGCTCCACACAGTGATAGCTGGACACTTTCCCCTTCATATTATTTGCTGGAACTTCATCAGCCAGCCACCAAACTAGCACACATGAATAACTGCTTAGTAGCCCTTGTCAAAAAAAGTGCTTCTCTGAGGCAACTGACTCGTGGGGCTCTGGGCCAATGCCTACCGCCTCTGCAGCCAGCACTTAGGCACAGAGAAGGCACACGATCCTCACTGAGAGAATGCATACATGAATAAAAAAAAAAAAAAAAAAAAAAAAGAATAACATTGCAGAAAACTAGCTGTGCCACCTGAGGGTGGTAGAGTTGGGGAAAGCCACAGAAGAGGCCATTTAGGTGATTCTTAACCTTTCTTACTTCCTGACCCAAAAGTCAGGGAAGGATTGTGACCCTGGTGGATAGACTTTCTCAGCTGCACGGGAGACGGGTGGTGAGTCTACAGGCTTGCTAGCTGAGTCCAGAGCCCATTCCGTGGAAAGTGAGGGTCTTAGGGTGCTTTTCACATCATTCCACTCATCCTAGTTAAACACTTCTGGAAGTTTAGTTAGAGGTTGTCTTGGTCCAAAGAGGATTACTTTTTTAATCCATTTCTTGGTGGTCATATTACTTAAAGTTAGTCTCAGTTTGACACAGAGGAGATTAGAGAAACGTATCAATTTATCCTTGATAGTTTAAATGGGATTTTTCACTTTCCAGTGAGGAGCTTGGAGAACACAGGGCACCACTAAACTGAGTGGATGTTGAGTTTGAAAAGGACTTCAGGAAAGCAATCATACAATGATACTTTTCCTGAAAAGTATCAGGAAAGCAAAAAGAAACACAGTTATCATGAGATTCTTAAGTTAGACACACAAAAAGCCTTGCTCATCAGAATGTGTACCGGCCAATGGTTTGCATGGCTCATCATGGACCTGAGACTAGCCATGGCTTTTCCAGATAAATATCTGTTACAGATAAATATCTGTTTGGTGGTCTCTTCTAGAACTCAGGGAGATAGGTTACATTTCTTTTTCCTCCAATTAAAAAAAAGTTCACATGGCTTTGAACTTGAAATAAGAGTTGATTTTCATTTCAATGCCATTCTTGGGGCTCCCTATTACCCAGCTAGGGAGTGTTTCTACCAAAGTCCTGTTGGCAGCTCCTGCAAGGAAGGCCTTTGGACAAGGTGTGGAGCAGCTGGATACTCTTCAGAGAACTGTGTGGTCATACCAGCTGGTGTCACTGAAAGTGTCTTTTTGTGGTGTCGTTACTACACAAAAATATTTAACGGTAAGAAACTAAACAGATATATTTTTTTACTAACCAATACTGATTGCATACTTAGTGGTGCCTCATATATTGATATATTATCTCATTTAATCTTCAAGATACTGCCCTCCTCCCACACATGAAGCTCTATTATATATTCAATTTACAACGATTGTGCTCATTTGTTACAACAAAATGTGCTCAAAGCACACAGGAGGACAAGGGCCAGAATGAAATCTGTCTCCAGTCCACACTGGAGAAGGTAGTGTGACATGACAAATTGAACATTTTTCTAACGCACTCTCAAAAGATTGAAGAAAAGGACCCACCCAATGGTAACTTCTTCTATTTAATATTTCTGTAACAAATAATAAAAGGTCCAGTTTCCCAAAAATCAGGTGGCTGTGTGTAAAGCTTTCTGAAAGGAAGACGAGAAGTTACTGAAATCTGGGATGGGAATGTGATTGGGTCGTGGGTAACAAAACACCTTTAGGAGGAAAAGTGAATTCTCATCCTGTACTTTGCAGTGGCCTTTGACGATGAACGCTTGAAGGTGGAAATCCAATTTTTAGACTGGCCAGATTTCTGCAATTAAATCAACAAGTATCTCCAGGTATATCACAGCCCTGTTTTTCATAAGGCTCTCAAGGGGTAAATGATTTTTAAAAAGCAATTTTCTAACATCTTGAAAATAGCCTCAGTATGCTAACTCACACGTTATAACTTCGCATTCTGCAACATCTAATGTATGAAATCGAATGAGGCTACTTCTTTCCACTTAGGAATTCCTTTTCAAGAGAAGAGAAAAGCATCATAAGAGAAAGGACAAAAAAAGCACATAAGTTGGTTTTCAGCCCAGGTCAACTTTGATGGAACTAAACTCCTAAATAAAATGTCTGATGTGATCATTTTTGCCATGGGTAAACACGTGCACCACCACCACCACCACCATCACCCATCTCATCTAATCACATTAAAAATGTTTCCAAATGCCACTAAATGTGAATTGCCTCAAATAGGCAAGAGGCCTTCAGAGTTGAACTTTCTCTAGTTGAATTAAGAATGTCTCTGATTATATTGTTTTGCTAAATTCTGGTCTATGTTCTTTCTAGAACCATTTATATTTTTGTTAATTAGATCCACATATTTACCTGACAGAACAATATCATAGCAAGACTACACCTCCAATTTTCTAACCAATCACCAGTCTTAGCCTTTACTTATGCTCCAAGAATTTAGATTTAAAATAAACCCATGTGGTGCCAGAAAGATTTTTCATTCTTTCTCTCTACAGCCTCAACAAGTCAGGACTTGACTTGGATTTTCCACGGAGATAAGATGTGAGCAAGATTTCCACACTTGCAGGTGAATATTTGTTATTATGACCCTCAGGATATTTTCTTGGAAATCGAGTATTATTGCTGGAGTTTCTGGGTGCTTAGATTTGGGTATTTCATTAATCCCTTTTAATGACAAGTATGTATGATTTTAGAAAAGATATTGAGCCTACAATGGACTTGAGAGCTATATTTTAAAATATAAATTCTTACAAAAATGTCCAAAAGGTGACAGAAGTAGCAAGTTGAATTATCAGAAAGAGTAAATATTTTTATGCTAATAAGCCTCAAAAAAGTTTCTTAAGTAACCAAAATTATTATTTTGGGTCACAAAAAAGTATAATAATAGCTAGCATGTATAATGCATTGTGTGTCTGCTATTATTCCAAATGCTTTCTCCCTTTAGGTTTTAAATATCAGTTCAGTGCTGATTTTTCAGTGGCACAGAAAGTTGAAGCAACTTGCTTAAGGTGGCACAGCTCATAAACAACTGAGCCTGGTACTGAAAATAGGGAATCGGAGTACAGAATGCATACCCTTTCCCACAATCTTATATAGTCTCTGAATATAGATTAAGAGTAAATATAAAAAAAAAACTTCTTTACCTAAGTCTAGTGAGTTAAAAATACCTAAATAAATCCAAATAACTACTTAAAAAAAAGTAAGGCAATGGCTTACTTCTGTGGAAGAAGGAAAACAAACAAACAAACAAACAAACAAACAAACCACCTACCCTTCAACTACAAGTCAGGAGTGTTCAGGACAGTCTTTTAGAAAGGACTTCGTACCCTCCTTGTTTATCTGTGGAATGGCATGTAGTGGTTTTTCATCCACAGGCGCTGAGACCGCTATGGAGCCCCTGCAATCACGCCCACGGAGTAAGTGCTGAACAAGTCTGTTTGAAACATGTGTCGCTTTGAAAGTTTAATGGAGGCTTTTTCCTCATTCTCCTTGTTGCTCTTTAGGAAACAGCCTGCATACTTTCAGGGACGTCTGCCTTACCTTGTTCTCCTGGAAGAGGCAAGCACTCCATGTTCCTAAGGAAAAATGATCACTTTGATCATGCTGCCTCTATGTCAGACTCTCTTCACGAACAACACACTTATTTGAAAAGTTCCTTCTCACTGAAGAAAACTGAGTGTAGGACAAAGTTTGGGGGAAAGTCATCTGTTAGATATTTCTTACCACAATGCTGTCAAAATCTATCCGAGGTGAGCCAACTGTATTATCTTAAAATATACAGTTATCCTCAACCAATAAAACACCTTATGGTATTTATTTGGGTTTATATCCAACCTCAATAATAATCCATTTTCAGGAATAAGTCAAGGCAGCTCCAACTCTTAATGTTCTAATAAATAAATGATCTATCAATTGGGAGCTAATTGTCACAGTAATACCATGTGAAAGACTTATAATCATGGCCTCTAATGTCACAATTAACGCTTGCATTGTAGCAGAATATAACCTTGGGAAACACTTAGAATTAAAAAATAAAAACATTTTGGTAATTTTAAACTATTTCAATCTCTTAAAAATAAACTATCAATACTTCCTTGCTATCTGGGAATAATGACCAATACTGTAAAAAATCCTTTTCCAAAGACTAGATGGGCTATACTCACGGGCAAAGTATAATATTTTCACTAACTTATAAATACACTCTTTTAGATCTGTATCACAAATCTTTAAAAAAGATCTGTACTTATTTAAGTCCAGCGCACAGTTAGAGACAAAACCAAAGTCGATAATAAACCAGAAGCCAATTTACGAAATGAACATCCTTGTTCAGAGAAAGCTTCTATAAAAACATGCTAATCAGTCCAAATCACACTTAGAATGTATTATTAAGAGCAAGTTAAAATAGTGCTGAGATTGGGGGAAGTAATTATTGCTCAGAAAATACCATGGAGGGGGAAGGCTGCCTGTTTTTTTGTTTTGTTTTTGTTTTTAAGAAAAATAACAAAGGTGCAGTCTTGGATAATTAAATACACTGAGGATTCACAATTCATTTACTTCCTGTGAAGTAAAAAGGCTCAGTCATTATCCTCCCAATAACAGGGGGAAACTGAACAAGGTGGTTTTGATTGGATTCTGCACAGAGTGGTATGCCGTGTGCTTCATTTAACTTTCTTTAATATTATCAATCTTTGGGATATTAGATTCTTCTCTGAGCAGTGTGAACTGCCATCCTGAAAACAACTGGATAATCAGGTAGGAAAGATCTGCTCTCTGAGACACAGCTGCCACTAGCACTTGATTTTTCTTAATCATCTCACCCCGAGAGGGAGAAATAAAAAGAATGTTTTGCTAACAAAATTTCTGTCATAGGCAGATTGAAAACATAATTGGGGCTTCATAGAAAATCAGTGTGGCTGAGTTAGTAAAATGAAGCCAAACAAAAATCCCAAATGGCTTGAATTCAGTTAAATAACCAGAGGACCTGGGTGTCTATTTTTGATCTGCATAGAACTTAGTTACTCTTTGCGCTGGCGTCAAAGGCATCTATCTGATCAAGTGCTTGCTCTGCCACATACATCTACTGCTCAGAGTGCGATGGCCAAGAGCCCAGTTCTGGACAGAGGCAGAGCTGGATTTGAATTCTGGCTAGATCACTCTGTACTTTGGAGGAGTTAATCTCTAAAATGAGTTTTCTCATTGCAAAGTTGTAGATGATACTACGCGCGTACTTGTCTCCTATGTTTCTTGGGGGAACCAACTGAAATAAGATAAGACCCTTAGTAGAAAACTTGGCACACATAGTGCAATGGCTATTATTTGCAACAATAAAAACTATTATCATTAACCTCACCCAAGAGACTAATTAGAATAAAATGCTGATCTAAAGGAGCCACCTAGAAGTAGAGTGTTGTAGCATAGAGAATCCTGGATTTAAATTCAGAAAATTAAAAACAGAACCCTCTGCTTCTTGGTAACTGTGGGACTTGGAGCAAATTATGTAGGTTCTCTGACTTTCAGTTTTTCCATATGAATAATGGGCATAATCACTGTCTTCAATAAGAATAAAGAAGATAATGTTGGAATTTTCATGCTTATGTGAATTTCCTGTGTTCATGTATTAAAATTTGATTTTTTTCTGTTAAAGAGGAAGATGAGGAGGAAGAGGAGAAAGGGGAGGCGGGGGAGGAAAGGAAGGAGGGGGAGGAGGGGGACGAGGGGGACAGAGAAAATGTCATTTCGAAAGTGCCTAGTATTGTGGCTTAGCACTTAACAAACAGTAGCAGAAGCTCCATTTTTCCATAGAGCTCTAATTATAAGCCTCTCTTCCAAGAGATAAGACACAGAAGACTGGGTCAGCAGTGAGTTGTGCATCTGTAACTGTCATAAATTTGGCAAAAAATGGCCTCTTAGATGGTAATATAGCAACTGAGTTTTAAAAGGCATGACAAGTACTTTCTTCTTAAAGCATTGGCAAAGCTCATCATTCCTTGTGGATCTGACAGCCTCCCCTTATACTGCGAAAGTCTGTTGTTACGTCACCATTTGATGTTTGTGTCTAACGTCATACGTCAGAATAAAGTCGTAAGCATATACGTAAGATTACCATGAAATGATTGATAATTGGACAAGTTTCTGTATTATAAAATTTCCGTACACAAAGCAGTTGCATGCTGTGCCAGGCTAGAGGCAGTTTTTATGGGCTGATGTAGTATATACACCCATATATAGTTAATATATGTCATAAGTGTAGCTGAAATTCTTTGAACTGTGTCTTAGGCATCATACAAAGTTTGAAAAGAAATTGGATAAAACATGCACAAAATTCCCTTTTCAAGAAACTTAGTGTTTAGGAGATTATGCATGATTTGTGAATGTGATATCACAGAGAACAGAAGAAACAGAACAGCCTGGAAGCATGGAGTTTTCAGTCGCTCAAGAGTTCTCTCTCCTGATGAGACAGGCTTAAAATACTGTGGCAGCAGTGGTATGAACGCATCCTGAAACAAGGCATAGTTCTGACATAGAAAACTTGATCGAGGAGCTAACAGAGAATTGTATAATCCAGAAGTCTGAAATAAGATAATTAGGATATTTTTCTTGAACTGAAATCCCACACATTTAACCCTTAAAGGCTAAGGGTGAAGGGAAGTGGAGGCTGTCTGTACTTTTACCATTAAATCCAATGGGACTCTGTCCTAGGCACAAAGAAAGGAGAAGAATTTAGGGTGCAAACCTGAGCGTTTAGTCATCTCCTTCTTAATTCAGCTATGATTGTGATGTTTATGATCCAAATGAGCCAATACTCAGCCTTCACTCCAGATACTGCCACAGAACCTGCTGCTAATCTGGGCCAAAAGTAATCTGCAAGCTAGTTGTCTCAATGAAGTTCACAGATTCTTCACTGTCCCTTACTCACTTCTCATTTTCACAACTCCCAAGTGAAACAGGACCACATCAAAGGTTAATTAGATGCTTCCTGAGCATCTGCAAGGGCAAAGCCACTCAAGGGGGACAAAGGCACTCAGGCAGAATGGGAGGCACCTAGCCTGGGAAGACTACAGTGGGTCTTCAAGTCCGTGTGCTTATAATTTATCTGGGGACATAAGATGAAACCACAGAATAATTAGTGCTATGAAAAGTGCCTAATACCTAAATGATCTTTAATTGATATTTGCTAATGAATAAAAAAATGAATGATTGAGTGAATGAATGAATAAATTAAAGCACTAAGGCAACATATTAATATAATAAATGCCAATGTCAGAGGAATAGGCCATCCCAGGGGATTTCAAGGAACAAGGAAGGTGTCATTATAAAAGTAGAATCTAGCTAGGCTAAGCTTTTAAGGACAGGTTTTAAAAAAAAAAATATATATATATATATTTATATTTATATTTCACATTTATATTTACTATATACCTGGCTATTTTCAGGCAATAATAAATTTAGCCTAAGTGGTAAGGTTTACAAAGAATTCATTTACTGAGGTGGAAAAATACTTTAATTGTAAAATAGAATTATCCTTAGATAGTTAATGGTTGATTCTGGATAAATGCCCTCAAAATTAAGGTAAGAATTATGCTTCTAATACTTTCATCAACTGCCAAATATAAATGATAATATTTGTTTTCCACTGTCACTGAGGCACTGGCATAACTAATATTATTTTAAAGCATCTGATGATTACATAGTGTAAAAACAATTGTAGCAACTCTTCTTATGACCCTTCATAAATACATTATACTCTGAAGAAGTTTTGCTAGTAGAAAAACCAACACTACTTCAATTACCTTTCAAGAGATTTCAGCTATTTGCAATTCTCTTACTGCACTGCTGTTGCTATTAAATACATTTTGCAACAACCAATGTAATAAAAAACAAAACTCACAAAAAAAAAAAACCTCTCAAAGTCTAATTGTCATAATTTTCGAGCCTGTAGAATCTGCTAATGATTTCTTGCTGTTGGCTAGTTTGATGGCTCCTATATTGAAAATAAGTGGTCTCTTCCTCCATTCCCAGCATCATTTACCTGCAAGCACAGTTTAAATATCAGTAGGGCTTCTGGATATATTTTAAGTGTCTGGGTATTTGCAAGGCAAATGCATTTATCAGCCTGATCTTTTGACCTAAGGTTTTGATGATGTTTGTTGAGAATTTTGGGCATAAACCTTGGCCTTTGGATCTCTACTATCTTCAAAATTCTAGTGTTTTTCTTTGGAAAAATAGCAGGTAAAAAGATTTATGGGATAAATATGGGTAAAATATAACAAATGAAAATCATTCTAGCATGAAAATTATTCATTCAACAATAGAATTAGTAAACACGAGTAAAAAGAAAGTCTAACCATTAACAGCCAGTGAAGTGGCAAGAGTCTAAATTTTTGTACTTAAGTTTTTGCCAGAAGATAAGAATTCTAATCAGCAGTTTGGGATTATAGCATAAAATCATTGCTCTGACTTGTTACATTAAGCTTTGCTAAAATACTAGATTTTATTTCAATTCTGGATATTGCAAAGAGTGACATTAAGTAACCGTTCTAGAGGAAAAGAAATATATACTGTGCCCCTTTCGTAAAACTGTTTTTAAATTCTAATAGAATTTCAAGGTTATTATCTATTTCAGATCAACAGTGGGGGTCAGAGTTCACAGCAGCCAGAATTTACAAACCTCCAATGGGTTTTGATTGACAGCAATCAGCGTCTCTTCAGCATCACTGAGGGAACAAAGTACAGGTCAAGACAGCGGGCGATTTCATCTGTCATTTTTAATTATCTAAATGATATTCACAGACAAAACCTTTCCCATCCATCAGGGCATCACATTACCATAGACAATGTTTGTTTAAAGAAGAGGCCATAAAATCAAACAATTATGAATGCAGACAAGCCTTGCTATTGACTGCATAAATAATCAAGCCAGAGTTCCAAAACTCTCCACTAATGAATTGGTAGATTGCTGGCAGGAAGTGGCAAGTAATAATATAGACAACAGTCTAATGTTCTTATTGACTTTTACTAAAGCTTGACTACAGTCGCCAAGATTCAAAAATGACGTCGCGTGAGGTTTCCATAGGAGCGGTATTGATAGCGGTACACAGCTAAAATACAAGTAGTTAACTCTTGACCTTATGGTAGGGCCAGAGGTCCCCCGAGAGTGCTGAAACGCTAGCAGTATAATACATCATGAACTGAGCCAACAGCCATAGGGGTCCTGACAGCATTACCACGCAGGCAAGGGGCCCTTCTTTTGCCATTTACAACAGTTATCTCTAATAATTCAGCTGCAGCCCTGAAAATTAACTCTCTCTTTCAGTTTGTTACATGAGTAAATAAAGTTTTCTACCCCTCTCTTCTACTTCTTCTTCTTTTTTTTTTTTTTTTTTTGGAACAGTGAAGCAAGAATATATACTGAAAATACATGGAACTGGGAGCAGCTAGCTGAAGGGGAAATACCTGGAACCAGACGGTGCTGGGCCTGAGAAATGGCTCAAACACTCCACTGGAACTTGCAAGACATGACGGACGCATCGTTGTGAATAACGTCTACCCTCTGGCTAATGTATGACATGCACAGAAATGCAAATTACTGGCATCTGTCTTTATAGCTCATCCTATTTCTTTATTCAACTACCTTCATAAGGAGCCTTTCCCACCCCTACCTCCTTTATTTAAACGAATAGTAAATAGGGCAGCCTCAGCTTCACAGTCATGATTTTGATGGGTTAAGGAAATCATCAATTAATAGTGCCCCATATTCAGTAAAGCATCTTGATATAGGCACACTTTATTAACCTGTGCTAATTGACAGGCGTTGGCCATTCCCTTCCCACTCATCGCTTATCTCAACACATACAAAGCACTATATTGTTTTATACAAAATAATGTTTAAGTATATAAATATATTGTAATGTAAGGAACATTTCTCATCAGGATCACAAAGGAAGATTTAAGGGGTGAGACTTTGTATCTAAGAGAAGAGTTTACTGCAGCCAGTACAATTTCCTATACACCTTGTGCAAATCACAGCCTGGAGCCATGGCCAGGAGACTGATAAATCGCTTTCTGCTGTTTACCTCAAGGTTCCAAACTCGCATATTATGCATTAAGAATACTCAGAGTAGGAGAGTAGGAAAAAACATGGAAGAAGGCAAAATTCAATTGGCAGAAGGCCAGTAGTGTGGTAGAAAACAGGATAACATGAATGTAAGACATAAAACCTGTCTTAGTGCTAATAGACAACTATGCAAACAACAGACTAGAACACAATTTCGTTCATTAGCTTCCAGGCTTCTTTGAAAACATGGAAATCATCATAACAAAACACAAAAGAATGTTCTACTACTTATTTTTTTAAAAAAGATATTAATATAAGTCTTATGTTGATAAATTCCCAATGCAATTCTGAGATTCAGTACTTCTTATTGCATCATTTTTATATTAAAATTTATATGTTTTTTTTTTAAAAAGCTTAGTCACTGGCATTGGAGAGACCTAGGTACAGATCCTATCTTTATTATTCATTAGCTAAGTGGTCTTGAGCATTTTTTTCTCTTCTCTCTAAAATGGGAATGATAACAACTATTTCATTGGGAGATTGTGACTGTTAAGAGCTCAGTGATGTAGCATCTGATAAAGGCTCAGTAAGTATTAATCCCTTCATTTCCTCTCTAGTCTATATTTGTTTAATATATACATGTTACAAACCAGGGGTCTTTTAATAGCAGGAAAAATGAGCTGCTTTATGTTTCTGTACAAAGTAGACAATGACAACAGGGATTATAACCCACATGTCCTTGAACTACTGAAATAATCCATTAGTTAAACGAATTTTCTCCATAAATGTATGATCCCATAAGAATTTTAGTCATTTTAACTTGTTTTCTTTAAACTGAAAACGTCAACCCTAATCTGCAAATAAAGCTCTAAAAAGATGCTGTTGCTGATTTATTAGAAAATGTTTTTATTGAATAAAGGGATCATCTTCATCAATACCACTATTCTTTTATTCATTTGAAATCCAATTACTCATTTTTAAATCATGGTATGTTTGAGATAAAGTGTATCTGGGAGTTTGATCCAAGAGCTTCTCCTGCCATCAATCCAGCCAAGGGTGAACGTTTCTCTGGAGTTCCAGAAGAGCCAAGAAAAATAACATGGCATCCTGTAGGATTAACTGCAAGGTCATTACCATTGGCCTCCCTTTGTACTTTTTCTATATCTGACTATAAAAACTTCAACACAATATCATCTCAGCCCTGAAAAAAATATTTATCACTTCTCTCATTCAGTCTCTGTCTCTCTCATTCGGTCTCTGTCTCTCTGTCTTTCTCTCTCAAAAAATTAGAAGGGCCTTTGAGATGGAAGAAACCTGAATGAAAATTAAAATTGATAATATTGGAAGTGAATTAAGATATGGACTAACGATCATGGACTTCTGTTTTCCTTATGCTTAAATACCTCCTTTTATCTCTTAATATTTGATTATTTGCTTTAGTGCTATGATGTTTCGGACTTCTTTCTGTGTCTTAGTCCTTCCATTATTGTTACCTTGATGGATGCTAAATAGTTCAAGGCGATACATACATGATATACATGGTAGGGGCAGCTGAAGAACAAAATCTGCAAATGTTCCCAAGTACATATCAGTAAACTAAAGTACAGGACACACAGCATGTGTTTTAGGTTTTGGGGTTTTTGTTTTTAAGAAACAGAACTACAGTTTTAAATTAAATGACAAAAGATGAAGGGAGGGGCAGTTACTTTTAATTTCAAGAGAGTTCAGGAATGAAATGCAGCGATAAAATAAGAAAAAAACTAAATGGGTGTTACCCTTCTTTCTTACTGTAAATATAGATTCTAGATTTCTAGGTCCTAAAACTGCAGTGTGACATACAAACACAGATGCGGACACTCCCCTACATTTTAAAGATGGGAACATAACAGCATCCACAAAATTCTAGGTATATTCCAGGCAAAGATTAAAGAGAAGGAAAATGCGTTCAGAGGGGAACATCCATCGTCCACCTACCTGGAGCAGTGCCCCCTACAAATTGGCTATTAGACCTGCCCTCATCTCGCTACAGAGGCAGACACAGCTGTATCAGATCTATAATGTAATAGGGGATGAGGTGTCTTTGGATAAGGGCCAGCATCTTAATTCCTGTTGAAAGAAATATTGCTGATAGAAATATTGACTGCTAAATTATTCTGAAGCAAGAACACGTTCTTTTTCTCTATCACTCTAACCTCTGAGCGAGTAAGCCAATAGTCTCCTATGTTTCTCTCAGATTGCTGTCTTTTCTGGGGAGGTGGCCCTCTTTTTGCTCCATCGGTACCTACAATTGTGTTTGCATCTTTGTCTGTCTGGCAAAAGACGAGAGAAATAGCTACCAAAAGTTCTGAAAGGAAGCCCGTGCTTTTCTGCCATAAAATATAGTTATATCAAGTTAAAAATACCCAAAATATAACAGTGATTTATCCTTATTTCAAAGTTAGTATATTCTGAATGGACTAATCCTTTTCTACCCATCTCTAATTTCCTCATATCCAGATTTTGTGAATACTGTTATGTTTCTCTTTTTTTAACATGAGGAATTTTAGATGACATCTGTGGGAGAAAATTCTTTTCATGGAACAACATTCGGCTGACAGATGACCATATGACACCCTTCAAACAGTACAATATGTCACCATCAGAACACGGCTGCTGGGAAGTGTATATTCAAGGTAATATTTAATGTTCGAGTCAAAACATAATGGAATTATACCAGCACTGTGTGTGAACACACATAAAGAGAGGGAACTACATGCTTCACTCAGAAATTATTTGTGTTTGGTTTACAGGAAAAGAGAAAAATTGTTATATTCTATAACCGAGTAATAACTAATCACATTTAGCTCTAAATGAAAAACAACTATGAAGCTTGTTTTGTAGAATGAAGAATAATCAAGAGAAATGTCAACTCTTTGCTTTATCTTAATGTCACCCTAAAATTTATTAAATAAAATTAAGAGATGGTGGCTTCAGTCCCAAGCAGCAGCCCCCGCAAAACTCACTCAAGCCCTGCACAACAGGAGAACTGCACGAGTCCTGCTGTAAATGACCATATGGACAAAAGAAGAGAACTGAGGTCCAATTCTTTCACTCCTGAAGTGAACCTCAAACTTAACATGAAGTTCCTTTTCTAATAACACACATATTTTGAGGGTGATTAGGGAGGCCAGAGAATTATCCTGGCATTCTCATAGTAACTTCTGCTTTCCCCATTGTAAAGCCAGTTTCAAAGAGATCTTGGGAGAAGTGACTCTGTCATTTTATTAAAAGTACTTTAAAGGAAAAAACGTAAGTTCTAAAACAATGCACTCACAGTAGAATATTTTGTGACACATTTGCCAAATGACTACCATTTTTATATTCCAAAAGAATTAATAGTGATCATTCACTTGTTTTAAAATGTTATCATTATTTACCTCCCTACACAGCCTTGCCATGAGTATGTTATATATCTTACATGATGCCAAAACATCTGTTTTCTTAAGGACAAGATACTCACATCTGTTTTCTTAAGGACAAGAGCCTTTTGCATGAATTGTTCCTTTTATTTGCTCTGTGAAGTTTGAGTCCACAGCATAAGTACAAGTAATGTGCCCCATAAACGTGAGATGAGGGACAAAGTGATACAATAATGATAAAAATAATAAAGGCATCAGCTATGGAATGCATACTGTTCATCAGGCATGCCACAAAGGGGTTGGCATGGATATTTTTTAATTCTCATGTTACTCCTATGACATAGGTATGATGAAAAATTATTGTTTTAAAACTTAGGATCTCAGGCCAGCTGAGTGACTCAGTTGGTTAATAGTTAGCTTAAGAGGGTGAGCTCTGAGCAACAGGACCACCGGTTTGATTCCCACATGGGCCAGTGACACTGCCCCGAGCTGAGCTGCCACTGAGCTGCCAACAGGTGGCAGGATGGCTCAGCTGGTGAGAGCAAGGGCTCCTAATGACAAGACTGCCTATTCGATGGTGGCTACACCCGCCAGCAACTAAGACTGAACTCCGCACCTTGTTCTGAGCTGCCACCCAGATGGCTCAGTGGATAGAGTGTGCGCTCTTAACAACAAGGCTGCTGGTTTGACTCCCACATGGGATGGTGGCTATGCCCACCCGCAACTAAGATTGAGCACAGCACCTTGAGCTTAGAGGCCACGAGCTGCTGACGGGCAGCCAGATGGCGACTGGTGGCCCCCACAACTAAGATTGAAGAACAACAACTTGGCCGGTCCCATCCTCCAATTCCCCAACACTGTTCCCCTCCCCCAATTCCCCGATTAAAAAATAAAAAATAAAAAAAACTTAATACTTTTTTTCTCATTCTCTGATCCATGGCCATAGAGCCAGTCTCCATATTGGTTTGCCTGGATTCAAATTCCAGCTCTACCATTTGCTATCACTATAAATCAGAATAGTCTTTTCTTAAACTTCTCCCAATCTGTAAAGAGGAATAAGATTATTTTTTTCTGAAACATCACTCAGCTCTGTCTGTACTGAAATCTCACCATCATATCCCCAGTTCCAGCATCATTACCTTTGCCAGAGGCTGTCCTAACCAACGCTGGGTGTCCCCATCCCCCCGCCTGCTCCCCCATTTACCTCCCAAGGATATCGCAATTATATATACCTCCAGATTCAAAATTTTTCACGGCTCCCCAGAACCTTCGGGGTAAAGTCCAAACCCTAAGCACTGGCATTTAGTTTCAACCTGACATTCTAACTAGATTCATCTCCTGACCCTTTTTTACCCACTGTACTGAGATTGCTATGCAAATGTCTGTCTCCCTTATAGTATTGTATGTTCCTTGAGGGAGGGAGTAATATCACCAAAGTCCAGCTCTGGACTGGCACAAAATAAGCACTCATGAAATGTTTTTTGAATCAAAATGAACAGAAAGTTAATGCTAACTTTTCCATAGTCCCCATGCTGAATCCTCACAGAACCATTTCCTATATCTTTGCAAAGCCCTGAGCATCTGGTCATGCCAGTCTGTCCACCTACAGTGTCTTGTATTCTCCGCTTGGTAGAACCACACTCGCCTTCCAAGTCCTGCTCAAGGATGATGATGCCTGTGGTCCCTTCTTTGATTCTCTATGTACTACTCAGGCTTTCTCCTTCAAGGCTTCCTTTACTCCTTGAGACTTTCATGGATCCAGTTTGCTCCTTATACATTTTATCACAATTACTTATTTTTATATCTGCCCTCCTTAGCCTGACTGCAGAAATCTATAACAACAAGGACCATAAAACTATTCCTTGGTATTTCAGCATCTTAATTGCAGGGGCCAGTACTCAGCAGAGAATGACATAAATGAATATGGCATGGATTAGGATGTAGTTAGGGAGTGGAGAACAAACCACTATTTCAGTAAGAGGCCCATGCTATGGGACCCACCTACCAGCCCTTCACTCTGAGGACACCCTGGCATTGCTCCTGTCATAGCTCTCCCCTCTGTTCCTGTGCCCTCACTGTAGGACTTAGGGACAAGTGCAGGCATCCCCTAGACCAATAAACTTCTGTATCTGGATGCCTAAGCTGAATAGGGACAGGGACATGTTTTGATGGCCTCCTGCAGTACACGGTAGATGTGACATCCCAGGGGAATCTCCTTACCATTACCAGCCATTCATCCCAGAAAAATTAATCATCAAATACTGTGTATGAACAGCAGCTCCCTGAATAAGCTCCAGGCCTCTGAATTTTGCCAGCAGTTGGGGCAGAGTAGGAAGAGAGGAAATATTTTTCTTCACGCTAAGCACCAAATGCCCAAATACACAGGCCACCTTCATAGAAGTATGGCCAGCCATTCCCCTCAGGGGCCAGGATACTCTGTTGTATGTAGCCCATACAATCTTTAGGTAGCTAAACATTACCGTTAGTCACCCGATATTAAATAGACAAAACTCTGGGTAGGAAAGGTGTATACATATATATGAAACTATGAGTTATGTCAAAGTAACAATTAGGAGGCCAAGGCCCCTGTTCTAGCTTGGGAGGCAGGTCATTGGAAGTCCTGGTTCCATGCTGGTGGCTTTACCTCAACATGAATGTTTCCCCACTAAGGTCAGGGGCCAGACTAAATCAACCTTGGCTGCGCTCACTGCGTCAAAAGGAATAACCCAGGTGTGGCCACACCCAAGAATGACAGAATACATTTCAGAATGACCTCCAAATGTCATTAATGCTAAGAGTAAATCTTTTCTGTGTTAGATTATCCAGTTGTAAAAGAGAAACTGCAATGTATAAACAGCATGTAAGGATGCTCACCTGATTCCCATTAATGTCAATCATTCATTTGTTATGCATTATCTTCCAAAACCTGTAAACTTCTCTAACAACATTTAAACCTTAGTAACTGTTTTTGTAACTTAACTGAAAAGTTATCATAATAAAAAAGAAACAGAGCAATTTAACAAAAGTCTCCAAAATTGTTGATAAATGAGTTCCCCATACGGAGGGAAATAAAAAAGAACAAACAGCACAAATCATTCTTTTCTCTTATACCTAGCAAGCCATCCATCAGGAATGGATGATTTCAATAAAGATAAAAAGGAACATAAACAAATGGCTGAAATTGAAAGTAGACACATAAATTGGCCCCCAATGCATGCACCTTCCCATTGGTCATTCCTGTTCAAGACACTAACTTGAGATAATAAGAAGAGATAAACCTGTTCTTTGCTCTTTTTAAGAAGGATTCTGCGGAATGAAAGAGATGAAAAGGTGAGTTGTTTATGTTGAGTCATTCAGTTTGCTATTGGGGCAATTATGATGAGATAAGAAAAATACTTACTGAAAGGCAGATACTTACATTTTATGAACTTGAGCTTCTCTTTTTTTTTTTCACACAAAAGAGGAGAAAACTTACTGTCGCTATTAGGTTTGTTCACCAAATTCCTCTGATAGAATATGTACATCAAGAATTTGTTCCCTATGCACTGCTTTAAATCATTGTACAGAGTCACTTGGTCCTAATTTTACTTGAACTCTATTATAGTGGCCCCCCAAAACCTACTATTACATATGTGCTCATGTGTGTGGATGCACACACACACACACTCACACACACACACATCTGTGCGAGCACATTCTCCACCACAACCACCACTCAAAAATGACTCCTAGTGGGTGTTTAAAACCTATCACTCAAAGAGCCCAGATCGG
Organism: Aselliscus stoliczkanus; assembly: GCA_033961575.1. Classification (NCBI taxonomy): domain Eukaryota; kingdom Metazoa; phylum Chordata; class Mammalia; order Chiroptera; family Hipposideridae; genus Aselliscus; species Aselliscus stoliczkanus. The sequence goes on from CM066732.1 coordinate 77,153,564, forward strand.
TCCTCTGAAAACGAGCTATAATAAGAGCAGCATCACCACTTTTGACAGCTGCCTTAGCCGATAGACCCAGACCCAGAGCCATGCCTCTGCCTGCTCATGCCACGGTAGCTGTGTTGCTTTGGATGCCTACTGCTGGCATAACCCGAGCAGGTGCAGGGCCCATATGTGCAGCTCCAGATAAGATTTCCAAAGCAGTGGCATCTGGATGTCAGCTTTTCTTTCCTGGCTCCACAGCTGAATGTGCTGCTGGACCTGATTGCTTCTCTGCTGGGGGTCAGCCTGCTGCTGCCCTGTGGTGCTGGCTCATGGGCACTGCCTAGGCTGCAGTGTGTCTGAAAACAATAAGCTAGATAATCACCTTCCACTGCAGCACACCAGGAATGTACCTGTTTCGTCAGCTCTTGTAACCTAAGTCTATCCAGGAAAACCTGAAAAATATTGGTCCTCTTTCTGCAATTCTTAATTTCTAAGTTTTTTTATTTTTATTTTTATTTAACCGCCATTGATAGAAGCATAGGGTGCAATGTCTAAAGCAGGTATGGGTAACCTTGTATTTATATGAACCAACTTCCCAACAGGGAAAATTAGCTTGAAAAGGAGATACACTGTGGCAGATTCATGTGTGTCAGTGCCACTCTGATTCTGTGGCAGCTTCCCCACAGCACTGGAACAGCTGTGTGTCACAGGCACCTACCTTGAAACAAAAGCAAGCGGGAGTCTTCAACTCCACATCACTTCTCTTTACCTGCTCCTCTGCAAACTGAGCCACTGTACAAATGTTTCCTTCCAGGGGGAGCACCAACATGAGAAGAAAAGATGCTTCCCAAGTGTGAATCATCATAGATTACAAATGCTAAAGCCTTCCTCGTGAGAGAAAGAATAGCTTGATAATAAACTGACAATGACGTATCCTCCTGCTCATCTGTGCCCACTTTCCCAAAGCAGAGTCTTCTTTCTGCCCTGGCCAAACCTACTCCTTATCAAGGGATGACCAGTCTCCATCCTGATCCCCAGTGTGTGGCCTGCATCTCAATGAGGAAGATCCGGGAGAAATGAGCTTTTCTTTTGACTGATATGAACTCCATCAATTAGATTCCTGGGTGACAGATGTCAACGGGATACATAAACTGATATTTCTGAGAGGAACATGAAATAGTTGTAAAATATAAATAAATATTGTACAATGAGATTTTAAAAACCACAGAAACATTAAAATATTGTGTGCTGGCTTTACATGAAAATGATTAATATCAAAAAAATTACAATCTCCAATCTGTCCATTTTATAGAAATAGAATTAAAATACATACCCAGAAGTTTTAATTTCTTTTATATCTTAAGGTTGGTTGCCTTCATTTCAATATGAAACAAGATCAATTTAATCAACTCTTACATTCTGCTTAAAATGAACCTGATCGCTACCAAGCATTTCAGCATGGAATAATTTGTATTTGGGGTTGTAAACTTTTAATTTATCAAACATAAAACAAAACAAAACTCAATCATGCTATTACGATAGCAATGCAGATCTCAAAGTTTGTTTGTTTATTTATTTTTTTTAATTCTAGAGATAGATGGCGTGTGTTTTATTTCCAATATTGTCTTCTGGCAGAAAGATTCATGTGAATAAAGCAGCAGAGGGTTAAGTTGTTGTACTTCTGAAAAACCCAAGAATAAAAATCACCCCTGGGTTTATAGGAATGTAGAAAGGCAGACAAGCCTATGGCAAGTTGGAATACCTCTATTCCTTTGTCTAGCATTCTTCCTAAGTGCAATCATGTAAAGCCTTCAGAAGGAATTGTCCTCTTTCAAAGGGGTTTGACTTGGGCACAGTTAATCATCACTGTGATAAAGCAATTAAAGGTATTCATAATTAGGACCAAACTAAATGTAAGTAATCAGAAAATTAACAGGAAAATGACATTATGATGGGATTGTGTTTTCTTTAATGACCTCTTGGCTGATAAGGGCATTCTCACATTATTGCATGGGAACTGGGGTGCATAAATGCATTAACCCTCCTAGGAGCCCAGCATGTAAACATCTTCTTCAAGTGATACAAACACACCTTGGGATCATTTAGTATCACTGGCTTCTTCATAACATTGCCCAAAACATATGAGGTCATTAACGATCAATCTATTAGAAGTTACATGCACTGTTTACGCCAGTCCAAGCCAGTCTATAAACAAAGCGAGCACCGGCTAAGAGCACAACATGGTAGAAAACACAAAGATGAGCCAGACATGATCCTTGTCTTTAAGTTGCTCACAATCGAGTAGGAGACACAAAGCATGCCTGCGATCATTTGGGAGATTGTTTTCCCCAACACACACACGCAGGTAAATTCATATGTATCTAAATGGAGAAATTCTTAACTATATGAATGATAGTCAACCCTAAAAATGATATTCCATTTCCTAAATTTTACTCAACTGTAAATGAAATCATTGGGACTTTAGAACCTGTCTCTAGACCTGCACCTGTCATTCCAGATTAGGATATGAAAAAATCATTGTAAATTATTTGAGAAAAGGAACATCTAATATCCCCCAAAGCTGTATTTGGTGTGCTGTATATATCGCAAGCAGCCTATGAATACTTGGCCAGTGTCAACACACAGGGGCTATATTTTTTTCTGCCCTGGATAAACTGGTCTACATTTCAGAGGGGGTAGTTATACATATTTTCTAAGATGAATAACCTCACCAATACCAAAATAATGGGCAGTGATCTCAGTGGCAAAACCTGTCCTCTCCCCGCCACCCCATATCTCAATTACAATAATCCAGAAGAATCTCCAAGGATTGAGGAATCATAACGTAATAATTTAGATCTTGATGGAAATAAATAACATAATCTCCATTTGGATTAATGCTGAGTTAAAGATCTCAAGGTTAATGCAGATGTCCATAGGAAAATAAAACCTGGATTTTTTAAAAAATAACTTAACAGTTATTTTTAACAGGTGTGACTAAAGGAGAAAATGTAGCAGGTAGAAACAGGGAAGAGTAACTTCTCCCACCTAGATTTTCATGTTAAGCATGGGATTTAGGGGAAAAACTGCTTGGCGCTTTTTAAAGCTTCTTAAGTTTCTCTGAAAATCAGGCTAAACTCTTCAAACATAGTTGCATGAGATTGTATTAGACACAGTTTTGTTGATGGGGCCCAAATGACTTCCCCCCTCTTTTGGCCTCTGCAGGCTGCCTTGAGTCTCCATTTCTGTTAATGACCTATTGCTTCTGTCTGATTCAATACAGCCCATTGGCTATGGGAATGGCAAGTCTCAGCAGGAGACAACAAAATGGTCAGCACACAGGGCTGAACCATGTCATTTCCCTCAAATACATTCCCAGGAATGAAATGACAAGCTTTAAAATGTTGTCTTCCGCTCAGGGCAAGTATTTATTTATTAAACAAAAGTGCATGTCCTCTAGTTTTCATTCAAAACGTAGCTTAACGTATGTCACTTGAAAACTTCGACTGCAAAATTATTTAGTACCTAATATTTCCCTGATGATTTCTTTCTCTGTCTCCCCACATTCCCCTTTAGGGTTCCAACCCCAGCTGGGCCAGTTACTAACAGCTGCGGGTCCTAAGCAAGTCACTTTACCACTCTGAATTTGTTTATTTATCCTTAAAATGGAAATAGTAACAGTACCTAATATAAAAGATGGGTGAAGGGACCAGTTGAGATATGGCCTGTCAGCAGCTCATTCAGCGAGTGCCTGACAATGTCTCGATAAATATGCGCTAATACATATTATTATCCCCCAAACTTTTGCATTATTCTGTATTGAAAATCTGCATCCAGGAGACTGGGGTCAAATTACTTTCTGTGGATCCAATTATAACCTTTCCATTTTAGAGAATCAGAAGTTGCCTTACTTTCCTATGTTCTTAGCAAGAGTGAGTCTTCCCCATTTAAACCAATCATTCAGATACTTTATAGTGAAGACATAACGAGGAACAGCAAGTGAGGTATCCTGCCAATTTCAACACAGGATATGTCTTGAGAAGGAAGAGATTGTTTTCTCTCAGCCTGGAATCTGTCCCAAATAAAAACTACTTAACTATACCATCGTCTCCAAGTAAAGCCAGGTTAAATAATTATCAATTAGTGACCACTCTGTCACCTAAATTCCCCAGGCTGATTAGTAACCTTCCAATACTGAGAATGGTTTGATCTACAACAATACAATTCTTGTAAAAACTAATATTCATAGCTTAGCTGTGAATCCAGTGAAACTAATAATTCAGCAAAGATAACTGGTACCAACTGAAAGGGCCAGGCCCAGGTACTTTATATTTATAAAGACCCAACAATGTCTTCGGGAAATTAAATGCTGCCTAAATTTTGGATTGGGCTTTTACATTCAGTCCACCTAAATGTGATCTCAAGAGAGGATACAGTTGATCTTACTATGCATTATTAAATAGTTACGGAGTTTTATCTCCTATGTGACTGTAATTCTAAAAGTATAATTTAAAATGTCATTGAACTATCCTTATGGATTAAAGATGCAATTAAAATAGTCATTGATATTATCATTTGCCTTTGTATTTATGTAGAACTCACAGACTTCCCACTTATAAAAAAAAGAGTTTTCTGTTCTTTAGGTCAATTCTACCCTTGGTTAATCTCTACACGGGACTAAATTTACTAAAACATTGTATCACCCTAAAATGAAGTTGAGAGTGGATTGTTTCAGAGGGCATTTTTCTGGTGGCCTGAGGGTCACATAATTTTTTTTTTTATATCTTTAGAAATGAGGGAAACAGCTGCTCTGACCTGACAATTTCTGTAGTCTTTATCTAGCCTCATGGGAATTTGAGTAGGCTCTTCTTTGTGGGCAATCCAACCATCAGTTACACATTTTATTTGCCCAGAATAATAAATATTTAGAATACTTTTTCACTAACTCACCCCAAAGTTGATTATTTATAAAGCTAAAGCCAAGGGATGTAACTTTTTCTCTTTTTAGGCAGAGGTCGATCCTGCTGTCACAAAATAACATTGCCCCATGGATTCCTTACCTTGCAATCCTACATCAGATCCTGAATTCGTAAGTGTCCAGGATATGATATTCCCAAGGCACTAGAAGAATTCACAAAAACAACTGGGATCTTGGTGACTGGGAGCATTGGCTCAGTTCGGGCTGGCTGGAGGTGCCTGCCTGCACTTAGGAGGGGAGAGTCTGGTAGTAATGCCTGCGCCCCTTCGTGGGATTCCCTCGTGCCTTCTTATGACTAGTGTCTGCAGGTCTCGGTCACTGCAGGTTTAATGGATATGGCACTGCCCAGGTCAGGCTGAGAAGAAGAAAACTACTGCAAACATGTTTCAGCCATGATGGGCTGTACAATTTGTCTCTTGAAATCAGCGATTCCTTCCACAACTGTTTTCTAGAGACAAGGATCCCATTTCGGTTGATTCATAGGAAGTCAGATGGAAAAAGGGAAACAGAACCTTTGATGGTGAGAAGTGTTTGATTTTAATTTTCTTCATTTTGCTTATTGTTCCCCTTTTCAACACTTTTTTCCTCTTTTCCACTTTGTTCAGGTAATAAAAGAGGTGGCTGACCACACACGTGTGCACACCCACACCCACACGTGCACATACAAAGAGGGACAGCTACTTAAGGAAGATTCTTCGGTAATAATCTTTCTGGCTTTAAAAATCCAGGGAAGTGGATGACAGATGTGACATCATCATATAATAATTGTTCAATTATGTGTTTGATTTAGTGCTTATTTTAGAGATTTTAAAAAAATACCTTAAACTAATTTTGATTTTATTCTTCTGAGCCAGGCTTTCCCCAAGCGTGTTTTTGCATACTACCATTGTTCAGATGCTCACAGATATCCACCATCAGCTTAGTTTTTGGGGAAAAAAGCACATGCCCACCCAGTCCCAAACTCCAATCCTTCTGCAAACTCAAATGCCCCTAAAGTCCAAAAAGCTTGCAAAGTTCTGGAGGCTCAGATAGAAAGCAACCTGACCATACAGACTGAGTTTAGGCTCCATAATAAATGATAATCAGCTGGTGCCACCCGATTCTATATCATTCCTAACTGATGCTGGTAGTAAGAATATAATGTTTACTACCGCCGAGGACTATTCTAAAGCCAATGAGAACACTGAAATGTGGCTGAGATTTGCAGATATCTGTATCCATCAGCACATGATTCATATTCGTATGTGACACACAACCCTAAGATTTGCTAAGACTTTCATCCAATTTTAAAATTCAAAGTATAATTATCCTTCTGTTCCAATTTGATTTCCCAATAATTCAGCCACCCTAGTGCCTAAGGAAGAATTAAAGATTCGCACCCATACCTTGTAAACAACCTTCCTATCACCAGGCCCCAAACAGAAGCTGCCCAACCACAATTGTATTTGTTGCTCTTTTGTCCTCCCCAATCTCTACCATATGCAACCACACTAAGAGTATGCATGCGTCTTAGTGCGGCCAGGACCTTCAGGGACTCCCACAGAGGCCCACATGGACACCAGGCTTAAAAGTGTGTGTGTGCGGTGGGTGAAGGGGACGAAATGTGTAATTTAAGTCTGTAGCCACACAAAGCGATTGTTGACCAATCCCGAACTGGGTGATCTGATTCCCTTTTGTGGCTTCTGAGAGCAGCCTGTCACAGCCAACTTTTGTTGGCCCCTCACTATGAGTCAGGCACTGTGTGGTGTCTCCTCTAAGTCTCACAGCACTCAATAGGTAAAAAGAACTGCTACCATCTCCGTGTGGGGTTGAGGAAACTGAGGCTTAGAGAGTTGAGATAAATTGCCCAAGGTTACATCACTAAGACCAGGCATTCAAATCCAGGTATAACTGATTCAGAAGCCACTGGTCTATGTTACACTGAACTGTGCTGGTCTGTTTTGGTATTGTTTTCTCCCCTCAGCCTGGGAATGCCGAGAGGCAAAACTGTGACTCATCTTTGTATCTCAGTTATTTTCTCCAATCTCTAATGCAAATTAGGCACTCAGAAAATATTTACTGAAGTTCAGTATTTTTAGATTTACTGCCTCATTTTCCTAGATCCTGGCTACATGAGATAATTAATTTCGTGACTAGAAAATCCCACTTACTATTAGTTCTGTTTTAAGTCTCGTGTGCAAAACCCACAGCTTTCCTCTGCAAGTTACCTCCAACCCTTTCCCCTCACACATACTTCTCACATGACTTCTCTGTGAACAATGACATTATTCCCCCTGCCAATCAAAGTTTGTAAGGTATGTGAAAACCCAAAGGGATCTGTATGCCACCACAAAATCTTTCTGGGAAGTTCTCCCTTTTGCTGTTGATGTGGGAACTGGTCCTTTCCGGCAGGACAGATGATGGATTTTGTGCAACATGCATGAGGAGCATCATACGTGTACTTCAATGTCTCCTCAACAGAACTTACAGTAATGGATGATGACTGCTTCTACCTGCTAGCTCCTCTAGACTTCCAATTGACTGTTTCTTCTCATTTTCCTAGGAAAATTCAGAAGACTGAACAGTATAATGAGAAGAGTAATGGTATGTCATATTTTGGTCTAAAGAAAATGTTGATTATGTTCTTTACAAATTCTGTTTTTTCGAGTTGCTTCTAGGTTGCTAATGAGATTATATTGACAATGTCTTTGGTTGTGAGAAGACTCTTCATTCTCCAGGTAAACCTATATTCTTACTATCAAATATACAATTTTTACTGTGAACAAGTATATACTACCAAATATAAATATTATTTACGCAATCATATAATTTATGTTGTGTTCAATGAAAATTACTTATCTTGCTTTTAACCTGAGAGGATTTTATTGATTATGCTCCTGTATTCCTGTACTGGTAATGCTCCCGATAAGGATTACCATTTTTCTTCAAACACACAGGCATGCCTCTGGACTACCCAACATAGAGACAGAAATATCAGCAGGCATTTATTAAACGCATTCCATATGCCCGGTTCCATACTAAGCACTTTTAACTATACTATCCCACTCAAGCCTCACAACACGTCTGTCAGAAACACTTCTACTACTCTTTCCTCCATTTTAAAGATGAAGAAACTGAGGCTCACAGAAGGCAAGAGACCATTCCAGGTCTGCACAGTTAATAAGTGGGCAAATAGGGATGTGAACGTAAGTTGGCCAAACGTCAAAACCCATACACTGAAAGAATCGGCCATACTCTGTTGCATATCCAGAGAGAGGCTGGGAATAAAAGCAGGGCTAGGAACACAAAGGTGAGATGGGGGCCTAATTCTGGGGTTAAATGTGATTTTGTCTGGGAAGGGTTTATTTGTTCATTTATTCACCATGTGCTTCTTGAGCACTTATTATACGAAGGACTCAAAGTTTACATTTGGAATATACGACTATAAGCACTTGTTTCTGGGCCACGATTTGAGCTATTCAGAGAAAAGTTTCATGAACTATTTTTCCAGACTGTGACAAATGAATAAACCTAATATCCCCTTCTGTTCTTCATATACAATGAGTTGAAGTAGCAATGATTTTTTAAATGACAGATTTTAAACTTTCACAACCATAAAGTATTTTCTGATACTCAATTATGATTATGATTTTATATGACTTAAGTTAATTTTGAATAACTATACATTTTTCCCTCCAAGTAAAATTCTAAGGCAATACAGTATCATGAAATAATGGTTTAGCCATCAACCTCTATGTGATTCACTTCTGTTTTTTTTTTTAATTTTGAGAATGGAGATTTTGATTAAACATACATTCTTGAGTTAATGTGAAGACCAGTGATATAATTCTTGGCAAACTCCACTGAGATTCTCCAATGAAGCCAGTTTCATAAGTATGAATCATTAAGCTAGACAGAAAAATACATGCTAGGGTCAGAGTGATACCTGCTTCATTAAAGCCCAGCAACTTAGATGACATGCACATTGTAGATGGGCGATCTGATGGACCCCCCAATATTACTGCGAGATCAGAGAAGCGATGTATTACATCTCTTTTATAAACCCCATTTCAAGAGTTATGCTTCATTCATATACATATTTCAATTTACACTTAGGTCAGTTACTAATAAGAAGTTGTGCATTAACTTTCAACATTAAAAACATTTCCCTAGGGCCAGGCCGAGTGGCTCAGTTGGTTAAGAGTTTGCCTAAGAGCACAAGCTCTGAGCAAGAGTTGCTGGTTTGATTCCCACATGGGCCAGTGAGCTTCGCCCAAGCTGAGCTGGCTCTGAGCTGCCAACAGGTGGCAGGATGGCTCAGCTGGTGAGAGCACGTGCTCCTAATGACAAGATTGCCTGTTGGATGGTGGGCTATGCCCACCTGCAACTGAGACTGAACTCGGCACCTTGAGCTGAGCTGCTGCCTGGATGGCTCAGTGAATAGAGAGTGTGCTCTTAACAGCAAGGTTGCCGGCTCGACTCCTACATGAAAAAGATACACAAAACAAATAACAACAAAAAAACATTTGCCTAAATGTCAGTGCTGATATGCTATTTGAGACAAGGATGTGAGAGAGGAGAACAACACACTCAAGACATTTCTGCTTTTCTTTTCTTTCCTTTCTTTTAAAATAAAAATACTGGAAAACTTATTTCCAATTGTCTTACAGCTCAATTGATAAGGTGTGTTCCTTTTTTTTTCTGTTCAAGAAAATTTAAAAGCAACTAATTTAAATATGCAAAATTATCTTGAGTTGTTCATACGTGAACTTAAAAGCCGTGCAACACAGGAAAATTAAGTAATTATGCCTCCAAGTTATTTACTGCAATTAAGCTCATTTATCATATGCAAATTAGTGCAAACTGGTCTCATTAGTTACTAAATTACTCAATATGAGCTGAACAATGTAGCACTCCAGTTTGTAATGAAAAATCCCTGTAGAGGCAAGCAGTATCAATTAAGCTAATTTGCATATGCAAATATATTCACTAACTTTCTCTTTTTCTATATTTAGTTTTACATTTTCTTACCATTCTGGATCATAGGTAAACTATAGGGTCACTCACCTTTCACTCACTTTTCACTCACCTTTCTCTATCACAGCTAAAAATGCTTCTATTGTATGAAATTTTATTTTAGCACAAATGTCCAACAAGATAGCACTTTGCTAACCAGGGTCATCAGGAGTAAGAACATGCAACTTCCCCAAAGATGATGATTTCTTTCACAAGTTCCAATAAAACAATAAACAAGGGTAAAATTCCAGTCCATCAATAAAATACAAAATAGGCTTGAATGGATTGTTATCATTCACAGAAGTCTTTTGGAAACACTACCATCAAATGTAGAATGAATGCTGGCTTGGCTAGGCAGCGTCTTTAAATAATACTTTGTATCTTTATATTAGTCAGCTTTTGAGCTCTTTTAGGTGTTATACAGTTTTCTTTATCCAAATGTTTGAATTGTACTGGTCAACCTTTTATTTTCTCTTGTTGAATGAGATTAAAGAAGATGCTAATAACAGATTTGGCATTCGTTATCCCCCACCCCAATACTCATAAGTAGCTTCTTCCAGTCTACTTTCTCTAAAGGATCTTCTTAGTTTTCTACAGTTGAATGAGTCTCAGAGGCTGGAACAGGACTATGGCTAGAAATACTTGAACACTAAAAAAGGTATAAAATGTCACAACATATTTTTTATGTTGTTTTCCTTCATCGGCCACAAAATTTTAAATATATCTGGTAGAGAATCTTTATGTTCTCATTTATCTAACAGTAATTTTGCAGGACCAAAATAGTACGTAAACCAATTTGTCACAATTCCAGGGAAAGCCCTTAACCAATCTTCAAAAATGGAACCATAGAAATTTAAATGTAAATCCCGATCTTATTTTTTCCCTAAATCTGATCTATAACATCCTCTTTTAAACCTAAGCTCTTCCTTTATTTGAGATATGATTCTACTCTCCATTCCGTGGTTGAAGGTATTAAGGGGAAGAAAAAACACATGATTGAAATCTGACATTTCATCGAGATCTATGTTGTCTTTCATTCCATCCACACAAATCTCTGACTACTTTGTCTATCAAGTAGAAAAATAACTACACTTGAGTTTCCTTCCACCCACCATTACAAAAAATACATAGGTTAGTTCTGCTAAGGTGATAGCCATATTTATGTCTTATACAAGAGAGTTATTCTACTAATAAATGATCCTTGCGAAAACAATTAGTTCCCTAGTTATATTGGGGAAGACAGACAGTCATGTAACCATTCTTTCCAATCCTTTCTGATACACTACCAGTCGGAGAACCACAGGTGATACAGTATCAGAATGTTCTTGGCAGTTCTCTCTTGGTCTTCTTCAAAGGGTCAGCCCACAGGGTTCTCTCTTTGGAGCCTGAATGTTCTAAGAGCAATGCTAAAAATTCCTTTAACTCCGAAATACTGCAGGCTCAATTACATGGATACAGGAGGGTTCATGCAATCTAACCAAGCTCAAATCTGATACATGGATACCACACTTCTGCCATTACCTCCTTTTAGGGTGTTTCTTATAGAATATTATTATTCTCCCAAGACTTAGATTAAATAACAACTACATTCCTATAACATTGATTTACCAAAAAAATGTGGGTACTTATTATGACTGTATTATCCAACTCACAAAATTTCATTTATTTTATATGCAAACCTAGTTATGGATAAAAATCATCCTTCAGTCACTTTATAACTATTAATAGTTATTAGTAATGATATGTATCACACAATGTCAACAGTGTAACATATACAATATCTATCTGTAGTTCACCACAAGGTGCTCAGAAGAATATGAATGTTAATGTTAAAAATCTTCCACATATAAGGCTTGATTTGATTGCTTTGTTTTAATGCCTGTGATGTGAGTAAAGCAGCATTACCATGGAGTATGCAAAAATAATACTGCAATTTTATATCGCAATTATATAAGCATTATTTACAGAATGGAAAAAACAACAACAAACTTAAACCCCACTGCTAAAGGCACACAAATAATTAAAGCACTCCATTCATAAATCTACACCTAAGGGGAAGTCATTCCACTAGTTAATTTTATGAGTTACTAAGATATTTGTTACCATTTTGTGTTTCATTAACTTTGAGAAAATAAAATATGAATATTCTATCTGGTCTCCAAATTGGGAAAGTCAAAATAAATACTCCTCTTTTTCCATATGAAGGACATGAAGTGGAAACAATAATGCCTAAAGAGAGCTTTTAAAACAAGAACCAGATTAGTGTTTAGTCTACTATATTTAGGGAAAAAATCCCACATCATGGCCTAAAGTTCTTGGATTTTTATTTAGTTTGTCACAAAAAGCACAATTCTCCAACTTGCCCCCTTTGTCCCCGTATTCCTCATCTGATTAATAAAAGTCAAAGAATAAAGTGAACTCAAATGCCTTGACTCAGGCCCAATGCATACACTTCAAGTCCTGCCATTTCAAGGCTGACATCAGTTGAACCTTAAACTCTCCTGAAGATGCTTCTGTTGTGAAATTCATGTCTGAAATAGCTACAGGTTCACCAAGGCTAGACTAAGGGTCACAGTCAGTACTAAAGTTTCCATGTAAGTGCTGGGAATGGTGGTGCTAGCATCACATGGTACACAGCCTGCGGGGAAGGTACTCAGCCCAAGACACTGGTACTCGATCATTCAATTGGAAAGTAACTTTGCAACAGTTGATTTTATACTTATAGAATCACCATTAAGTTTAATTTTTTTCCCTTTCTGTAAAAATCCAGTAAACCTTCTAAATTTGACTAAGAGAATGTATAGGTAATAAGATGTACACTGCAAAAACACGTACTGCCTAGAATGGGTGGACCAAAAATTAAGGAGTCCATCTTCAACCCCCACCCCCATCTCTCTACACCAAGGGGTCCGTAGCATGCTCTTCCAGGAAACATCACTGGGGTAGCAGGAAAGCTTGGCATCTGGTACAGAGAAGTACAGGGATTTTCTGAGCCCCACCCTGGTATGCGGAACTGACCTCTACTTCCAGATTCCATGAATTCCCTAATCCTGTTTCACTCAAAATATAAATTCTTTCCTTTTATTTCCATTGTCTTTAAAAATGTCTGTGTCATTCTTGGGAAGTATTATAATCTAGTGTTAGTATCCATCCCAGGTTCACACTGAACTCTCACGTAACTAGCCAAGTGAGCTTGAGTCAGTTATTTAAATTTTCTAAGTCTTAGTTTTCGCAGTTTTAAGATGTGCACAAACATAGCACCTATCTCATAGGTACATACTGTGAGTATTTAATGATGATATAAGAGAATCTAGCACAATACAAGGAACATCAAACATACAAAAATTCAATAAATTTAAGCTCAAATCAATCCAGATTAGGCCCTTTCTAATTGAAACACACCCACCCACAAACAATGCATGCGTGCACACACACACACACCTCACTTGGTATTTGCATTAGAAATGCAAATTTATGCATATAATTGGAATATTCAGTAGCAGGAAAATGGTTAAATAAATTATGATACATCCATAGTAAGGAATGGCATATAACCATTAATAATAATGAAAGCATATCCTTTCTTAATATAGACATGACCACAAGATATTGATTTTTAAAAAGCTGATTGCTAAAGAGCACATAATTGGCCAATGCTTGATCCTGTGAATCATACTCTAACAACATTAAAAACAAAATTTTCCCATCACACTACCCTCTTATCTCCTGCCCTTCCTTTACCAAAAACATCCAGACACTTGTCCCTGCTAGCACTCTAGGTCTGTCTGCTGTACCTACAACTTCACCGCAGCTATTTCAATGGACAAAACCAATGACAGCTCTAGTATTTATCTTACTAAAGGATCTTGACAATATTGATGCTCCTTCCTTAAGCAAAGTCAAATCCTGTGGTTTCCTCTTAACTTTCTGTCTACTCCTTCTTCATCTTCCATTTGTATCTTAATGGACATACACTGGGGATGCCTCTCCTCCTCAACCCTCTTCTGTCATTGCCACATGTCATTTCCATGGGTCTGCAATTCACCTCTTGATTTAAAATATGATTCATATATACATGAGTGATTAGTAATTTCCAGCCCTGTTTTCAGCCCAAAGCTTGACCTTGTTCTAGACACGGATCGGCAAACTGCAGCTTGAGAGCCACATGTGGCTCTGAAGTAATTGAAAATGAAAATAAAACTATCGTAGTTTCATTTATAAAACTTTTAAAGGATATTATTCACATAATGATGATTTCATTTGTTTTATGGCTCTCAAATAATTTTTGAATTGTTGTGAGGGACAGGATTGGCTCTTCCGTCTCAAAAGTTTGCTGACCCCTGTTCTAGAGAATCAGACTCACGTTTCCAACTATTTATCTCTTATTAACTTGGCTATTTAAGAGAATATCCCATTTAACATGTCTCAGGTAAGAGGCTCATCAGACAGCTAGTTACCAAATCTAGAAAACCCGTAGTTGTTATTAACTCCTGTCATCCCCTAGCTTTTTATATCTAATTATTTGATCTTAATTCCATACTTGCTTCTCCAGTGTAGAGCCTCCATCATGGAGAATACCTTCATATGGACTCTTGGGCAATTGTAATGCAATTGTAATGATTTCCTAAATGGCCTTTATATCAATCTCTCACAATTCAAAGACTTTCTAGACACTGTCTTTTCATAATAACTCTAGGAAGAAACCAAATGCTCATCTGGTCAGTCTCCTGCACAGAAGCCTTCTCCATGGGCGCATCACTGGTTACAGCATCCTGGCTTGGCTCACTGGGCCCGCCACAATGTGTCTCATACAACATCTCCATCTTTCTCTCTTACGTGCTCCCCTGGGCATGTGAAGCAGCCATCAAACTGAACATCTGAACAGTTCCCAAACAAGCCCTACTCTTCCCTGCCCCATGCCTTGGTGTTTGACGTGCCCTTTGATTAGACTGTTCTTCAGTTTTCTTAGGAACAAACTTCTCTATTTACCCATCAACAGTTTTGAGAAGTCTTTTTTGATGCTTTGCGGCAAACTCAGAGCCTCTCTCTTTTGTAGCCTCACAGTACTTGACCAGTGTGATGCTTCTCACTTTCTAAGGGCTCCTGGTTCTTCTTTCCACAAATGATTGCAAGCTGATTAAGGACCAGCCATGTGGATACCGCCATGCATTCTGCATTCTTACTAAGTATTTTTTGTGGGTAGGTCATGATAGTAACCATGCCTACCCTGTTGACCACAGAGGTTTTTTTATCAGATATTTGCAAGTGAAGGAAGGTTATCACAGAGGAAAGAAAGAATTCACCCATTCCCCTGGATTCAACCACATTCCACCACACACGGACCCTCCTGAAGGAAAACATGGAAACCACAGTCTCCTTGCAGACCACTGGGGTATTGCCAAACATGGGTCTATGGCCTCAAGAGCCCATGCTAGGGAGAAAGATAAGTAATTGGATAACATAGAGGAGGCCCTTCTTGTTATTGGCACTACTTCCCAACACCTTCCTGCCCACAATCCCTGTATTTCATTTAGAGGGGTATATACAGCTCTTCCACTCCATAATCACTGGTGTTAGAATCAAATGATAAGTTCTAGTTTCTATGACAATTTCAGGAGTATCTAGTGCAACCACACTTGGATGCCTCACTTTTGGGAAAGCATCCCTATCAAGCCACCTATAATTCTCCTTAAAGCCAAAGGCTTTGAACATACCCCATTCCAAATGTGGACAAGCCTATTTGGAAGGTTTTTGTTGTTTGTTTGTTTGTTTGTTTGTTTGTTTGTTTTTTGAGGGCAGTGTCATTGACCCTCATATGTGGGACTGAACCAGGGCCGCTGGCTTCCCAAGCCAGTGCTTAACTACTGTGCCACTCGGCTGGCCCTGGAAGGATTTTTTAAGGAAGGTGTTTTTTTTTTTCTTCTTCTTCAATTTTGACCCCTTTCTCTTTTCCACACTGTGAATCCACACAGAATATATCTGATTCCCTTTTCATGTGAGGCCTTCAAATATAGAGAGGGGACATCAATACCCCTTTTAAGTCATGTCTTCTCTAAATTAAACTTCACCAAACCCTTTCCACCCCTCATGCAATGTGATTTCTAGTTCACCCAGCCTCTGGTTATTCCACTCCAAGTGCCATCCAGCTGTCTGTGTGTCTATTAAAGTGTGTTGTCTAAGTCAGGAGTGACCAACCTAAACAGCAGAAGAGCTTGGCAGCCTCATTCTAGATCCCCTGCTTTTTCATTGAATGAAGTCGCATGTTGAACTGGCATGTGGGACAACCATTCTACATGTTTATCTTAAGCTGATGTTCAATTCAACTCCCAAGTTTCGTGTTTTAAATTAGTTCTAAGTGTTTGCACTTCCTAAATCACCCTCCCTGGAGAGCTTTCTAAAAAGAAGTCAGAGGATAATAATCTGGGGCTACTCTGTGAATCATTTCTTTCACTAAGTCTTACGTACTGATTTGCTTCAGAATCATCCTGAATCACAGCAGAATCTACCACCATACATATGGCATGGCTCCTACAAAACTTAGAAAGGAGATTCCGGACAAAGTGTGTCAAGGAGAGAGGAGAAATAAAACTTTGAAGATCTAGAAAGAAATATCCTTCCTGTATCCCTGAAACTAACCTACTATGAAGGTAATTCAAAATTGTATGTGCACGATAGAATAGCATCTCCCAAGGTGTATTTTAAGAAACATCAGTTATATGGAAGCTTAACAGGTATTAGCAGAGACATGAGAAATATCAGAATAAATAAAAATAAACAAAGTAAGTTGCTTCAGGGCTTTAAATTTGCAAATGTGAATTGTGACATCTCAGATCGAATGAAATATCAAATTTTCTCAAAAGGTTGTTAAAAAATCACAAATTCTTGGATGTCACCCTGGGGATTCTCATTTAGTAGGTTTGGAGAGAGGCCATGGAATGTGTCCTTTGAACAAGCATCTTGGGGGATGCTGAAGGTACCAGCCACTTCGGAGAACCACTGGGATTTGACCATGGAAATCTGATGATAGATGTTTTTAGAATACATATGTCCAGGAATAAATGCTAGATTCAATACTACTTCTGGTTATGTAGAGAATAAAAGCATCTTAGAAGTCATTTTTTTAAAACTTTGAATAAACAGGAATCTAGAGTTTATTTTTATGTTTTTATCAAAAAAAATAACCATCTTTGCAAATTAATCTGCCTAAATATCCCAAACACATCTATTTCTCTAATTCCATGTTAAAAATGTATCTTGCAGAGCTAAAGAAAGCTTTGGCTATGGCAACATCTACCCTGGAAGCCGAAATGATATATAGACAATTATTCTTGGGTGTTTGGAATTGATGGCAAAGCATTAAGAAAACAGGCTTTGAGTAAGTGAGATGCTGAGTTTGGGATGAATCTTTTCTGGGATAAGTAACTGCAGGACATTCTTGTCACTCTCAGATTTATCTGTCATGAAATTCATTGGTAAAATTAAATTATTATTATGTCTTTCACTTAAAAATACACTTTCAAATTTCATCCTAAAAACGTTTATAATTTGGGGGAGGGACAAACATTAAGGCTGGAAGAGCTTATGAATGCAAACTCAAGCGAAGAACTGACAGTTGGCAACACGGGAAAACGTCACGTTACTTTCACAACATTTTGCTCTTCCAAAAACAATATAGCTCTCCAAAGACACACACATAAATCCACTTACAAATGCGGCACACACACAGTCATTCTGGGAACAGCCAGCTACTATACATTGAGCATAAACTGAATAATGCAATTCATCTCAATTGTTACAAATAATACTTGCCCTCCCTTTCTCATTAATACTCTCTCAAGGGATGGCTTTCTAAAAAGAAAAAAATGAATTCATAAGAATTTCAGAATTCCAAGATAAAATAACAATAGTCATATACATAGCTGAAATAAATAAAAAAATTCATACAAAGGCTAAACATATGGATTTTTTTTTTTTTTTTTTTTTTAGTAAAATGTAAGCAAGCTTCTTTTAAACGTACCTGCAAAATGTGACTTCCCAAATGTGCTTCAAATACTTCAATGGCCAGGGCACTGGGGCTTCTCCTTCGTTGTGTACCTATAACTTAAAAAAAAGAAGAAGAAAGAAAGAAAAGAAAAGAAACAAAGAAAGGAAATGAGACAAAGAAAGGAAGGAAAGAAAGAAAAATATTAAGTTAGAGCTTTGATTCACATCTTCAGCCTCATTTCTCTTTAATTGCATCACTAGCTAGTTACCATAGCAGACACACAACCTGTTGTTAATTCAGTTCTGAGTTGCCTGAGCAAAACCGGAACCCAGGTTGAATGTCCAACTGAGAGAACAACTTCTACAAACATTAACAACCATATCCAGACATTATTTTTTTCAGCTATTTTTCCTATACTGCAGTAAAAGTACGAATGTTCACATTCCTTTAAAATAAATTAGTAAACTGTTTTTCTTAAAATGTAGGTTATCTTTACAGCACACACATACTGCCTTCCCCCCACCCCCCAATAAAACCTAAACTTTTCATATCCTCTAGGCTAGGAAAAAGCAAACGGGAAAATGTTCAAATGTTCTAATGCAACAACTTTATCATAATTTAATAAGCGCAACATGTTAGATAAGAGAGTCTCATTAATGACTGTTTGCACTAGTGTTAAGTGTCTCAGGATGGCTGGATTTTGTATTTGCTGAACATTCATCTATTCATGTGTAACCATTCCTACAGGGCCGCGGAGAAGCTCAGGTGGACTCTCACCCAGCATGTGCCTTACCCAGTCAGGGACAGTTTTCTTATCTGGAAACTCCTCTTGCCCTACTCACCAACACAGTCAGCCCTGCTCTTCCTGGAATACCGCATGTGTTGTCTGCAGGCAACCTGTGCTCAAGGAGCCCCCCAAACCTTAACAAAAGTGAGCTGTATGCATTACATTTGTGGGATCCAGAAACGAGGGTCGGTCTTCTCTATACCCATTTTATTTGCATGGAGTCACAATCTGCTTTTAATTCTGTCCCCCTTTTAACTTCTCAAACAAAATTCTGTTTGCTGTATAATAATTTATGAAAGAAAACACTGAGATCTTTTCCATACATCCAACATGGAAATTCCTGATATCTTCCTGCTTTCCTTGAAAATTTGATTACTAACCTCGGCGCCCTAACACTTAGACACCACAGATTTGAAGTAAAATAAAAATCCCCCACTTTCTTACTTCTAAAACCACTTTCAGCCAGTTGACAAGAAAATTTGTACAAAATGCTGCTGGGATAATTCTGCTTCGTTTCAGTTAGTAAGTCAGTCAGTTGGAGCCATGGCTTAGTAGGGATTATAATATAAATGTACTTGTGATTATTGTGCTGTGCAAAAGTAGGCAGTTTACCCTGCAATTGTGAGTTAGTGTCTGCAGTATCTGAAAGGCACTTTGAAAACAGCATGAGTGTTAAGTATCATTATTACTGGCATGAAGAAATAAAAGGGGCATTTTGTTTCAATGGCAAAATTTATAAAATATAATTGAAGAGTGATTATTATCAGAAACTATTCCAGCTGGAAGGGATCGGAGAGACCTCCAATTTCCTTCTTTGCTTCAGTAGCAAAACATACAAAAAATGTTAAAATAGAAAACTCAGTTTTCTATCCAGATTAATAAAGGTTAATCTTTATTATCAATATAGACATAATATTTAAACATTTTTAATACTCAGATATACTTAAGATAGTACTATTCTGTGTGTGTGTGCGTATGTGCGTGCGTGTGCACGCGTATGTGTGTGCGTGTGTGTGCGCGTGTTTCTGATTAATTTCCTATTCTAACATGCACATTACTCCCTTCAAAACTCCTTTGGCATTTTTGATAAGGCAGCTGTCTTGCTGAATACTGTTTTCAGTTTCTAGAGTGTTAATTGCACATTATGGTAGCTTGGTGTGAATGATCCCACATGAATAAAATCTGCAGTCCTTTTTTTTTTAAGATTGTTGAGGGAGGGTTGATAGGGAGAGGGGGAGTCGAAAAACTTCAAAAGTGTCCACTCTGTTTTTGAGGCAGTAATTGGGATCCAGAAAACTCTTTTTAAATATTATAGTTCATAATTTGGGTGCATTTCAGGACTTCCAGTTACAAAGTTCAAAATAAACCATTGCACCTCACAAAAGAAAATGGGATGATTTTCGACAACATAGACTTTTCTACGAGAAGTGGGGGGGCCCAGGAGAGCAAGAGTCACCAACCTACAGGAGACCCTAAAACATCACAGGCAATGTAAGGAGTGTGTTTATTTGCTAGAATACCAAGAAGCAGTAAGGACAGATGGCAGCTACACTGACTTCTAGAAGCACGGTTGAGTTCAGGGGGTGCTGCAGGAGTTATTTATGTTCTGCCGTTGATGGTCTTTCTTTTCCTTCTCTTTTCCTACTTAGGACTCAGGCTGTCTTCTATGTTACAAATGTGTAAATATTGAGGGGTTTTATATAGGAAAACTAATTAGTCAGACTGGGGACCCCAAATGTTTTTATCAGGTCTTACATCCTTGAGTCCTACCTGCACAGGTATTCCTCTTTGTTTATCAAATCCTCCTGAAATCTGAGTGTGTATCCCAGTACATGCTAGCACAATACACAGGTATCTTATAAGTGGTTTCATGCTATTCTATTCAATGGCACTTTTATGGCACTGGAATTTCTCTTGATTTATATGTTTTGCATTTATGCAGGTGATGTGGGGCTATAATGACAGTTCCTAATTTTATAACCAACATAAATATGTTAAATAGGAGCCCATTATGTCCCTGGTAGACTAGCTCTCCAAATCTAGCATTATTGGTAACTGAATAGATGTTAAAAATGTACTTCTTATCCTGTACTTTGTATCCTATCACATTTGGAGATTAAGACAATAAGCTGATAACTCAGGAACAGTGCAGATATAGCTGTTTTTGTTTCACCAAGTTAATATCATTGTGTTTATAGAGTATTATTAATAAATAAAAACTAACACGGCCTTTCTTCAATAGGTCCATCATCCTAGAAAAGTAACAATACATTGCTTATGAAGCTCTCTCACATCTTTGGCGTTTGGAAGTTGACAGCTTCTAAAACCAGTTGGTGGCCCAGACAAAATGCATATTTACTGCTGAATAGATCACTGTTTCGTTTGACTTAATATGTTTCATTTATTTGTTTGTTCAATTAAAAGGTACTACTTTTTGAAATGTAAATAATATTAACTAAATAAACCCAAAACACCAAAAAAAACATAGAAAAATGCTAAATAAATGGAACACATAATTGCTGATCTGTGAAGGTTATGTCCCTAACTCACTGACAGTGAGATGTAAGTTTTATAGTTGAACAGCTTACACAAACTGTTAAAAGGAAAAAAAAAAAATCAAACCACAGTAATACAGTAATTCAACTTCAAACTCAATTCAGCATTTACTGGGTACCTACTTGATGTTTAAAATTGCTAGTGACTGTAAATTAATTAGTGCTATAAAACCTAATAAACAGTCCAAAAGAAAATGTTAAGCAATTTACAACAAACCTCGGCCCAGCATATAATTATCAGCAAATACCTCACCACTAGTATCTCATGTTTTGCAAGGGTTAAAAATAAAACACCAAAAGTTTTACGAAATTGTAAATAGAACAGATGTGTGTGTGTATACACACACACACACACACACACACACATATCGAGAGAGAGAGAGAGAGAGAGAGAGAGAGAGAGAGAGAGAGAGAGAGAGAGAGAAGGATTTTTAAAAATCAACCAAAGAAACTCTTGATTGTCTTAGAAATCTAAAATATGATGAATCATTAGGACTGTACATTTGGCTTTTCATTTAAAAAGTGGAAACGACAATCTGCTACATGTATGTGAAAAATTAGCTTTGTCCCCCAACGATTTTGGCAAATATGACCTCGTCTAGACTCTTCTGCATAGTGAAGAAGGCATCTAGAAGCTCCTGCATAACTGTGAGGCAGCCTTTGAGAAGTAATTCAGTGCAGTAAAACACAGTTCCTTTTTGAGGAAATACATCCCACAACTCCAGTCATATTCCTAACCAGTCACCTTCAGGGAGGTACAAACACCAGGAAGGCAGAGGATTAGTACTCAGTGGGAGTTTGACCTACTCAGCCAAAAGGTCAGCTTGCCACAGAAGAACCCATTACAAAACAGAAACAGGACAGCTCAGTGGACACATAATGAAAGGGGAAAAGTCAGCAGCCCTAGTTGCCTTGGGTCCTGCGTTGCCCTTTTCCTTCGTACCCCTCCCCATGCCCATTTCCAGAAAAGGTGGAGCTGCCCCAGCTCTTCCCTAGCACAGTTCACAATAGGAAGACAGGCAGGGAGAGAGAAAGGCGCTCGTCATTTAAGGGGGTCACTTGAAAGAGATATTTAGAAGTGTACATGAGTATGACAGTGTGAGGCAGAGTTTCCAATGGACTGTTTTATTAGGAAAAAGTAGTCATTGGCAGATAAGGAAGGCCATTTGAGAGGTCTTTTCTCATCCAGTCCCACTGCTTGGGGAGCAAGATGGCAGCATAAGTACATATAGTCTGCAAGTTCCGCAGGTAGTATTTCCAGAATGGAATTGCCCACCTAGTAAGAAGGCAAGCCTCGTGCTAGATGGCTACCCTCCGAATCCATCATCAGGGGCAAGGCTCTGTTCCCACACTGAGCTCAGAGGGAAGCAGGGAACTAAGAGGCTTGCTTAGTACTATCCTGGACTGCACTCCCTGGGTTTCCGCGTGGGGCTAAGCAAAGTCAGGGGCTGGGAAAGGATGGCGTATAGAATGCTTAATGAGTCTTTCCATGGCTACTGAAGAAAAGAAAGGGATTTCCCTTGAAGAATCTCAATCAGCCTCCCCCATTGTGGGGCAAAGGACGCCAGGGAGGGTTTTCCCAGGAGCCTCAGAAGTTTATGGGGTGTGTCTGAGTGTGTGAGTGAGTGAGTGCGAGTGTGTGTGTGTGTGTGTGTGTGTGTGTGTGTGTGTCCATCCCTATAAAAACGCAATTTATGTCTTCATTTCCCTCTTGCTGGAACTAGTCTTCACAACTTTGCTTACTCCCCACAGTCACAATTTTCAGACTTTTCCCACTACAGTCCTCATTGTTTGTGCATGCCTTAGACACCGGGGGCCGCTCAGGCTGGGATGGAGATGAGACACTGGAAAACTTAGTGCAAAGTACCGGTTTAGCTGATACAGCAGCACTGGAACCAAAACTGATGTCGCAAGCACAATATGTGGAGTTTCCACTCACTGTATCATGCAAATATCTGAAAACAAATATCGTAATACTTTTTCAATGTATTTTCCCCCGGATTTGTTTCTTTGCCATTTAAAATAGAGGATAACTGATGAGCAGAGAAGAGAGCTAGGGACAAGCATTGCTAATCAATCATTTGAATCCCTGATTAACAACAAATATTAGAAAGGAATAGTACACTATGGGCTTATTTTTAAATTCATATTTAGTAGATTTTTAAAAAGCAAAAAATATAGCTTTATCATTCATATTCCAGAACCCAATAATACATTATATTACCAATTTAGACAAAAAGAGGTATTTAATCAATACAATAATTGAAACTTTAAGAAGTCTTAATGCTGATTCAAAAATTCTCTGATGCAACACATATTTAAATTTCTCCCACAATTCAAATATGCATTGAATACATTAAGGAAAAGCATTAGGGATGGTACGACTGTGAAAGTATTAATACTTACAAATGAATTGCTGAATTTGGAAAAAAGAAACCATGTCTGCTTTTCTCAGAAAAGCATCTCTCTGTGGCTTCAACTCGTAAGAACTAAGGGCAACACATACAACATTCAATAGATCTGTTCAGTCAAAGGTGTGTTTATTGTGCACTTCTTATCTTCTGAAGAACTAATAATATTCAGATGACTTCTGAAAACTTTTATTTACACTATTCTGCATCAAAATGGCAACCATCTAAAAGAGAAATAGCACCCAAGCATTACTATGATAGTCTTGACATTGTTTTTGTGTATTTGGTCAGAAGCGCATTTCAGGGACTTCTTTTTAGGAAAAAAATTCCAATTTGAAGACTCACTTTGCCCACTCACATTCATTAGCTCTTCGAAGGAAATGAGTGTTTCTTGCAGCTATTTCTTCGTCTGTATCTAGGAAAGGAGGAACATAGTCTTTCTCTGACAATCTGGTATTTACTATAAAAACTATTATATGTCCTTTATATGGGCTACACATAGGGTGATTCACATTCTCCATGAGAGGGCCCCAACTTCCCCTTGACACTGATGTTCTTAAGGCAGTGGGTCAAGCTGCTGTTCCGAGTGAAGGCCCCTGAGGGAATAATGAAGCCCTGACAGTCGACATCTCTGAGGAGGGAGACCTCAGGAAAATGCAGGCATGAGCCACAGCCTGGGCTGAAGTTGGGGAGTGGGATACATAAAGGAGATCCTTAAGAGGTGCCGGGGGGCATGGCGGAGGACAGCACGCCTTGGGACTGGACTAATAGATGAAGACATGTTTACATTCCTGATACTTCAAAGTAATTGCTACAAATGCAAAGAGGACTTTCTAAAAATGGTAGGTATTAATCATTCTAATTTGAGTTTCTTAACCATTTCAAAATAACAATCTACACAAAGAGAGGGCACCTTTCAAAAGACTGGAGTCCCAAAACAACTCCAGTTCCTTTCCCACTATGTGTCAGCTTCAGCAACTGGATGCTACAGGCATTGCTTTAGGATGCTAGGTTTAAAGCTAACTACTTGCTTCCCTTTATAAAGTGAAAGGAAGGAAGTTTTCCTCTTTTTATTTATGCAATAAATAAAAGGTAAAAAAATAATCTGTCCTGATTAATTCCTGTTTTTGGATTCCAGCAGAGGAACAGGATATGATGAATTGTACACCACCCCCACCCCCATTCTGGGCAAGTTTTAAGAGTCAGGCAGTTATAAAGTGATTTTAGAATGAAGAGGGTAGAATAGGAGAATCTTCCAGTGCAAAGTCTTGATTTTTATCTAACATAAACTTGGCAAGAAGATATATACTAATTAACTCTGGCTTTAGGGCTCCAGCAACAAACACATATTGAGCCCTAAGACATGGCAGGCACTCTGCAGGGTACTCTGAGTGCAAAGATGACTGAGACGCAGTCTCCTGAGTGAGGCAGTCCCATGTGACAGAACGTCCAGTGGGCCACAGAGAGTGGGCAGCTCAGGCACTGGCCTGAGCTTGTGGCTTGAACATGTGTCCGATATAGGAAAGTGCTCTGCTTTCTCAGTACAACCTGCCAGCTATGCTTTGAGCTTCTTTTGTTGTTGTTATTGTTCTTGTTCTCATTAAAAATCCTCTTTTCCAATGG
The DNA here is from genome assembly GCA_033961575.1 of Aselliscus stoliczkanus. Lineage (NCBI taxonomy): Eukaryota > Metazoa > Chordata > Mammalia > Chiroptera > Hipposideridae > Aselliscus > Aselliscus stoliczkanus. Next base: position 77,178,873 of record CM066732.1, read on the forward strand.
CTACTTTCCTCTCCAGTGATGCTGTATATGTCAGGAAGGCATACTGCGCCTTCTCATGAATGAGGCGCACAGTTCATAGAAAGATGCCAAATACTCTCTGACCCTAGCTCTCAAAGAGTAAAACAGAGAGAACGCATCAGACTTGGGACTTGAATGCAGTAGTAACTTTGCAAAGCTTAATATTTGTACTTTAATTGGTAGAAATGATCTCCCCACTCATCTACGGAAAATGTTTTCAGAAGTTTAAATTTTTAATGGAAAGTGAGATTGGGTATGCTCCCTCAGGAAGGGCCCAAAAAAGAAAGGATTATTACACTTTCATTTTGTAAGCTGTCTCAACAGCCTTTCACTTGAGTGCTGTGGTACTGCTGTCTCCCCTTCTGACCTCAGCGTCACACAGACTGTTAGTGGCATGATTGTGCCCAGTAGGAAGGGGGTGGAGATTATCACTGAATCAGTACCATGTCACTCAGCACTCTTGGTCAAAGGAAGAGGTCCACATCTGTTATCTTGATTTCTGTTTTTAAGTGTGATCCCAAAGCTTCATGTTATGACATCTGTAACATCTGCTACAAATGCTGAAGTAAGTCAGGCACAACTTTATTACTTCCAGTCTAATGCTCCGTCCATCCTCTGGACTTTCCTAGGCCACTGATACAACAGGGAGCTGAGGAGGTCGGGTGTGCAAGAGCAGCTTAGGTTTCTGTGGGAGAAAGGGATCTACTGCCCTCTCCTTTTTCTTTTGCCTTTCATCAATGTCTTTCATCCATTCATATATCCAGTCATATTCACTTCCTCTCTTGCTTCCTCCCCCATCTCTGCTCGCTCGGTTTTGGGCCACATAAATGCTTGGCAGTGTGTGTTTAGTGATTTTATTTTCCTGCCAAAAGAAGAGTCAACATAAATAGTTCTACGAAGCAGGGGGGTGTTGGCCCAAAGGATGTGACGCTCTGCTTCTAACAGCACCTGCTTGAAAAGTTACTCTGATGAATTTCCAAAGCTCAGCCATCTCAGACTATGGTATTACATTTATTTATCCCAAATTCCGAACACTCATAATATGCAAGATATTAACCTCACTGACCTAGGTGCTAGAGATAGAAGCCAGGCTCCCATTTCCATTTCTAGATGCTTCTTTTATATGTCTGCAGAAGACAACTAAAAGCATCCCTGTAAAATATTTGTTGCACCTCTACTCTGTGCTGGCCACTGTATCAGAGGAGATAACAATGAAAAGGCACCCTCTTAACTCACCAGGTGATCAGAGTCTAGTGGGGAGACTGACATACAGGCAAAGGAATAAAATGCAATAAATGTACAACTATCAATGATCAACTCAAGACGGGGGCAGAGAGAGTGGAGGCAGAAAAGACCTCAGGATAGAGGGGCTGCTGGAACTGGGGTATGGAGGGGGAGGTCACATGGCCAGTGAACTACAACAGTCAAGACCCTGGGATCCACGGATCAGCCAGGAAGGCCACGACAAATGCACATTTGCATAGCAACACATGCAAGGAGCTGCGGTCAACATCTTGCCCACTCCAACTTGCTTCTCCTTAAGTTTCAACACCAGTGAATTGTCACATTGCTACAAACACTTGCAGGGCTGGGTTCCTCCATGACCATAGCATCTTATTGGGGCTTAATCGGCTTACTCGTTAGAGGTTACACTCAGGAGGACCAAGGCTGTGTTGGAAAACCCTAACTATAAAAACCGATGTCCTGTGCACTGCTTGCATCAGAACCCCAGAGGTGCATACCTCCATCACAGCATCCAGCTTGGCATTCTCTAGGAGGCACCTCAGTCCCGAAAGGAACTGCCATATCACCTCGGAGGTAGGAAGACGACTGTGTGACTCAGGTCCCTTATTGCAGGACATCTGACTCCCTCCACGATGCTGCCTGCCCCCTGCTTGCCAAGGGGAGTTGCATGGGAGGATCTCACTATTGGGAGACAGATGTGCACAGAAGAAGGGATTTGGGTTCTGGAGTCTGAATGACCAAGTTTTAAATCCTCCATTTATCTCTAATTAGCTGAGTGGTCTGGGACAAATTAGGCTCTCTGGATCCCAATTTCTCATTCTGTCAAAAGGGTTAATACCTCACAGAGCTGTTGGGAGGACATGTGACATCCCTTGCCCTGCTGTAATTTCCCTTGCAGAATTTATTTGCATATTGTCTCTCCCTTCTACTAGCATGTTACCTTCCTAAGCTGGAGGAGTCGTGTTGTGCAGTGCAGAGATCCAAGCAGTTAGAGTTAGGGCCCAGAACACAGAAGGCGCCCAATACATACCTGTGAAACAATGAGCGCTCTGGAGCATGGCACCTGGCCCGCGGAGGTGCTCGGCATGTGTCCGCTCTCTGCGCCCTGCTACGAAACGCAGAGGCTGCGCCAAAGATGCCTTTTCTAAATCACTACATTTATTTCATTTTTAATAGGAATTTTAGGACTATTTTTCCTAACTACTAGGAATGTCTCAGAGTTACTTCCTAAAATATTAGAAATATTTTGTTTCTCTGTATGCTGTCCCTAGTTCCTGCCTTTCCTATAGCATGGTGTCAAATCTACAGTGTCACCACAAGTCCTGCAAGCCAACTGCAATCAGGGCCTCCAACCAGTACAAACATTTCACACATACTTGGGCAAAGAGCCAGCAATTCACTAAGTGTCAGCAACTGCCCACTAAATTTTCCTTTGAAGGATTCACTCGTGCCCTATCCAGCAGTAATTGGCATTTGTTTAAGATGCTGAATGCCTCAGACATAACTTGATTAGGTAAATGTACACAGCCAACACCACTGCAGACTGAAATCAGCTGTTACAACCCCACCATCTTCCTCCTGATTTCCTATAAACAAAAGCCCACACACACAGCAGTGGGAACTGAGCAGGAACTAAGTCTTCCTGCAGATCAAGGTCCACCTTTGCTCTCTGCCTGTTGGGGACCTCCAGAGGCTATGATTTTGGCAGAGTTAGAAACTAAACAAGAAAGACGGGCACTATTTGGAAAGTAGAGATTAGTAAACAGGCTGACAAGACTGTCAGACCTAGAATTAAGCGCACACACAAGCACATACTTTCACACTCAACCACCAAGATGAAATGTATGAAGGAGAAAAACATCTAATTTGAAGACCTGTTATTTTGAGCCAAGGTTCAGCTCAAGCCCCTCTCCATCAGAGGTTCTTAACATGTTTCTATCTTTAAATAACAGCTGTTAGAGCCCTCTTCCCAAGGAAATACTTAAACGCAAAACTGTGCGTATACAATTACAAAAATTCCAAAGAGACTCTGAATCCTATTTGTAGACCGCAAGTCAAGAATTCTTGCTTTAGACAAGAGCACAACATCTACAGAGATCCTGTACCAGTCTAGCACTTAGTGGGACTGAATGAGTGATTTCTTAAATGAATGAGTAAGTCATCAAATGAATACTCAAATGAAGGAATGCAAGAGACTCAGTCAAGAGAGAATACACAACTAAAGCAGACACTTGTATTCTGTGTGGTACTGTGAGGCTGAAAGCGGCAGCCAGTTAGTTGGTTTATTCACAAAAATTGCTCTGTGGAATTATACACTGCTCCTCCCTTCTAAATGCAGACGGAGAGTGGAAAGGAAAAAGAGATAATGAAGGTTTGCAAATGAAGTGGGTACAACTGTGCAATCAATCAACATGTTCTGAAAAAGAAACTGCATCACTTGCCAAAAATCTGAACTGAATAACTGAACCAGCATTCTGATGAGAATGGACTTTGCCACTAGCCAGTCATTTTTATTTGTCTTCCAGCTGTCTTGCTTCTCTTTTCCAGGAAGTCACTGGTCTCTGCAGTTTAGTAGGTTCAGGCATGGGAATTAATTTCACCATGGTCAAATGCATGCTCCATGTTTAATCTTTTAATAAACCTTTATGAGTGTTTACTCTGTGCCAAGTATTATGCTAATTAGAAAGGATACCATTCAATCATTCACCTAAATGATCATTGAGGGCCTACTAAGTGCCACATACTCTTCTAGGGACATGCCATAGAAGTGTGAACAAATCAGACAGACATGCCTGCATGGAGCTGACAATTCAGTGGAGAAGATGGGCAACAAAAACATAATAATACACATATCTAAATATGATAAGCAGCATGAAGAACAAGAAGGAGGGAAGGGTAAGAAGTGACAAGAATTTCTGTATAAGATAGGAAAATCAGAGAAAACCTCTCCAACAATATATCTGAGTAGAGATATGAACAAAAGTAAAGAAGTGATATAATGTCCAGGTGAAGGGAAGAGAAAGTATAAAGGCCCTGAGATGGGAAAAACTTACCTGGTTCAGGAAATGGCAGGGAGCCAGTATCTACAGGAACCTAGACACTAGGGAGAGAGAAATACAAGCTGTCATAAAATAAAGGTTTCCTTCGAGGATCTCAGGAAAGAGAGTATCTAATTCCAGTGGAATTCAAAGGTGTAAGAGGGAAGAAGGTATTTGAACAAGAAATGAGTAGAAATTTTCCAGGCAAACAAGCCAGGGATGGGGGGGGGGGTAAAAGGAGTGGTTGAGTTAGAGAGAAGGGCATACACAATGGCACAAAGCCAGCAAGACATGCGAGTTCCACATTTGGGGGAAGAAATGTCAGAAGACATCCATAGGCTAAGTCATAAATGGCTCCACGAACACTCAAAGGCATCCCCAGTTTATACACAGTATCTGGGATCCATTGGAAGAGATGAGAAGGAGAGGGGCAAGGACACATGTGTGTGTGATATCAACAGAGTCATGGTGTACAGGGAGACTGTGTTTGGAGGAAGGATGGATGCATGGCTATCGCAAATGATGATGAGTTAATCCTACTAAGTCATTTAGAAAGACAGAGAGAAGTTTGGTTCTATAGGCATTTACGAGGCAGGATTGAGAGAGTTTTGTGATTGCCTGTTAAGGGGAAGGAGTCAAGTATGAATTCCAGTGTTTGGGTGAGCAAACTGGATAGCTTGTTCAGTCGCCCCCTGCAATAGAGCATTTAGGAGGGAAGAATGTGTCAAGGACAAGATAGGGCATTGGGCAGGAGGTGTCCCTAGGACAGGCCCATTGAGATGACATGTCCAGGAGACCCAGGGCTCCTGGTTGCAGTGTGGTAGTGACAAGGGCTTGGCTGTAAGGCACTGGCATGCAGGTGGGTGTAGAAGCCACACGATAGCAGACTGAGGGGAGTGCTGGGGGGCTGCCTGGGAACATCTGCATTTATAGAGAGGATGGGCGAGGGGGGCAGCAGAGATCCTGAGATGAACAGCCAGAGGAGTAGGAGGTGGATCAAAAGGTGATGGTGTCCTACAATGAGGAAGAGCAGGTTATTACTTGGAGAGACTCATCAACTATGTCAACTATTATGGGAGGGCACTGAAAACCTCGGGTGGGGGAGCTGCTGTCAACTGCCAAGCAAATGAGAGGTGAGAGCCGTGAGTTATGTCCTTTATCTTCCTTTTCTAGAAATGTGGAAGTGAAAGCAAGGAGCATAAGGGATGAATGCTGGGCAAAGAAGAGAAGTGGGAAAAGACCCAGGATGATGAGAAGTTTTTTAAAGTGACTTGAGGATGTTTATACTGAGAGGAAGAAGCAAGGAACATCCATGAGACATAAAAAGATGGAAAACCCTCAGAAGAAAATTTCCAGAATTTAGGTAAAGCTGAGAAATAGGTTTTCAACATTTTAGCATAAACTGAATATACAAAGATTGTGCTCCAGGGTGAGGTGGCCTCTCTAGCAGTAGGATCCTAGCTTCAGAACAAGCACTGCTAGGTGATGGTCAAACCACATAAAGATCTATGACCCATGTTCAAAAGTGTATCTGTAGCAAAGCTACCTAAATACATCTAAATCAAGCCAGTACTGTTCTCCTGAAACCTCCATCCTTTCTCCTCTACTATCCGGTTGGTTCCTAGCCTCTGTCACTGCATCCCCTTCCATGGAAAAACTTTGAAAATGTCATAAATAGAGGAGTTACCTGAAATTGCTTCTGGAGTCCCTAGCACTCTTGGATCACAAAAGCAGAAAGTACCTCATCCTTGTAGCCAAGATCTGTCAAACGCCCATAGGAAAGTATTGCAACAGATTATTAATGTGCTCAGGTATGAACTAAAAGAACATTAAGTCATTAAAGAAAATGAAAATGCCTCTCATTTGCTGGAAAAAAGCAACTGAAAAGGGAAAGAAGAACCTCATATGCCTCCTGCGTTATTCAATGAATTTTGATTAGGCCCTTGAAGAAAGAAGCCAAGAGCCACTCTGGGCAGAAGAGAACTAGGCCTTGTATCCCAAGAAATGTTTCTTATAGAAAGCAGTTGCCCCGCCTTCAGTAAGCTTGAATTTTCCAGGTGGTAAGAGAGAAAGACAATTCCTCTTGGAATTTCAAAAATATTGTTTAAAACAAACCTCATCTTCAGTCCTTAGAAAACACTACATGCTCACCGCTGCTCCTCAACTAGCTCCTCTCAGCTCTTCTCTCTCGCTCCTTTTAAAGACAGCTGACTTGGGGACTTTCAGAATCCGATGGGGACTGCGTGGTCACTTTGGTTTTCTTGGACCAATTTCACTTTTATTTATTTGGAGCGTTGTTGCCACCACCTTTTTGGTCTTCATAATTTAAAGCACGGTTGAAAATAAGAGTAAGCTCCATATTTTGTCTTGAGAAGTTTACTTGTCTTATCTCAGATGTTGACTTTGCTTGTTTAGAAAATAAACGTCTTCCATAGTTCATACGTCAACAGAGGTCTGGCTCTGTCCTGTGTAATACTCTTCAAAGGGTCTTACCATTTTTATTCATCCTAGTCTGTAATTGTTTAGGAGTACTTACAAAAGAGGGAAGCAGCTGTATTTGGGTATAAAGAGCGTACTTCTAGGAGACAGCAACCTTTATTTGTAGTCTCAGCTCTGTCATTTACCTGCGGGGAACAAGGGTAGGACACTTGACATCTGGGCCTTGGTTTCCCCAGTTGTAGAGTGAAATAACTTGTCTAAAGAGTTGTGTCAAAGGCTAACTACCAATGTTTGCAACGCTTTTCTAGCACATGCCTAGCATATAGTAAGAAAGAAGTAAATTGAAATGCAATTTGGAGTTTTTAAAACCCCTGCAGCAAAATAAAAATCAGTGCTGGTAAAATGCTTTTGATGAGGCTCGTCAAAGAAAGTCACTAAGGTGATATATAAACAGGACTTTTCTGTCATTTCCTAGGTTGTGTGTGACCTTGAGCCAGTTAGAAAACTCTCAGAGAAATACAGTTACCGGGAAGATCAACATATTACCACACACTTTACCATGTTGATTAAGGAGTAAATAAAATAAAGTATGTAAAGTGCCTAACATGGGATTTGACACCTGAGGTGCTCACTCAATGTTAGTTTCCTTCTGCTTCCTCAAAGATGATGTATTCTAGGAATCATCTGCAAATTTACAAAACAAACAAAAGGACCCCCTCCAGATTTTGTAGAGTAAATCACATCATGGCCTTATTCACACATTGGGGTGATAAAACATTTATTGGAGAGATATGGCTATTTTGGCATATATGAAATCCTTAGGAGTCTAGCTGAACTTTGATTCTATACTGTGGGTTTGGAGCATAATGATGTTTCGTGAGAGAAAGGTGGTGTGGAAGTACTGGGTGAATACATACTGTGTGTATGTTCATGTACACTCATGGGTGTATGGTCCTATATACCTATTTAATAGCTTGCACTCATCTTCTCAACTTCTACAAAAACAGAAATATTGTGGGCATTGGGCAGCTTGACTGAATCATGGCTGCCTAACGCAGAGACACATATGCTCGGCACCTCCTACCACAACAGTGGTAGCAGCTTAATAAAGATTATTTCCTCTTTGTTTTGCCAGGAGGGATGAACAATAGAAGAAACCAAACAGACCCACAGCCTCCTGCCCCCTCTAGTCTCTGGTCCTGACCGGTCATGTCATGTTTGTTGTCACAACCCATCTGGACAGCAGGTGTGAGCTATGTGGCTGCGTGCATTTGATTATTGATCGGTGAATACCTCCAAAGGCCACGACAAGCTGCTGGCTGACCCCCGGTAATAACACACGGCAATCTTTCCTGTTTACACGTGTCAGAGGTACAATTAAAAGAAAAACGATTTGGAACTTTTTAAACTACATTTGGACCAGAGGCTTTTGACAAAGCTTCCACATATATCAGTCAACCTGTGGGCTTGGTGAGCTTGCATAGAGTCTATTAAAGGAGGAATAAGGTCCATGAATTTCAAGCTTGGAGGGCTCTAATTACCTCATGCTCAAACTTTAACTACAAAACTCAGATAAATTGCTGCACTAAAACCATAGAAGATCCACCATCTGATTTGTGCCAGGGCATCGAAAGCGCAGTGAGGCTGATCCCAGCAAGGATTTTCAAATCCATCCTATGGAGGTCTGTTCTGGACCTGTCGCTAATGAGTATGTATGGATTACTTGGATGTTTTGGTAAAGCTACCTGGTAAATTAGTCAATCTGAAATTTTATTAGCCAAGAAGCATTACAGCAGTCAGTCACATAGCCCACGAATACTGGAGGAATTAGAGTCATTTTAAGCACCTATTAGCTGGTACCAATAATCAGTTTCAGGTCCTGGCTGGAAGCTGTACCATTAAACTAATTGGCTAATAGTTATAGCTGTCTCTTCTGTATTTTTGTTCTTAGAGGTGTGATCCCTCCTTGAACCAATTTATGGACAACTAGAGGGGGGTCCTATTTTATTCTAGCTCAGTGTATGATTTGGATTCAAAAGCAAACAAAACAAAACCAACAAAGAAAACGGTTTGTATATATAAACCCTGGTGCAAAACGGCTGAAGCTAAGCTTATGCAATGACAGCCTCAAAGTTGGAATTTAGTGCCTATCGGGGGCAGAGGAAAACATAGAAAACAAACGCCTCTCTCAGATATTCAAAACATTCATATTTTATCAAAGATGTACTGAGGAGAAATGTGGATTTCCCTCCGCCTGCTAGAATCCTCTCCATGGCTATTTATCTACTTACAAACTTTTATAGATATGAAATATTTTAAGAAGTCCTTTAGAAATGGCCTGAGGTAATTTCAAACTTAACAGACCCTGTCCCACCAGAGCTCATTACAGTGAATTTTATAACAAAGTACCCTCTACTTAATTTTCAGAGCCTAGCCAAGCGTACTAGAAATGCAGCTGCATTAAGTGCAATTAATGGTACAATAAAAAGCAGTGGAGGGCTGTTTAACACCCAAGAACCAGCAGTAAACACTGGCTCCATGCTCTGCCACAGTCAGTGATGTGTCAAAGGACCTGGAGTGTGAGATTCCTGTATCAAGGGGCAACCGTCTCTCTCCTGCTGGGGAAAAATTTTCTGTCCTTCACCAACTCCATCCAGAGACTGTATAAATGGATATAAAGTTATTCCCTCCAGTTGTGCCACTAGCATCCTCACTCCCTTTAAGCAGGTGGCCAACAAGCTAAGCTTACATTCCCACCAGTTCGGGAAAAGGGTAAGTTCAATTTCACCAAAAATGAATGTAATAGCAAGTGACTCATAATTTACATAATGATTGGTGCATAATTAAGTTTACCGTCAGATGCCAGAAGGAAAGAAGGATCCAATCAGAATAGTATGTTTATTCTTTTCAAACAACCCTCCCCCCAAAGAAAAGATGGGGGCTAGGCAGGAACAAATATAATGATGTTTGCAAACCTCTTAAATGCTGAAAAATCACCACTTAGAATTCGCACATGAGAGCCATCCAGAAATGAGCAAAAACCTCACTGGCTGGTACAATCATGATTGTTAGAACATTTGTCAATTAATTGGTTTTTTAAGTACAACATGCAGCCAACTGTGTCTCAAAAAGATGATCACATATACTCAACTTCCACAAGGCATTAATACAATTCTATCATGAAAAGTATTTGATTATACCCATCTCTTTTGTAGCCCAGTCTGCATTCAGGGTCCTATTCCTCTACTTCCACTCCTGAATAAAACTGTTCATGTAACAGTATAAATAGGCTAGGACATACATTAAAGGTACACCTGTACCTAAAAAAGCAAACAAACAAAAATTCCCTGCCAATAATTAAAGTGCAGAGAAATCTTCCTCACCATAACATTATAGACATACTTCGCCTAAAGAAGTCATTAGATAATCCCAAAATTTCATATTACTAAAAACAGGCTTCTAACCTTCTTTCTCAACAAACTTCTCCCCAAGACTTTTACACTGGTTTTGGTTTCTTCAGTTTCAGATGGCCACTCTTGGATGGAACAGCTAATGAGCCTTGGGAGGGGCAGGGAAAACACCCTGCACCTGGGAAATGCACTAGGCAACTCAGGCTGCAAGGAAGGGGCGGGGCTGGAAGCATGTCAGTGACACCACACTGAGTCCCTCTCCCCCCAACGAAATAGCCCTGACTACTTGCCTAAACAGCAGGTGTGCTACATCACTAAAGACAAATGAAGTAACGGCAATAAAGTGATATAAGATGAAGGTTCCTGTGTCACGGAAGAGACAGGTGAGAAGGGCAGTCCCAGACCTTGGCATGGTCGCTGGGATCTAGGAATTATGAGAAACGCTGAGGCTACCACGTGAACACAGGTGTTTTTGCAGTAGAATTCTGTTACCTTTTACAGAGAAGGTCTTAAAAGAGAAAAATGACACATTTTCAAATAATTAATAATGTGTAAGACAATTCACATCGTCTCTGAAGGAACTGAAAAACAGCTAAAAATAAGTCGTGTGTACCACTGGTTTCAAAATGAGGGGTTCCATTCTATCCTTGCTTTAGAAGGTTTGCTACATCATGCTATCATTTTTGTGAAAAAGAACATTGATAAGTCTTCCCAAGTTACATAGAGTTTAAATAAATGTATCCATACAGACAATTCTCAGCTTACAGATGCCTGTGAGTACCTCCTCCCACCCTCATCGCTAATGGCGTCGAGACCCATGGGAGAAAAGTAGGTAAGAGGTTGATAAGAGAGTAGGCTCTAGAATCAGGGCGATGGAGAGTGCTATCGTGGTCTTGCTATTTACCAACTACGGGATTTCAGGCACATTACTTGATCTTGCTGAGCCTTGATTTCATCCTCTCTTAAGATGCTTGCTCAGGGTTGAGAAGAGACTTCAAGGATGCAAAGTGCACAGTCTGTTTTATGTACACAGGTGCTGATTTCCAATCCCTCCCTCTACAGTGGAAGGACTCTTGAGAAACCGGGACCTCCCTGGGGAACAGCTCCCCTTGACTAGCCTTGCATTGTCTTTGCTTGTACTATTCTCTTCGCTCAGACTACCCATCACCCTCATCTAAGTTTAGCTGACAAATGACAAACCCTGTCATTGTAGCCTCTTCCAGAGGCCTCACTCATGCAGCCTTCCCTCAATGAACAGTTGCAAAGCATCTTGCCCTTCTCTGAGCTCCTATACCATATTTCATACTGTTTTAGCTTTCACTTTATTCCTTGTTTCTAGTTCTTTGTGTGTGTGCCCACATTTTAGTTGGCAATGTCAACATTCTTATTTATAACCCACAGTGCCAATAAATATTTCCAAGTGGCCTTCCTGAAAATAAGCTTTTCTTCCTCACTTTTTGCTACAGTGTCTGAAATAGTTCAAATAACCCCAGTTAGAAATTTATCTGATTTAGCATGAATGCTTGTTTAAAAAGTGAATTTTCTGAATAGGTATAAAGACCATGAATAATTCACACACTGCAGTGACATCACCAGTTTGCTTGTGCCTTAATCCCTAGAGGAATTGAGCTGTACCAAGAGAACTGGAATTCTGAAAATGTGGAGAAAAACCAATAAGCTTTGAACACAGACCTCTTTTAAGATAAGGAGGTTATCTTATCTCCCATTTCCCCAAATGGTAGATTTAGGGTGGTGGGTGTAGAATAACCTTAAGACAGCTGGGTACTTGTGGGCTTGAGGAAACTTACTAGCAGGTGAAGAAGGCATCAATGTTAATAGAAAGGTATTTCAAACAATTTTGACCCATTTCAAAATGTTTCCCAGCACCATGCTAGTGCCCAAGTGGGTCTCCTGACTACAAGGAAACCTGCTGCCAGGACCTACAAGTTCTGACAATTAAGTTCGTGAGCTTGTCGCAACAATGTTGCTAACCTTTTCTGATATCAGAGGAGTTATTCGTTATGGGTTTGCACCAATTGGACAAACAGTTAACCAAGTTTACTGTTTGGAAATGCTGAAAAGGCTGTGTGAAAGAGTTAGACGACCTGAACTTTTCTCCAACAATTCATGGCTCTTGCATCACGACAATACACCACCTCACACAGCACTATCTGGGACGGAGTTTTTAGCCAGTAAACTAGTAACTGTATTGGAACACCCTCCCTACTCACCTGACCTGGCCCCCAATGACTTCTTTCTATATCCGAAGATAAAGGAAATATTGAAAGGAAGACATCTTGATGCCATTCAGGACTTCAAGGGTAATATGACAACAGCTCTGATGGCCATTACAGAAAAAGAGTTCCAAAATTGCTTTGAAGGGTGGACTGGCACTGGAGTCGGTGCATAGCTTCCCAAGGGGAGTACTTTGAAGGTGACCATAGTGATATTCAGCAATGAAGTATGTAGCACTTTTTCTAGGATGAGTTCGCGAATTTAATTGTCAGACCTTGTATAAGGCATAAAAGGATGGTCACTTTTATTCCTGGGTTCCATCATGGGTATATAGGCTCTGTGGACTCAGCTAGGAAACCAACTTCCATTTATACAATATTTCCTTGAAGGGATGTGCTAGCTTTATAAACTGAAAATTCATGTTTATTACTCTTTCTAATAGATCCTGATTTCCTTGAGGGCAAAGTTCACAGTTGAAATGCTCCTAACCCTGAATCAACAGTTCTGTGTGCCCCCAAGTCTTGCCATATATATGTGATGATGATAATGATTAATTTCCAGCAACTGAGAGTGACTAGTGAAGAATGAAATGAGATTCCAAGAAACAGTGTCATTCAAGATACTTTCATTTAAGTACTTAGGTGAGATCTGAAAAATAAGGGAGGGAAACGTGTGGTCTCAGCAGAGGGCAGCTTGTCTCTGGAATTGCACATTCATCCTTGGGCTGATTACACCAGCTCATATGCTCCAGGCAGGGTAATAAAAGCTTAATTCCATATCCTTCCACTTGGCTAACCCTGGTTTTGTGAACACATGAGAAGGAAGCTAACTTTGAGAATATCTATCTACTTCCTTCCATGAGCTATAAATGCACTCTGAAGTCAAAGATACATATAAGGATCTCTTGACCTAATATACCTTTTAGCTTTAAGTGGAATTGACTTTATTTTCCTGTCAACTACAATTTTCACTAACGACTCCTGCCTTCTTTATGGCATAATAAATTATTGTCTAGAATTACAATAAAAAGCTTTCATAATACCTATGACCCTAACATTCTGGATTAATATTTTAATTGCATCTGAAAATCTGTGCAAATGGCAATTCGATGTTTATGCCCTTGAAACCAGATTCATCCTCTTACCTCTCTCATTCGGTTCGTATCTTTTCGGGAAAGTTTCATTATGTAAAAGCTAAGTTTAGAAGATGGCTGTGCATAGGCTCAAGGAAAGTTTCCAGCGATTTCAGTTTGATGGATTTTCTTCTAGAGCAAATTAGTTATTATTTGGGGAAAATGTAAAAATTCTGGAACATACTCCTTTTCCAACCTCCCTTCCTATTAACATTTCCTTTAATTAGCTGGCCAAGTGAGAAGGAAATAGGAGGCACATCAGAGCTTGTACACTATTCCTTCCCTCTCCTTTCACTGCTGACCATTGCCCTTCACTATTCTTGGCCCTATCTTTTGCCATTTGCATACTGAATGGGAGGCAGAGCGACATTTGACTCCATGGTGTCACACACCAAAATATTAAACCTCTGCCTTCCTTCTCTCCTTCTGGCTTTTTTTATTTTATTTTATTGGGGAACAGTGTGTTTTTCCCAGGACCCATCCCCTCCAAGTCAAGTTGTTGTCCTTCAGTCTTAGTTGTGCAGGGCGCAGCTCAGCTCCAAGCCCAGTTGCAGTTTTCAATCTAACTGCGGGAGCACATGCTCTAACCAACTGAGCCATCTGGCCACCCATCGGCAGCTCAGCAGCAGCTCAGCTCAGCTCAGGGTGCCATGTGTTCAATTTAGCTGCGGGGGGTGGGGGGTGGTGGCGAGCACAGCCCACCATCCCATGCGGGAGTCGAACCGCGTTTATCTTGTTGTTAAGAGCACATGCTCAAACCAACTGAGCCACCCGGCTGCCCATCTCCTTCTGGTATTTTAAAATGGCATTAACTCTGCAATGGTTTGGCCTTACAACAGGTCCAGCGAAGCGGAAATGAGTTGCTGATTGACTTAGAAAAAGAACTGCTGGTACTACATGCAATTAAATCCTTTTAATTGTACAGGGAGATATAAGTCGACAAATAAAATTGCTTTATTATTTGATTCAAATGTTAAGTTTCACCCTAGTCTATGGCATTTTATTTATATGAGCAAGTAACATGAGTTCATATATGCCTGAGGTTTGTCTGTTCAGTAAGTATGTATTGATTACCCACTATATTCCAGGGACTCAGACGGCTCTAAGGAAATGACTGGGAACAAAATGAGACATGGCCTCTGCTTTCATAGGGATTACAGTCTTTTGTTTTGGGGTTGCAGCAAATAAAACCCAGTTAAAAGCACAGCACTGGTTATATCACAACTATTATCATATATTCTCAAAACGTGAAAATATGGATGTCACTGTATTGAAAGAAAAATTCGCCTAGTAGTAATGCAACTGGTTGCAAATAAAGTGTATTCTATAAGACTGTATAGTAAGTAAGCTTTACACATGGAACTTGATGACTTCTAAAATGAAGAAAGAAATTCCAGATTCACTACTTACATTGAGAATTGCAGTGCAGTTGTACACAGGCCCTATATTTGTCATTTTTTATCCAACAACTTCTAATTCCTGGTTAAGTAAATATACATGTTGCCTATCCCAGAGGAGTCAAATTTGTTGCTCTATCTCTTCCTCATTGCAAAGAAACTCCTGGTTTTCCTGGACATATATGTGCCCATTTCCAGGAAATGAATAATAATTGGCTTTAAGCCAATTCTCCCATATCTGTCACCCTATATCTGTGATCACATGAAGTATGGGACCATGACCCCGTTCTGCCCAGTAAAACATAAAGGGAACTCCCCTATGAAGCTTCTGGGAAATATTTCACACTTCTTCACATTACCTCAAAAGCTGTTGTATAAGGACCAATGCTTGGAGCTGCAATACCATCTTTCCACCATGATGTGACAAGTCTTGAGTGGGAAAGGCAATGCACTGAGGATGGCAGAACAGAAAAACAGAACGAGTTGGGTCTCGGCAGATCTTGTCAAGCCACAGCAGTACATGGGGCCACCTATTCAGACTTCTCTTACTGTGAGATAATTAAACCATGATGTTGCTTAACCGACTACAGCTTGTATCCTAAAAAAATTTAGCTGATACATCTAGTAAATTTTGCTTTTAAACCACAGACAAGAACTTGCTTAGTCAATATTGAGGTGTGGCCCTCAGTGTTGGGACTTTAATTTTTTTTTCATTGAATGTTCCAAGCTTGAGACATTCCTTGCCATGAATGCCTATATTAATTAAATTAAGCCTAGTGCTGGAGAAATATGGTGCGTAGTGATGGGGAATAAAAGAGATGATAATACTGTATACAGAGAAAGCAGACAGGAGAAGAAGACTACACTGAATGAAATGGGATGTAGTAGAAGTGGTGGTACTTAAATATTAGCTACATTTCTGGCAATAGAAATGAGAATCTCTACAATTCAACCAGAGCAGGGGAAAAAGTGTCGTGGTGTAAGACTGGGGACAATGAGAAGGAAAGAAAGCAGGAGAAGTGCCCATAAAATAAATCCTAACTCATTTCTATAGTTTCAAATAAGCCTTAGTTTGACAAAAACCCAAATGTGCTAAATCGCCTCACATAACACATCCCAGGAATGTGTGGATTCAATTACCAAGCGAGGCAGACCACCAGCAGCAGAGATGTGATTCTTGGAATTTCAATGCAAAGCAAATGTACAGATGTTAGCATAAAAGCCAAACAGTCTGAGATGGAATTGAAGATAGAGATCCTGGGAGAAGATTAGAAGAGATAAAGAATTAAACATGCAATAAAGGAGACCATTACATACATATCATTGAGCTTGGATAGCCAATGTCTGTGACACTCAGATGCCAGAGACGGTGACATGAACGGGCAAAAAACAAAAAAAAGAAAAAAAGAGCAAAGGTACAGAATCAAATACTATATTAAAGTCACTATCTCTGTGGGCAGGCTGTAAAAATCGTACCATTCTCATTGAAAAATAATTCATTAAACTGTACCCCAGCAGGACGTAAAGAACAGCACACAGATTATGAAGAGAGTGAGCAGTAGGGGGCAATAAACTTTATAAAAACCAGTAAAGCATGCAACAAAGCAAGAGAATACAGGGAAGAAACAATGGAAATGTCAGCCCAATTGATAAAATAGCCATGTTAATACATAAGTGCAAACATTTCATGAAAAACACACACGCTTATCACACTGAAATTCATGCTCTGCAAAACCACCCTTGCGATGTCAAAGCTGACCTGCAGCAGGGCAGGAAAATAAAAGCCAGCAGGTGGCCCCGTGGAAAGGCTGGCCTAGAAGAGCTTCACACCAGGTAACCTACTGAAATACCGTAATTGTTTGCAGGTATCGGAGACACTGCTCCAGTTACAGACACAAAGGTTAACTGAAAACAGGGCCACACACATCTCACACCCAGTGATGTACGAAGACCCTTGGAGCTCTAAGCTGGTAGGTGTGAGCAACCTTGCCTCTAACTCAGCATATTCCTGGGTGGTTCGATAAGTAATCCTACTTGCACAACTGTTCCTGGATAATGGATAGCTTAGGATCGCCTCAAAGCACGGAAGGCATCCATGAGCCTCATCTTCAAACTCTTTTCCTCCTCTGCTTCTCCCTGAGGATCTCAACTTCTCTCCCTTAAAACTTTCTCTGGGATTCCTTAAACCCATTATCCCTGAAGGCCAGTTGAGAGATGCCAAAGCTCTGTGGAACATTTTAGAAAATATCAATTGACCGGATTTCCTCTTGTCACCTTCACTGGGTGAGGAGGGGGGGTGGGTTGGGTATTAGACCAAGGTTAAAGGAAAAAAGTAAAATCTTGTCTCCTAGTGCATCATCCAGGGACAAGGATTGGTGACAAGATGTCAAGAAACCAGACAAGATGACTGAAATAAAAATAGAGCCCTGAAGATAAAGTATGCTTAAGAGGACTCTTGTCTACTTATAATGATTCTGAAGTGGCCAAGATAAAATTAATGGCAACTGCTTTAAATGAACCTCCTCATTTCTAAAAAATATTTCCTAGCTTTTAAAGGTATAACTGTGCTATTTGGGATCTTCCTTACACCAACAAGATATATAGCACCAGAAACAGAACCCAAGATAAGAAACCTAGAAAAACCAGTATAAGCCATTAACACATGCCAACTTGATAGGCTTACAGTATAAGTATTTACCATATTTCATAATTAAACATATATCCACCCAATAAGCTTGTGATGAAGCAGCCATTCCCATAAACAGTCAAGACCCTTCCCATCCTCCATTTCTGTCTCTTTCTCCTTTTGCTTCTCTCTCTCTTTCTTTAATTCACAGGGACACTAAGTCCATTGCATAGACAAATGGCCTACCTATATTTGTTTTAAAGTTTTTCCATAAAATCATATCCAAGACTTTAAGCCTTCTACTTCTTTATCTCTTAGATTACAGAACACAAAATAAATCATTTTAGCCAAATTTTGTTTTAAGATTCCTGCTGGGTTGAGACTTCAGAGTTTAGGCTGGAATGAATTTTTATGACCAAGTTATAAACACCTGATCCTCAGCAGGTGTCACTAAATGTATTTTGAGATTACATGTTGCTTCCCTAATTTCAAAAGTTGATCTATTTGAAGATAATTTATTCTTCTTTTCTTTTTTGGGGAGTAGTGTCACTGGCCCTCGTATGTGGGACCCGAACCGGGGCCGATGGCTTCCCAAGCCAGCGCTTAACCACCGTGCCACTTGGCGGGCCCGATAATTTCTTTTTAAAACTGTCAAACTCTACAAGCCACTACATTTCCTTTCATTTGCTTATAAAAATTAATTGGAGTTAACACATGCTTGCAATTTATAGGTCAAGGCAAATTTTTCCTGTTCCGCTAGAATTTGGCACAGGAAAACTACAAATCTTCAGCTGAAAATGGAGATCAAAGCAAACAAGGAATGAAATATCTGGGAAGATCTGTGTATTTGTTTATTTTGAGATCAGAGGTATTGCTCTCCCACTAGAAGGAGCAAGCGTTTTTACTTAAGATCACAAGCATAAAACAATCTCCTCTCTTCTGTAATTATTTCTAGACTATTTTCACAAGTTCTTTATGTTAACAGTTTTCACATTATTTAGACAAATGGTGTTTAAGAGATCATACCTAGCAGAGCTGCATCTCTGGAGCTAACCCATTATTAGCATGCCAAAGCAGAATCTTACAGAACTGATCAAGCAAGAGTTGAGTTTTAGGGGTAAAAACTTATGGAACCTTAAGAAAACTGTCTTGTTCCTTTCACCAAAACAATGTATTTATGTATGCTCATGTTTTATCTTTTAACCTATAAATAGCACTCAAGTAGTAGTGCACAGCCTCAATAAGTGGTACATTAATAAAATATCAAATGCTTAACTTCGCACAATGAAAGCAAAAAGCTATTGTTACCTAACAAGAAAGGCTAAACAAATCTAATACATAAACACCAAAAACACTATTCTGGTAAAGTCTTTGTATTGTGTAACCAGCTACAAATATAGTAACCACATGCATTCTCATTTAGGAAATGAAGATCACAGGCTTTATCAATAGAAAAAAGAACTAACGAAAACTGCCACCATCCACCCCCAAACCCAACAAACTATTCAACCATAGGGTAGAAAGAAAATAGTTGGGCTTTTTGTCTCTGGATCCCAAGGTATTATAACTTCAAATTTTGTATCCTGATATCCTGGACGATCATCTTATGTCCTTACTTAATTTGAATATCCCAAGATATTATATTTGTTTCATCATTTTATCTGTAGTATGTCAACTTTAAATTCTGAAGTACATACATACACACACACACACACACACACACACACACACGATTTTCTTAAAACATGGATTCAGAGACCAATCTATAAGAAGAATTGAAATGTTAATTTTCATGGGAATTCTATTAGGAAACTCTAAACACAAACAACACTGGATTTTTTTTTCTCCAAATTAGCCCAAACGCTCCTGTTGGTTATTTATTTATGTCATTTGACAGGACCAAAATCAGCCTGTCTCCAAATTTTGCAGCCATCCATACTTTTTCTAATAAGAACTAATTTTACAAGGTCTTTTCTGGCCAAGAAACTTTCAACCACAGTAAACTATTCAGACACAATACGAGATGATTAGACCAGAGTATATAGACTATGTAGCATAAACTGCCAGTTAGACATTATAGCATGCTTCATTTTAATCATGTAGCTTTCATCTCTTCTGAACACCCTGTTAGTATCACTTGAAAAAAAGAGGCTTTGAAAAAGCTGAGCTATTGCTAAACACTATAAGCTGATGCTGCTGTACTGTGCCTTGCCTTACTGCCTCCCCACCCCCATGGAAATATGTCGCCCTCAATACTTTAAAGTCTCATAAATGAGACAGTGCACTCTCTTCAGTTGAAAGGTCAATTCGAATCAGGGTTAAAATGCAATCATGTACCATATTCAGATTAATCATTATTATGATAATGCAGTTAGTGTAAGAATAATAAATAAATGGTAGACTAGCAGAAAACTTTATAGCATGCATTATCACACCATTAATTACAGGGTTAATTGATGTTAGGCCAAATGCAATACAATTAATACAAAATTCAACATTACTGATACAACGAAATTGCAGTAAGCAAAATAATTTGGGTGATTTCCTTAAAGACGCCTGCAATAATATAGCTTTAACATTGTCTTAACAGAAACAAGAAAAAATTATGAGCTTCGGAATATAAAATTTCTCAGAAAGCCTAATGTTAATTCCTAACTTTTGCCTTTTTGACAACCATGTTGTTTGAGAAGTATTTTTGTTTTAACATAGGTATTTTTTGTGATTGTATGGTAAATAGGAGGCTTTTCAATTCTCTAACATGTAATGAGAAACAAATTTGAATTTTAACGAATATTTTAAAGTAAGATTAATTTCAGTTTGTTTAAGATTCGTATGTGTTTTCAAACCATAAAATATTAAAACAGAGACTATTATTTAAGCTTATACCATAAGACTCAATCATCTTACTACACAGATTGAAAAAGAAAAAAAGGAAGTTCAGGAAAGTTAAGAAGTTTTCCAATAATCAAACAGCTAACTAGCAACTAGGTCTTCTGATTTGACTGTCAAGTCCATGTGCTTTACGTTTCTTTCTTGGGGAAAAAATAAAGAATGAAAGAAAGGAAAAAAGAGATTTGAAAGAAAAAACATGCCATAATTGAGTATAATTTATGATAGTATACCAAAACATGCCTAAAAGAGTTGGTAACATCATAGACAAAAGACAACGAAGATCTCTCTCTATGAAATAGGAATCACTAGGATCTTAGCGAACACTTAAAAGGAGCTCTCCACCATCCCCCTAAACCATGCACATTGAATTGTTTATACAAAAAATAGATGCATCACAATTCTCAGGAAGAAAACAAGGAGATGATAGGTCTTAAATAAAAGATGATTTTTAGAAAAACCATTCAGAAGAGACATTTATGGCTAAGAAGCAGATACACACAGCAGATGTGATTTAAGTTTTATCCTGAAACTATGCCAAAAGTTATCAAGTTTGCTCTTTATAGGCCTTCTTTCTTCAACATTGTATTGGAGGGTCTAACCACTGCAACAGGGCAAGAAAAAGACATTAAATTCATTTAGATTAGAAAGGAATAATTAAAACTGTCTTTATTCATAGGTGACATAATCCTATATGTTAAATATCCTAAGGAACCTATAAAATAATTTTAGAAATAATACACCAGTTAAGTAAAGTTTGGGGATAAAAGATCAATATATAAAAATCAACCGTATGTTGATATATTAGCAAATATTTGAAAATGAAATTAGGTAAACAGTTCCATTCACAACAGTCATAAAAAGAATAAGCTTAAGAATAACTTTAATAAAAGAAGTATAATACCTATAGTACGCTGACAACTAAAAAGTATTGCTTAGCAACATTAAAGGAGATTTAAATAAATGGAGTGAGATGCCACCACGTTCATGGGTTGGGAACTCAATATAGTTAAGATAGCAATTCAGCTCAAATAGATCTCAGTGAAATTTCTATCAAAATTGCATCAGATTTTTTCATAGAAACTAACAACTGGATCATAAAATTTATGTAAAAGTGCAAATGAATCAAAGCAATTTTAAAAAAGAAGGTCAGGGCCGGCCGAGTGGCGCGGTGGTTAAGCGCTGGTTTGGGAAGCCAGCGGCCCCAGTTCGGGTCCCACATATGGGGGCCAGTGACACTGCCCTCAAAAAAAAAAAAAAGGTGTTAAAACAGAAGGTCAGAGTTGTAGGATTAAAATCTCCTGATTCCAAAACTTTAAAGCTAGAAGTCAAGACAACGTGGGATTTTGCAGATGTAACTAAAGTCCCTAAACAGCTGATTTTGAGTTAATCGATAGGGAGATTATCTGGGATAAGGCCTTTAAAAGTGGGTTCAGGTCTTCCCTGAAAGAAAGATTCACAGAGAGGGATTCTTCAGCTGGCCTTGAAGATATAAACAACCAGATTTTCTGGTCAAGATGGTGGAATAGGTAAATGCTGTCCTTGCCTCCTCTCATGACCACATCAAAATTACAACTACACAACAAACATCATTGAGAACTGCCTGAAGTCTACCTAACCAAAGTTCAGCTAGAGAAGAAGCCACCTTGAGACTGGTTAGAGGGGCCAAGAATTGGAGTGGGCTGGAACCACACTCACATGTGACTATTACATATTAGGAGGGATATCTCGGTTGTAGAGGTGCCCCCTGAAGGAGCAAAGGGTCTCAGCACCACTGCAGACTCCCCAGCCCAGTGTTCCAGGGCTGACAAGAGAAGCTCCCATAACTTCTGGCTGTAAAAACTAGTGGAGATTGTGACTGAGTGAGATAGAGGACTGCTCAAGTCCCAGGGGGTCCTCTTAAAGGTCCCATATATGGACTTACTCACTGACAGACCCATTTGCTCTGAGATCCAATGCTGGGAAGCAACTCGAGAGGCGCCAGCGACATAAGGGGGGAAACTGAGGAGTTTGGTCTCAGGGCGAGGACTGGACAGGCAGCTTTCTCCCAGCCAGCAGTGTTAGCAGAATCCATTACTTCTTTCTTGGGCCCTCCCCACTCCCAGCTTGCAGACTCAGGTGGCCACCATATCTGAGCCTCCATCAACCTGGCTAACTCCATAAGCCCCATCTACAGTGAGTCTCTAAGACCCCACCCCACCCAACTTTTGGAGACACCCAAGCCACTTCCAGTGGCTTTTCCTTACAAACAGCCTGCCTTGTTCGGGTCCCACATATGAGGGCCAGTAACACTGCCCTAAAAAAAAAAAAAAAATTCAAACAGCCTGCCTTGCTTCATGCTGCAGATTTTCACAAAATTTCTCAAAGGCTCACAGAACCCAACAAAGAGCATCTGGCTTCAGTGTGTCCCATCTTCTTGCTGAGCAGCCTCAAGTGGCACTAGTGGCAGCCAGCCTCAGTTCGCCGCTTGGACTGTCCAGGCACCTCCAAGACCAATGAGGGTGAAAGACAATCTGTGGATTGCTTTGTGGCTCATGCCAGGTGGCCCCAGGCAGGGCATAGGCTGAGGCTGAACATCGCCCATGGCAGGGTCCTTTCCAGGAAGTACCAGGGCCGGCATGCCTGGGGGCCAGCTTCAGACCAAGCCACAGCATCACCCGGCTGCCTCTAAAGATAACACACCCAAAGGTCATACTGGGCCGGCACCAGAGCCCTGCTAAAGCGAATCCTGCTCCATAGGCTCACCCCTGCACCATAGCTCCTCCATTATAGTCATGGCCAGTCCTCGCAACCAATCAGCCTGAGGGTCAGTCCCTCTCACTCACATGCAAACAACATCAACCAATGCTCAACTACAATAGGAAGTCATACACAACCCACACTAAGGGCACATCTGGAGCATCCAGCTCAGGAGATCAGAGGGACTGTGCAACTGGGCCCCACAGGACACCTACTACATAAGGCCACTCTATAAAGGCCAGGAGACACAGTAGCCCTACCTAATACATAGAAAGAAACACAGAGAAGCAGGCAAAACAGGGAGACAAAGAAATATGTCCCAAATGAAATAATAGAACAAAGCTCCAGAAAAGAACTAAACAAATCGGAGACAAGCAATCTACCAGATCCAGAGTTCAAAACACTGGGTATAAGGATGCTCAGTGATCTCAGGGAGAACTTCAACAAAGAAATGAAAAACATAAAAATGGAGATAGAAAACAAAAAAGAACCAGTCAGAAATGAAGACTACAATAACTGAAATAAAGAATACATTAGAGGGAATCAATAGATTAGATTAAGCAGAGCACAGAATTAGTGATTTAGAAGATAAGGTAGCAGAAAACACAGAGTCAGAACAGCAAAAAAAAAAAAAAAAAATCCAAAAAATGAGCATAACTTCAGGGGCCTCTGGAACATCAAGTATACCAACATCGCATCATAGGGATACCAGAAGGAGAAGAGAGAGAGCATGGGATTGAAAACCTATTTGAAGAAATAATGACTAAAAACTTCCCTTACCTGGTGAAGGATTCAGACATACAAGTTCAGGAAGAACACAGAGTCCCAAACAAGATGAACTCAAAGAGACCCACACCAAGACACATCATAATTAAAATGCCAAAGGTTAAAGGCAAAGAAAGAATCTTAAAAACAGCAAGAGAATTGCAATTAGTGACCTACAAGGAAGCTTCCATAATACTCTCAGCTGATTTCTCAACAGAAATTTTGCAGGCCAGAAGGGATTGGTACAAAATATTCAGTGATGAAAAGCAAGGACCTACAACCAAGATGACTCTAACCAGCAAAGCTGTCATTTAGAATCAAAGGACAGATGAAGAGCTTTCCTGACAAGTTCAAGCTAAAGTTCATCACCACCAAACCAGTATTACAAGGAATCTTAGAGGGACTTCTTTAAGACAATACAACAGAAAAAGATAAAAATATGAATAATATAACGGCAATAACTACATATTTATCAACAATTACTTTAAATGGAAATGGATTAAATGCTCCAATCAAAAGATAGGGGGCCTGAATGAATTAGACAACAAGACCCTTATATATGCTGCCTACACGAGACTCAACTTCAGATCAACAGACACACACAGACTGAAAGTAAAGGGATGGAAAGAGACATTTCATGAAAATGGAAACAAACAAAAAAGCTGGGGTAGCAATACGTATACCAGACAAAACAGACTTTAAAATAAAGACTATCACAAGAGGCAAAGAAGGACCCCACAATTCCACTTCTGGATAATTAATTACCCAAAGAAACCCAAAGTTCTAATACAAGTGCAGGTGTGAATCCATTTGTTCATTGCAGCATTGTTTACAGTGGCCAAGATGTGGAGGCAGCCTGTCATCCATTGATGGGAAAATGGATCAAGAGAGGGTGGTACATATATACAGTGAAATATTGGTTGGCCATGGAAGGGAATGGGTTCTTGCCATCTGCAGCAGCATGGATGGACCTGGAGGGTGTACAGAGTGGAGTATGTCAGACAGAGAAAGACAGATGCAATGTGATTTCACTTATATGTGAAATCTAAAGCACAAAATAAACAAACAGAACAAAAACAAACTCAAAGATACAGAGAACATTTTGATAGTTGCCAGATGGAAGGATGTTGGGGAGGTGGGTGAAAAAGGGGAAAGGATTAAGAAATGCAAATTGGTACTTACAAAATAGTCATAGGGATGTAAAGCATAGGGAATATAGTCAATAATATGGTAAAAACTATGCATAGTGCCAGGTGGGTACTAGACTAGTCAGGGGGATCACATCTTAAATTATATAAATGTCTAACCACTATGTTGTACACCTGAAATTAATATAAAATAGTAATGAATGTCAACTGTAATGGAAAAATTTTAAAGCGGGGTAAAGGTGAAGGGGAATGATAGGTTCAAATAAAACAGACAAGTCATTGGGATATAATGTACAGCATTGGGAATATAGTCAATAATATTGTATTAGCATAGTATGGTGTCAGTTGCTGGATTTATCATGGTGATCACTTCTTTAGGTATATAAATGTTGAACAACTATAATGTATATGTGAACTTAATACAATATTGTATGTTAACTATATTTTAATAAAATGTTTAAAAATAAAAGGAAAACAATGATGGCTACCTTAAAAAATTAAATAAAAAAATTAATTAAATGTTTGCAAATTCTCAACATCTCTCCCTTCAAAAGGTGGAGCCCAATTCCCCTCTCTTGAATCTGGGTCAGACTTAGTGACTCGCCTCTAACAACAGAATGTGGCAGAATTGATGCTGTATGATTTTTAAGGCAGGACCATTAAAAAGATCGCTTCTGCCTGGCCTTCTCTCTTCTCCTATTGGATCACTCACTCTGGGGAAAGCCAATTGCCATACTGGTGAAGACACTCAAGCAACCTAAGGAGAGGCACTTGTGGGGAAGAACTGAGGTGTCTACAAACCGCCAGCCTAACTTTCCAGCCATGTGAGTGAATCACCTTGAAAGAGCATATTCTTGCCAACCAAGTCTTTAAAAAACTGCAGTCCCAGCCAACATCTTAACAGCAACCTAACGAGAGATCCCAAGTTGGACACACCCAGCAAGGTTGTTCCTCACTGACAAACTGTAAGGATAGTAAATGTTTATTTTTGCTTTAATTTACTAAAAAAAAAAATGCAAATAATTGCTTTGGGGGGGGGACATGCAAGTACCACTTTAGGGTGTTCCCTAGAAACTAAGAGTGATCCCCAGCTGATGGATACCCTCCAAGAAAATGGAGACTTCAGTCCTACAACCTCCAGGAATTGAATTCTTCTAGCAACCTGCTAGCTTAGAAGAGGACCTCATGCCTCAGATGAGATTATGGTCCCTTCCAACTCTTTGATTTCATCCAGTTGGATCCCCAACAGTGGATCCAGTTAACTTGCATTCAAACTCTTGGCCCACAGAAACTGGATAAAACATGTATATTGTTTGAAATTCCTAAGCATGTGGTAATTTGTTATACTGCAATAGAAAACAAATATGGCACATCCTTGAATGATATCATTTCGTGATAATGTTGATGAGATGCCACAGGAACTTAATTCTTATTTATGTCAATTAACCTATGGTAAAATTGATTATGGTATACGTTGTTTTACAGTAGTTCCAAGAACCTATTAAGTGAGAATTTACTATACAGAAATATCATGAGATATCAAATACACAATAAAAAAACGTAACTGCTTATAATAAATAACAAAATAAAAACTGGAATATGTTGCTGGTGAGAATGAAAAAGGACCCAATCCAATCACTTTGGAAAAACACTTCTTGCATTTTCTTTAAAAATTAAACATGCATTTACCATACAACTCAGAAATTTCATTACTATGTATCTATTCATAGAAATGAGAACATACGCACATTCTGGTTATTTATTTATTTTTTTGTAATGGGACTTGAATAAAAACAGCATGCCCCCCCACCAAAAAAAGTCCACGCAGACTTGTACATGAATGTTCATAGCAGCATTATTCAATATAGCCAAAATCAGAAACAATCCAAATGTCTATCAACTGGGGAATAAATACATAATACATGGTATATCCACGCAATAAACTATATTTAGCAATTAATAAGAAAACTAATTACAGACACATATAACTTGAAATAGTCTCAAGAACATTATATTAAGTCAACGAATGCAGGCAAAAAAGACATATTTTATTATTATGCTTGCGTGAAATCTCTTGAACAGGAAGAGATATATAGAGAAACAGAAAGTAGATTGTTTTCCTGGGATTGGGGGTGGGAGCAGGGATTGACTGTAAGTGGGCATAGGGTAACTTTTTATGATGATGGAAATCCTTTAAAACTGAACTGTTGTGACGGAGATAAAACTTGAAATTTAATTAAAAAAATCATCCAACTGTACACTTACAATAGGTGAATGGTATGATATATAAAATATACATCAGTAAAGTTCTTAAAAGTGAAAAAGGGCCTTTCCATAACAAAACGCTATTATAAATAGGAGCGAAACAGTGGGGCATTTGTGCTATAAGAAGACTAAGTGAAGTTGCCATACTTACTTTCCAAATATTTCCAAATATTCAGGTGTCAAACACCGACTCATAGACAATCCAACTTTTTAACCTTTATTATTCATTTTCAGCATTAAGAATTTATTTTAGCATCTACCTAACTACAAAAATTTTCTCTCCCATTTACATTATACTTCGGACTCAAAATTTTCCAGAGGAGGATTTTGACACGTGTCCTACCTAAAAGCAGCAGGTAATAGCAACAGTCAAATTAGGTAACATCACCTTCAAAACTCCTTTACTTATAACTTTTTTGATTTATTTTCAATTGCTTCAATGGAATGGACTTAGAAACACACCAGTGCTCACGAACTGGTATTAATTAGAGTGATGCAGATTTAAAGGTTTATGTCATGTCTAGAGTAGTATGGGTTTCTAAAATCCTGACCGATTTTCTTCCTTTCAGGCAAATGAAAATTCTTTAACCTTCTAACAAAAGGAAACAACCAAATCAAAACCGTTGCCAAGAAACTGACCCAAAACATTACTCAAGAAGCAAGTCCAAAGAGAAAATAAAAGCAATACATTACAATGGCAGCTCTTGGGAATATTTTCTATTAAAGTCACTTTTAATGAGTATGTTAATATCTAGTTTCCAATCAGCATCTTAACTATTTGGAGGCTTTACTTAATAATGAAATAAAACTGAACCCATCCAAATGAGCACACTGTCACAAGGATTCTTCTCTGCTAAATTAAATGGAGTTCTAGGAAAAAAGTCTGGGTTTGAGTCTTGGCTCTGTCACTTAAGCTTTCTGGAACAAAGCACAATACTGCCCTTAGCCCTACTTTTCACACGGGTAAAATAAAATTAATAATAATAATTCCTGACCTAACTACTTCATAAACTTTACATGAAGACAAAATAAAGATAGGTAAAAGTATTTTATAAACTTAAGTAGTTTACAAAAATCAGCTATTTAGAAAGAGCAAAAGAAAAGGATGATGCACATGTTAAAACGTCCATTTGCGAATTCCAGGGCAAGTGCAGTTTTCTTCACGAAAGCATAATGTTTATTCCAAGGAGCTCCAAGTAAGTCTTAAGTATCATCTCATATATCTTCATCGTATCGCTTACATGAAAACTACTGCTCCAAATGGCAAAACCAGTTGAAAAGTTGCACGACCAGTCCCGATGTCATGGAATGCATGCCAGTGCTCCATTCCGTCTGCAAGCAGGACTGGGGATGGTATGCACACTGAAGCCGGAGGTGACAGCCCAAATTTGCATTTCCTTATTTTCTGCACTATCTGCTTAGCAATTACAGGAGATCACCATCCTCTTTCCTCTGTTATCTTTACAGAAAAAGATGTCCAAACATTAGGGAAAGCAATGAAATGCCAATAAATACATTGCCATAAATGTGCAGGTCATTTCCAAGGAAAATTTTTTTTGTTTTGTTTTTTTGTTTTTCCCTGAGAAAGAGGCTGCCTAGTTCAGTCGGCAGTTAGACCCAACTCATGTTTGCTTGGCACCTGGGTCTTAGTGAAACAATTCGCTGACTTGTAAACAGGCACCATGCCACCCAGCCATATGGGTGCACACAGAGGCTGCCAAGTGACCATGTAGGAAAATCAGAAATGTTTGTTGAGGGCAGCTGTCCCAGTGAGGGACATCCAAACAGCTGTCTACCCTGAGATTCAAACGCCTATGGTTAAGGGGACGTGACACGGTTAATCTAGGTTAGATTAATTTTGAAACATAAAAATCAGCTTCTTTGGCCCTAAACAGTCAGTTGAGAACATGGGTGAACCATCTACAGTACTCTTCTCTCTGTCTTTCTTCCCCCTTAAAAATCATGATGTATTTTTATTTAATGTTTTTCCAAGATGTCTAACGACATTCCATGATACTGATCAAATATTTGAAAAGAAAAATAGTGTTCATAAATTCCAGTAACCTACATTTGTAATCTGAATTTTTGAGAAATATGGCCATATTTGTCTTTGTAAAGATAAGTATCACTATGGTGAAATGCTGGTAAACTTATTTTAGTCGAGAGGTCAAGCCAAGTGGCTGAACCACGCTAAGAAACTTAATGGGAGAAATAAATAATATCAGCTTGGGAAGTTTACAACACTAATAATTGTATGTGAGTTTAAAGCTGGGACCATCCAGAAACTTTAATTACTTAAAATTGAGGGGAAGGGTTGCTCCTTAAAACTTTTATGTAGAACCATCAAAAATTTTATTGACATACTCAGTGCACAAAAGAGAGGCTAAAATATTTCCAGGAACAAAAGCTGCAAAGGAAGTTAGAGAAGCAGTAGGGTTTTTCCCAAGTCTCTAAAAGCATCATTAGGAAGAGCATTTGTTTTGGGAGGCGGCATTACTACAGAGCTGAAAAACGGACATAAATAGATTTCAAGGGTGGAGAACTGTGTATGCTGCACATATGCACACGCACATAAATAAAACAGTTTTTTTCCAGAAAGTGTCTCTGTGCCTTATGTAAAGACAGTTAACTCATCCAAAATGCATATGAGATTAAAAACGCTGAAAAAAATGCCTTTGAAGAACCAAAAGAGATATCATAAAGTCCAGGTACTTTATTCACGGAGGCGCCCTTTGGTTCCCCATCCTCTTCATCCTGAGTTTATATATAATCCCAACAAACCTAGGTGTCTGACCTAAAAGCGTATCTGAAGCAGCAAATTAAACGGAAGTTCCAGAAATATTAACAGCAGAGAGGAGTTATAGCTGATTTTAAGGTAGGAGTGGGAAAAACGGGGAGGTGGGGGAGGGATGGGGTGGGGAAATAAGAGAAAAAATTTTTTTTCAAATTGCACTATAATCTGGGCCAATTTACTATCCAGTCAAAACAGCTCTCAGAGACCCGCTCTCGATGGTCCCCAAAGACATCACGCCATATTGTTCTCATGGTAATGAAATGCACACATAATGATGCTCCCAAGTCAGAAAGAAAAGGCTCGATTATCCTCTACACACAAAAAAACTTTCCAGAATGATTTCAATTAAAGAGGAAAAGTTTGGTGATGAAAGAAGAGGCTCTCTTTTATCCAAAATAATTCCCTTTAAGTTCCCGATAGCTGAAGTTTTCCTGTACGTGTACTATAATCACATGTATAAATCATGGGCAACTTCATAGCCTTAAAAATGTCTGGCTACTGCTGAGATCTTACCCTGATGATCCCTGATTTAGAAGCTTGAATTTCAAGACTTACGATGCAGCGTATAAAATGGTATTATAAATTGTGACTCGCTGCTACCCTTCGTACTATCCCAGTTTGAGGGATGTTTTATCTCCTTCACTCTTAATCATCTAAATGTCAATAGTTTGAATTTTGGCAACTTTTGTTTCCTTTCCTCCACCTCAAGCTTTAAAATGTATGCCTTCATTAGAATGCTTTCTTCCTTCACTCCAGCGAATAATTAATTATTCTTCATAAATAAGTAAAATCTCTCTTTAGAGCTAGGCCATTGCTCAACAGAAATTATAAATTGCAAGTCTCTCTTTATCCTCACCAACAAATATATCCAGGCAAAAACAGACTCTTTTAATAACTTTTTCCATAAAATTCTACGCCCTGACCTTCTGAACCGCATATTAAGTGACTCTCAATTTATTTGTCTGCCACTGAGAAGGCCAGTAGGACAAGAGAGTTCTTGTAAGTATAAAAGTGCATCTATGAAGACAGAAAAAGTGTTTTTGGCCTTATTTTATACTTTGAGATGTTCAGTATACACTGAATAGAATTATCCTTCCAAGTAATTAAATCACAAATTGAAGGAATTATGAACCTAAACAGAGTGTACTGAACTATAATTAGATCATTAAAATAGCCACCGCTGAGTGCATATTATGCGCCTCTCATCACGCCTGCTGCTCCACATTACCTCATTTAATCCTCACAACGGCTCTGTGAGAGTGACGAGCCCAGGGAGTCTACAAACATGGATCCAGAGATCATTCATTCAGGGAACACCAATGTATTTAAGAGCCAACAAATTTAAAGGAGTTGGGGTGAAGTTAGCATATCCACGTAGTGTTTATTTATTCAATGAAACATTAAATTGCTTAATATGTGCTAAAGTATTTACAGGAAACGATGAAAGATTGCTCACGGTCATCTAACAGTAACACATGTGAATGTAAAGTTTACTGCGTTCCAGGAAGCTTTTTTATTTTTTATTGTTTTTTTGGGTTTTTTTGAGGGCAGTGTCACGGGCCCTCATATGTGGGACCGAACCGGGGCCGCTGGCTTCCTAAGCCAGCGTTTAACCACTGCGCCACTCAGCCGGCCCGAGGAAGCTTTTTAATTGATCGACACACACACACACACACACACACACACACACACACACACACACACACAATCTCATATTAATCATCAAAACAAGTTTAGAAAAAAGACTTAGTAATATTATTTATTCCCTGTTGAGACCCATCTAATGGCCACTTCCTAAATCCACACCCCACTGGCTTTCTTTTTAAAAACAATTCTGTGCCTGGAAGTTACCACGTTACCAAACTTCCCACCTGAGAAGTTTTGTGTCTGTCGCTTCCTCTGGATTGCTTTGTCCCCAGACTTGCTGTGGCTGCCTTCTTCTGGCCCTCCGGATCTCAACCCAAATGTCAACTGAAGTGGGCCAGCCTTACCTACCCAATCAAAAGTGGCACACCTGCCCCCACCAGTTACCGCTGCCACAGCACCCTGATTCATTTCTTCCTAGTACTTATCTCTAATCTATCAGGGTGTTTGTGCACTTGCGTGTTTATGGTCTGCTCCCTCCATCCCTCTCCAGAATAAAATCTTAATGAACAGGGCTTGTCATGCATCACATGCTCAAGCAGTATCTGTGGAATGTGTACTATCTTTAAGGCAAATAGCAGAGCATTACACATGAGGTGTCAGTTTAGGGCGTTTGGAAGACACTATTTGCCTGAAAGGTATGGGATGTTCTAACACATAACAATAAAATCAATGCCAATAAGATAGTGAAAATATCTTATTATGTTTGGGAATTAATGCATTACTAAAAAATCCTTTGAGGTAAATATAAAAATCAGAAAAGGTTTTTCAAAAGGCTTTGAGTGGGATAATATCAAAAACACTCTGTCAAAATTTGTGGGACAGAGCTAGGGCAGTACTTAGAGGGAAATGAGTATCTTTAAATACAGATTTCAGGATCCTCAAAATTTAAAAATAAAGGAGGAAGTTTTCATCTGAAGAATTTAGGAAAAGCACAATTGAGAAAATCCAAAGGAACAATTAAGGAAGAAAACAAAGCTACATTTATCTTATGAGCATAAACAAATGAAGTGGAGAAAAATAATAGGGAAGGCTAAGGAATGGAATTGTATTTCTAGAGAATAATTAGACAAATAATAAGAATATGCAGATCTGTATACATAACCTCTGTTAAGAAACTGTAGAAATAAATAGAAAAGATACACATATCACCCAAGGAAAAAAAGAAGCAATAACTACAGTCATACAAGAAGCTTTAAAAATGAGAATGGTGCCCAGACTCCCCCATATACCCACTGAGGTCATTTCACCCCAAAGTTTTTCCAGCATGATATGCAACTCAGCATCACATTAAAAAATCAGGGTATTTCCTTCTATTGAACTTTTTTCATTTTTGAAGATTTTATTGGGGAAGAGGAACAGACAAGTTGCTGTCCTTTTGTTCTTCAGTCTAGTTGTGGAGGATATCGCTTCACTGACCCATGTTGGTATTATCATTGTGCTCTTCCCAGCTGAGGTAGATCGTTCGCCAGCCATTGGATGGCCACTCACAGCAGCTCACTCAGATCAAGCTGTTGTTCACAATCTTAGCTGTAGAGGGCACAGCGTCACTGGCCCATGTGGGATCTGAACCGGGGTCCTGCTGCTCAGAGCTGGCGCTCCTAAGCCAACTCTTAACCAATGCGCCACTTGGCCAGTCCCCATTGAACTTTTAAAATAAACTTTTTATGTCCATTAAACTATTAAAAGAATATCCACCATGAGTTTTTTTTTTCTAGGGAACAAAGGACTTGTGGAACATTTTGAAAACAAAACATAATCAAGAACAAATTCGAAACCTACTGTCATCCCTGAGATGGTTTTATCAGGCGGCTAGAGACCAAAATAACTGTCAGATAAAAGAAAATGATTACTGGGGAACTCATAATTATACCCACAAAACCCCAGGTTGTGTCTTTCAGAAATGCATGAATTATTCTGCCTTTACTTCTGACTCTCCCTGTTCATTCATGCTCGAGTGCAGCCAAACACGGTCATTTCATGTTTCCTTAACTCACCTGGTATAATGATGCCTCCATTCCTTTCACTCACCTGTCTCCTCCTGCTTGTGTTACCACTGCCTCATCTCTACTGGCTCTACTCCTACCCCTGCCTGTGAAGAAACTTCCCCTTAGTTCCTCATTAGAAAATATGTCTCTTATCTCGCAATTTTTCTGGGCTGCTCTTTTGCTTTCGTTGTGGCATTTACAGTACTATGGTGTATCTTTCCTTGCATGATTGTTTGTTGAATATATGCTTTCGCTTTCCTGTGCTGTAACCCAGAGGAATATATGCTTTCACGTAGGTCTTTGTTTTTCTCCTCAGCATCTAACCTAGCATCAGGCTCTGTAACAAGCCAGGAATTTAAGTAAGATCACCTCTGAGCCTCAGTTTCTTCATAGATAATGTAGGGGGGCTAAAATCAGCTCCTACCTCCTAATGTTATTTTAAGAATGAAATGACATTATGTACATACAACTCTGACCACAGTGTCTAGTACATAGTGAGCACTCAAAATGGCATGCATCCAATAAATGAAAACTAAAATAATATCCTAACCTCAAATGAGGAGAAGTACAGAAGGCTTTCAAATATTTTGAGAAGTCTGCAAAGCTTAGCCATTTGCAAGCTATATCCGTATTAACATCGTGCCAAATTGCAACAGTCCTAAAGCACGGCTGATATCTAAATATGTCATCAATTACTATCAGCTCTCTAGGGAAAAAAAAAAAGAAAAACTATCATACTAAATATATGTATCAATTACAAGACACGTTTTCAATTTCAGGGATATTTCAAACTGTGGAAATGCAGCAATGTTTACGCCAAGTTCCTGTCCGGCTTTGTAACTCCCGTCAGCCCTCTGCACACACATCACCATTATTCTGGATAACGGGCAGCGTCCGCCACCACCATTACGTCCACACCTGCTACCCACCTTTCTTCACAAAATTGTTCCCTCTGTAAAAGGCTCTGGCCTTTGCCGTCTGTCCTCGCCACTGTACTGAAAACAAACACTCTACGATCACACAAGAAAACATGCTTCTCATGATTCCTCAGGCATTCTTCCTCTTCATTGTCTTTCACAGTTGTATGGATTTCGAAAGTTCCAACCACCTCTCTCTAAATTATGGTCTTACTATACTGCTACTTCGATTAGCAGCTTAAATTTTCATACAATGTTTTATGATTTGCAAACTGGTTTCACAGTAATAACCCATTTAATTTTCACGCCCCCCCCAAAATAAATAACAACAACAACAACAACAAAACTCATGAGGTGAAATCAGCATATATTTATTGCCATTTCTTGAGGAAGTGATGGAAACTCAGAATAGATCTCCTGACTTGCCAAAATTTATAGAGCTAAGGTGTAAAAAGGCTCAGGAATTCTGAGTCCAGGTGTAGTGTCTTTTTTTTTTGAGGGCAGTGTCACTGGCCCCCATATGTGGAACCTGAACCGGGGCCACTGGTTTCCCAAGCCATTGCTTAACCACCGTACCACTTGGCTGGCTCCAGGTGTAATGTCTTTTGTTTTCAAGTTCAGTCCCACTTCACTCTCTAACTCCTCTTCTCTCCTTTACTCTCATCTGCATTTACAGTTTCCTTCATGGCTTCTACTTCCCTCCTAAGCCTTAACGCTTAATGCTTGTAACATTGTGTGTCTCTGCTTTTCCCCTTGCAGTCACCAAAGTTTCAGGCTTCAAATATAATCTCTACATAGCGAAGCCCTGATCTCTATCCAGCATGGCAGTCCCTCCTTTCCTACCCCATCTGGAGGTTTCCATTCATGCATCCTGTCATCACATGAAGGTAATGAAATGTACCCATTGGTAAAAAATAAAAATAAAAAAGCAAATTCTAAAAAACAGAGCAAAGACCATCTTACTTTCTAACCACAGTAAAAATAATCGAACAGAAGGTTTCATTCTATTCTTGAATATCCTGAGTATCTAAGGAAACTCATTTCTCTGTTCTTGGTCAAACACTTTAATGGGCACCAATATAACTACACTTAGGAAGTGGGAGTTTATAATAAAAAGTAATTTGAAAATCTCTGAAAAGGGTAACCTTCTGCCATCAAATTGGTTGGTTCCTCAAACCTTCCTAACTGGTCTGGTGTCCACTCCTTACCTAGTCACTGCCCACATACCAGTATACGGTCAAAGGTGACATACAAAATATTTAACCACACTACCCAATGGATATGGCTATCCAGAGGGTACCATGAAAATACCACCCTTGACCGTGCTCACATAACTAACTCAATACCATCCCAAAGACTTTGAAATTCAGAACTAAGCAAACAACAGTGATGAACTATGACATCCATGACTGAGAATTGTGGAAACGAATTATTTTGGTATTTTGAAAGGATTCCTAGGCCAGGAATCTATATTGCTCTAAACCATTATTCCAAATATGATGGTAGAATACACACACACACACACAAACACACACACACACACACACACACACACACACACACAAATATTCAGGAATTCTCAAAACTCTAGGAAGCATCAAGGAAGGACACCAAAGATCCACATCTACTACTCTACAAAACTTATAATTGATGTTATTTAGCTGTAGTTCAACATTTTGTTGCAGCTATAATTAAATTACTAGCAAGAATACGGAAATAAGAATCTCTTATTTCATTAAGGTCTCTATCTCTATGAAATTGTATAGCATAAAACAAATTCTTAATGACAATACAATCCCTGTAGATAATCAGAAGATTTTCACAGCAATAAAACAGGTTAGCTTGCAAAACATCCCATGTTTGGTTCATCATATGATACTATTTAGGGTACATAATCTTGAAAGGGCAATCCGATAATCACACTAGAAGCAATTTTCTATGATACTCGTGCTGAAAAGTCAATTTAACTTTCCAGCTTTAGAAGACTTTGTTATTGCTATTGTTAATTATTTCTCATTTAATGGGAAATTGGCAACAAGGTCCCCGACTGTCATTTTAAATCTGCAGTAATATCATGTGAAGCTTTTCGTCCTTATTCCCAAGTCCTGGATTATCAGAGTTAAATGGCAGATCCAGCGCTACAAAAGCTCAGGGGCAGGCACTGTTACACAAATTGCCAATTCAATTAACAGTGTGCAAATGCTCCACTGGCAGACTGCACGAAGGACAGCCATTTTGGCAAGTGTCATTCCTAATTTATCAAACTGTCAAACCTTCCACTCAGGTGCCTGCGGTCACTGTCTGCTGCTTAATGCTACGTTGTAAAAGCTGCAGGAGCCATTCTTGTAGCTTGACAAGGCACAATACTCAAAACTGATTTTAAAATCAAATGTACAGTTGTCTTAATTATTCTCGGTATAAATGATGTTTTAATTACAAAAACAGAGTGGGAATATTAAATCAGGGTTGGATACCAGGTTTACACAGAAAGGAGAGAACTTGCTACCTGCCTGCCTCGAGAAGTAACAGAGGCAGCGTATTTTATCTGGGCATAATTTATTGAGCCATGGCATCCTTATTTTTAGTAGATAACTGCATCAGCCTTTTGTCCCAATTTATACAGTATTAATCCTTAATGCAAACTGAATGGTAATAGTTTCTCCTATAGCTGTTCCTATGCTTTTGAAATGAGTATGAGGAACAATATTGCAAGTGATGCTCACAGCCTGAGGGCCCTTTGCCCCTTGCTCACTTTACCCGGATTCTAAGGGCTGCCGTTTACACAATTCCTCATATAGCGATGCCTCACTAAAATTCTCTAAGGAGCAGAACTTACCACAGTGTTATCATTTTCCATGCATGTATCATCTATGACACTAGTGGTATTTAGTAGAACTATTTGCTGAATAAGACCCTCTTCTCAATGCCTGAGAGAGGAAAAAAGTTGTTTGGGATTAACCTGAACGTTTCAGCAAAAACTTCCGTCTTCTACTTATTTGATATTCTTAACAGTCAATAACCACTTTTCTCAGAGTATCAAGACACCCAAAATGGAGGGAAAAGATTATTTTCACTATGAAATTATTTTTGTCTTCCTTTCTCCACACTAATGAATGCTCTGTAAGATTGGGAAGGGAGGTGCAAGGGTTAGGGGGGTGGTGGTGAAAGAAATATGTAGATAAATGAGACACTAGCTCATAGTCCATTAAGCTATTTGGTTTAAAAAGACGGATCCAGTAGGGAACTCTGGGTGAACAACCTTCGAGATCCTGATGCATTATGAAAGTATTTCATCAATAAATAATTATTAAGCACCTATACATGTGAGGTTCTATTATAAGCCAGGCAAACATAGATGATTCAGACATGGCCCATATTTGAAGAGCTAAGTTTTAATACAGAGAAGTGAGGGCAATGTCCAAAAAAAAGTAAGAAACATTTCAGTTTGTAGGCAGAACCTCTAGTTCAAGGTAAGTCAGAAAAATATTCTATGGTTTTTATCAAATGGGTCAGATATATAAATAGGTAGAAAGTGCCTATGTTACATGGTCAGAATAGGATGCTGGGGCAGGGTGTCTTACCCCAAAATACCTCCTGTACAACTTGAAATTTCACCATTACTAAGTCATTCCTTTAGTTCTATCTAGCTTTATGTTCTCTGTTTCACCTATCAAGTATTAAGAGCTGGTAGGAAAATTTAGTTTGGGATTAGATAAATATAGTCACAAAGTACAGGCCAATATGAATGGGAGTAAAAAGGCTAGATGTTTAGCTGAAGGGAAGGATGAAAGAGCCACAGCAATAGGCTTCTTTAAAATTTTGTTTAATAAACCTTTTACCTTTCTATATGCATGGATGCATATATGTATATGTGAAGTACATATTCATACATCTATACAGTATACACATACACAGTTATACAACACAGTTAACAAGGACATAATTGTTCCTTGAGAACACAAAAGGCAGATCTGAATACCAAGGATATAATTTGGCAGATTTAAAAATAAAGCTAACCATTATGTTTCCATACCATGAGAGCTTCAGCCTGGGCAGATGCATTTAATCAGAGGGCCACAATGGAGGCACTGGGAGCTAGAAGCATTTCAGAGCATCTAACCCCACTGGCACTATAGTTCACTGGAAGACATCTTGATTTCATCACTACCAGTAATTTTCCTCATTTGGGGTACAGTTCAATCACTATGTTTTTGGCTAAGTGTCTATCATATCCACGGTACCGTCCTCGGGAACCACTAAGGGGACATAAAGTCTCCGTGCTCAGAGGGCTTATATTTTCCACTGCTCTGCAAAGCATCCCATCTCTGGCAAGGCTCGGGTCCTTTGCTCTCTCAGGAAACCTAACTGGTTCTTCTTCACTCCTGTAGGTTTGTCAGCCACCTATGGAATGCCTGCTTCCCCCCACCTATCTAAATCCTACCTACTTTTCAAGGCACATTATATAATTTTTGCTTGTGAGACTAGTAACAATGCTGGGTCTTGCTTGTGTCTTAAGGACATTCCAGTCATTGAACAGTATTATCTACATACTGACTCATGTATGCTATATCCACCTAAAGAAATAATAAAATAATAATGGTAATAGTGATTCACATCAGGGGCTTACATTTACTGAGCACCTACTTTGTGCTCGGCTGTCTTTAAAACACTTTACATGTATTAACCCATCACCCCACACAGAGAGGTTGGGACAACCATTATTGCCATTTTACAGGAACTAAGGAACTAAGGTAGCGAACTGCCAACTCATCAGCTCAAGGTCAACCAGCTGGGAACTGACCAAGCCAAGAGTCAAACCCAAGCAATTTGGCTTCATGGCTCACGCTCTTTTTCCATTGTGTTATTAAGTCTATGGACATGAACTATATTAATATTAACCCTCAAATTTCCCCAAGCAGAGTATAGGATGACATTGTTCTACTCTTATTTATAATGAGGCTGGAGAATCTAAATAAAGATATGCCTTACCCAGGTAACCTCAGGGGTTACTGAAAAGGTCAAAAAGCAGGGAACACTCTATGCCCTATTGTTTCCCAGCCCATCCCACCTCTTGAGGATAAATTCCATCCCATTTTGAATCCCAGCCTGTATTGGTCAACTCTAGAGTATCTACCAATCTCTGCAAACTCACCTTGAAGTTATGTGAATTAATAAGCAGGATGGGCTCTAATCATTAGTTGATATTCCTTGCTATCTATCAATTACTTTTATTCCCCCATGAAGCCTGATGTCTGGTAGAAAGTCTTTTATAGTAAAATTTAATTACCTCTTCCACCCTAGGGGAGGTGTGCAAAACCCTGATAACAAAATAAATACACGAAGGTTAAAGAAACACATCTTAGTGTGGTGCTTCACATCAGTCTGAGAGGTGACGTCCTTTGTAGTTTGCAGGACCAGGAAAGCATTCGGCAGAGAGTGACCGGCTGGAGAAGCGAGAGGACATTCCAGCCCATCTTTATTCAACCCTCCAAACTGTGGTCTCCGTATCTTGTTTGAGCTTTATACATCTGACCCTCTTTCTCACCACCGATCAACCAATCAATAAAATGCTAGTCGATCAATAAGAATAGGCTTTATTTTCCAAAACAAAGATCAGTTTCTTGAACTACATATGGAAATTAGGTGCACTAGATGACATGTGTCTCATGCATGTCTTGCACATATACTCTATGTGTTTCCCTCTGCCATGTGAAGTGCTGTGGGGGACACAGATGTAGAGGTCACGGTTCCTGTCCTCACCCAGCTTGTCTTCCATTTGAGGAATGACATCATATCTTGTATCCACATTCCCCATTTGGCCTCCAGTGGTATCATCTCTGAGGAGAAGCTCATGAACTGAGCTAGAGCAATGATGGCCCGATCAGGCTGCCTTTCTTGTCTCTTTGGTACCCTGTTATCATGGCCGTCTTGCTAAGAACAACCTTGACCTCTCTCCCAGTCAAAAACCTTCTAAGTTCCCTCTCTGGTTATGGAGGTGTGCCCTCCCCAGGCAGTCATTCCAGGCCAAACTTCCCAGCCCTACGTCTCACTCCTCCTTTACACATACTGTGCTACAACCTCACTGGACAACTCTCTTACTTTACTGCACAGTGCTCTTCATTTTCTCCAAATGCTGTGCACACCATTCCCTTTCCTTAAAGTGCTCTTTTGCCACTCAGTATTCTCCCTTCTTTTGATGGCTTCTCCAACCCCACCTCCTCTCGGAGTGCTTCCTGGTTGGCCCATCAGAGTGGGAAGAAATCTCTCTTGCCCTCAACCCCATCCCACGTTACCTATACTTTCCATAAGGCATTTGCCATATTCTGGTTTTGACTCATTGTCCGAAAATATTTATTGAGTCCCTACAATATGCTGTGTGATGGTGATACAAAACAAAATATAAAACATGTTCACAAAAACTCATAATTTATCAGGAGAAGCATACATGTAAACAACTAGCAACGAGTCAATGTGACAAAGACTCTGTGTGAGGTTTCTCAACCTTAGCACTGTGGACATTTTTGGGCCAGGTAATTTTTGTTGTGTGTGTGTGTGTGTGGGGGGGGTTACTGTGCTATTACCAAATGTTTGGCAGCATCCCTGGCATTTATCTACTAGATTCCAATAGCATCCCCCAAGATTGTGGCAACCCAAAATGTCTTCAGACATTGCTAAATATCCTCTGGGGAAAAAAACTGCACCAAGTGGAAATGGACTGTATGTCAGGGTGTCACAAAGTGGGCTGATGGCATACAGAAGTAGGCCTGGGAGAGGGGAACGCTTCACAAAGGCGGAGACACAACTGGACCCTGAAGGATGAAAAGCATCTGAGAATGAAAGTGCTGTGGGACATA
Source organism: Aselliscus stoliczkanus (assembly GCA_033961575.1). Taxonomy (NCBI): domain Eukaryota; kingdom Metazoa; phylum Chordata; class Mammalia; order Chiroptera; family Hipposideridae; genus Aselliscus; species Aselliscus stoliczkanus. Next base: position 77,220,416 of record CM066732.1, read on the forward strand.
CCCAGGCCTTAGTGACGACATGAGATGTTAAGTGACATTCTGGTGATCTTAAGTATAGTAGAGGCTGCATATCAATGGTATAGAAGGGACGAGGTGAGGCTGGCAGGGGCGGGACTTGCATTGTAATGCATTCACTATATACCATCTGGTCAATATGGTTGTATAACTAGAAAGGCTCTTAGACACTGACAAGGCATTTTTGTTTTTGTGTTTTCTTTTTCCCATGTGTAGCATCAAGTAAAGAGGAAAGGGGAAATCAGAGTTGAAGTTGAACTTCTCCACTTTGTATACTTTGGGTCAGCAGGTTCTTAACCCCAGGGAGCCTCAGCTACATCACTTGTTAAACAGAAATAGGAACAGTTCTACCACAGAAGTTGTTGTTAAGGATAAGTAACTGGCACTGTGCCTCACAGTCACTTAATGCAGGCCAATTTCCTTCTCCCCTTCCACAGGACTAAATGTCTCTTACTCAACAATACATAATCACTTACCATAGCATTCGACAGGTTGAACAGTGCTTCGATCTGGATCAAAGATGGCTGTAAATTCTTTGATGATTCTCCCATCAACAGGTAGGAAATAGGTGGAGTCCATCTCACCTTCCCCTGCGTCTAAGCAGGCCTTGCTATTTGCTCCAACCATTAGCAAGTGGAAGAAGTGATGCTGTGTCAGTTTCTGCCCAGCCTTGATGTGGCCAGGTAACTTCCATGTTTGCTCTGGTGAAAGCCAGTGCCATGTAAGTCTCACCACCCCGAGCCCTCCATTTGTGAAACAGTTCAAACTATCTACATAGAGAAGCAACATACAGGAAAAACTGTGCATGTTCCTCTGAAAACCTCTGCTCATGTCCCAGGTGAATGCTGTCCCATAGTCAGTCTCAGGTGAGACCAGCAGAAAACCTCTCCAGCAATCCACAGAACCATGTACAATATTAAATCATGGTTATTTGAAGCCACTTATTTGGAGCTTCTTTGTTACAGAGCAATAGATAATTAAAACAAATATACACAATAAAATTGGATGATATAACTAGCATGAGTTCTAAGTGCTGCTATTTATTTAAAAAAAAAGAAATCAGGGGCTGGCCAAGTGGCGCGGTGGTTAAGAGCTAGCTTGCGATGCCAGCGGCCCTGGTTCGGATCCCACATATGAGGGCCAGTGACACTGCCCTCAAAAAAAAGAAGTCAGTAGGAATTGGAATAGTCAGAAAATGTATTGAAAGATGTTGAGTTTAAGGTGTAACTTGAGGGGGATTTGATTAATATGTTAAATATTAAGAAAGCATGGAATCATTTTTGTCTATAATAACTATACATTTTCCCCAACTTTTATTGTTAAAAAAAGAGAAACATTAAAATAATAGTAGGGTCGGCAGAGTGGCACGGTGGTTAAGCGCTGGCTTGGGAAGCCAGCGGCCCCGGTTCGGGTCCCACATATGAGGGCCAGTGACACTACTCTCAAAAAAAAAAATAAAAATAAAGTAAATACCCATTTACTTTCTACCCACATTCAATAATTATTAATATTTGGCAATAGTTGCTCAATCTATAAATATAAACATTCACATGCACACACATTTTGGGGAAACATTGGAAGGTAAATTGTAAACATCCTGGTATTTTTAAAAATTGTGGTAAAATATAAAATTTAACACCTTAGCTTATTTTGTATATACAGTTCAGTAGTATTAGGCACATCACTATGTAACCAATCTCCAGAACTCTCTTCATCTTGCAAAACTAAAACTCTACACCCATTAAATAACAACTCTGTATTCCCCCTCCTCCACCCTCCAGCCCCTGAAAACCACTACTTTCCTTTTTTATGAATTTATTCTAGGTACCTCCTTTAAGTGGCATAATGCTGCATTTGCCTTTTTGTGACTGGCTTATTTCATTTAACATAATGTCCTCAAGGTTCATCATGTTATAGCATGTGTCAATATTTCCTTCCTTTTAGGGCTGAATCATATTCCCTTTCAGGTACATACACCAGTTTGCTTATCCATTCATGGGTCGGGGGACACTTGGGTTGCTTCCACCTTTAGGCTGTTATGAATAATGCTCCTATGAACATGGGCTTATAAATATCTCTTTAGGGCCTTCCTTTCAATTCTTTTGGTTATATACCCAGGAGTGGAATTGCTGGGTCACATGGTAAGACATTTTACTCCTAAATGCATGACTTAAGAATGAGGCTATTCTGCTGCTGTGCAAGTTTTTCCTTTCATTGGTTAAAGGTTCACCTTATAATAGTATCTGTTAGCTGATGTCCTGAGTTTGCATTCTAGCTCTTTCATTCACTGACTGTGACTTTGAAAAGCTATGTAGCCTTGCTAAGCCTTGGTTTCCTCATCTTTAAAGTGTGTTAATAAGAATGGCTACCTCATAGAGATGTTGGGAACACTTTAAGAAAATAATACAGCAAAAAAACATTCAGCACAGTCCTAACAGAGGGCATCTGTTCTCAAAATGTATGGCTGCTGTGATGAAATATTTCTGCCACAGGGCAAACTGGTATTGTTCTCTCATTATAGCACCAAATAGTGCTTTGCTATATAGTCTTCACTCATGTTTAGATGTTTTTAAAAGAGAAAGCTAGGCTCCTCAGCATTGGGTTGTGTTTGTTTGTTTTTTCAATGTAAACCCTGTTTTGCTTAAATCTTCCAGCAAGGTTAATATTTTCTTTTTTTCCAGTCTTACTTGAACCTGAAATCCAGCCAAACTGAAATGTTTTTATACAATTTTAGAGGGAGCTTGAGCCGTGTTCAAAACAAACTTCATTGTCCACTTAAGGCCCAGCCTTTGCCTGAATAACACATCACAGCTAGGTCCCTTGTAGTTCTGATGTCTTGATATGACTGCTGTTTCTCAGACCGAGTCAATACCTGCTCTCCTGGTTCGCTCCTGGGGTACTGAAGAGGGGATTCCTGTTTTATATTAGAGAGCAAGCAATTGACCTCTAGCATCCCTTCCAGCTCTAAGAGTACATGACATGCTTTCTTTATGCTAAAGCATGCACCAGAGAGCCTGTAGCTTTTTTCCAGTGATAGTTCAAGATTAGATGTGTCTCTCTTAATGATATTCAACAGCCCAGATGAGAAACAGTGCAACAAGGGTTTCTCTCATATGAAATGGATTGAATTTATTTTATTAATGAACACTGAGGATAGTAGAGTCATGCAAATTAATACAGAGTCCCATGTCCAGAGACAAAGGGAAATTATTTGGGGCTGAAAATTAACATCTCAAGAGTTATCTGAGTTTATGATTCTGAAGGATGCCATATAGCCACCCCGGCCCTCACGTGATCTGCTTTGCACATTCAAACCTGGGTAACAGTAGAAATATTATATAAATCCATCTATTGTTGATCAATACATTCTCTACTTTTAGGGTGATATAGATTTCAGAGGAGACCTCCATACATAAGCGCATGTGTGAAAAACAAATCTATAGGAGACTTCATCATATCAAACCTGTTATGTAAACTTTGAAGTGCTGAGCTAAAATTTGAGGCACAATTTTGCAATTCATTTAACTGATATATATTATCAGAAATGTTCAATGAGCCCTTTTCTTTTAGATGATTCTAGGAATCATGCATTCTACTCAAAATACTACAGAAAAATTTAAGCTTTAATGTATAAAAGATTATTTCTCACATGAATGTGTTGTTTAAAATTGCTATAGGAAGCACAATTTTAACTTTTCTGAGACACTGTTGCTCCACATTGAGGTTAGAAATGAAGAAACCAGGGACTGTCACCAACGGGACCTTTAGTCAGTTCTGTCTGGCACTAAAACCAACTTATGTCATAGTTAGGAAAGAGGAGGCTATTAAATCTCATGCATATCTTTCATTTCCAAAATTCCAAACAAGATGCAAAATTCACCTGGTCAACTCTTATTCTCATTCGTTTATTGATCTCCACTCTTCACCCCACCTTACTCTTACCTTACCACCATTACTTTTCCCACTGGTAAATCTTGATCCATTCCAGTGTAAATGAACTCCCTTCAACCTCAACCTTCCCTTAGAACATACATTTTACCATTTACTCTAACTGAAGCCTGGCTCTCTCCACACCTCCCTACAGGACTCTGTTTCTCTTACAAATCTTGTAAATGAATGCTACTTATCCCTCTCACTACTACCCTCCCAACTCCACACACACACACACACACACACACACACACACACACACACACACACACACACACACACACCTCTGCCTAGGTGTAAAGGTAGCTTAGCTTCCACTACTGCCACAACATAACTCCTCTATTCTCATGCAAAAATTCCTCACTTAAAGCACACCTGCCTAGTTTTGTTCCTCTCTCACCTGTTCACCATCTAACATTCCCACCGCTTCTTAATGACTTTATCCTCACCCTTGGTAACAGATAATGCAATAATCTACCCACTGCTCAAAAGCCTAACACTAGGTACAAATTGTCACTAGTAAGCAAAGATCTTTCATGTGTATTTTCATAGTTTTTCTTAAACTGACTTAATATTCTCATAAATTCTAGTAGGGTGTTTGTTTGCTGGCTCCTCATAGTTTTACTTCTCCCATCCTATGTACTAATGCTTTTAATTATTTCCTCCAAGAAGCATCTGAACATTAACCTACTATGCACTCTAATGTCTCTTTTATATCTTTTTGGGATACATATGTATACATATATAGTATGTATATATACATGTATATATGTGTGTGTGTGTGTGTATATATATATATATATGTATATTTAGTGTATATATAGTGTATATATAGTTTTTCATGTTATCTTGCCATTTTACACTATAAACTTATTATTCATCTCTTTTACTAAACAGTGTTCTCTATAGCTAGATTATAACTTCATGAAGGCATGAATAATGGTGTCCATTTTTTATTAGATTTTTTCTTTTTCTTTTTTTGTTTTGTAATATATATATTTTATTTTTTGATCACAGTTGACATACAATATTATATTAGTTTCAGGTGTACAACATATTGATTAGACATTTATATGACTTACAAAGTGATCACTCTGATAAATCTAGTACCCATTTGACACCATACATAGTTATTATATTATTGTTCACTATATTCCCTATGCTGTGCTTTACATCCCCATGACTACTGTATAACTACCAATTTGTACTTCTTAATCTTTCCCTTTTTCACCCATTCCCCCAAGTGCCCTCCCAGTTGGCAACCATCAGAATGTTCTCTGTATCTATGAGTTTATTTTTGCTTTGTTTGTTCATTTTTATTCTTTAGATTCCACATATGGCATTTGTCTTTCTCTGCCTGACTTACTCCACTCATCACAATACCCTCTAGGTTCAGCCATGTCATTGCAGATGGGAAGGTTTCATTCATTTTTATGGCTGAGTATTATAATATTCTATTGTATACATATACCACCTCTTCTTTATCCACTCATCCACTGATGAACACCAAGCTTACTTCCATATCATGGCTATTGTAAATAATGCTTCAATGAACATATGGATACGCATGTCCCTTCAAAGTAGGGTTTTGGATTTTGTTGGATGAATACCCAGAAGTGGGATTACTGGATCCTTCTTTGTCCTTCGTTATAGACTTTGTTTCAAAGTCTATTTTGCTTGATGTAAATATTGCTACTCCAAGTTTTTGTTTATTTGTTATTGCTAATTTCATGAAATACATTTTTTTATTCCTTTACTTTCACTCTGTGTGTGTCTTTTGATCTGAAGTGAGTCTCTTGTAGACAGCATATATAAGGATCTTGTTTTCTTATCCATTCAGGCACCTTATCTTTTTTTTTTTTTTTGAGGGCAGTGTCACTGGCCCTCATATGTGGGATCTGAACCAGGGTCGCTGGCGTCCCAAGCCAGCTCTTAACCACCGCGACACTCAGCCAGCCCAGGGACCTTATCTTTTGATTGAACCATTCAACCATTTACATTTAAAGTAATTGTTGACAGATATGCAGGTATTGCAATTTAATTATTCTTATTTTTTATCTTTTTTTTTTTATCGTAAATAGTCTCTTTAGTATTCTTTGTAATACTGATTTGGTGATGATGAACTCTGTTAGCTTTTTCTTGTCTGGGAAAATCTTTATTTGTCCTTCGATTCTAATTGATAGCTTTACTGGGTAGATTAATCTTGATCACAGGTCCTTGCTTTTTATCACTTTCAATATTTTCTGCCAATTCCTTCTGGCCTGCAAAGTTTCTGTTGAGGAATCAGGTGATAGTCTTATGGGAGCTTCCTTGTAGGTGACTTAACTGCTTTTCTCTTGCTGTTTTTAAGATTCCCTCTTGTCCTTAACCTTTGTCATTTTAATTATGATGTGTCTTGGTGTGGATATCTTTGGGTTCATCCTGCTTAAGACTCTCTGCACTTCCTGGGCTTGTATGTCTGAATCCTTCACAATGTTAGGGAAGTTTTTGTCATTATTTCTTCATATAGGTTCTCAATTCCTTGCTCTCTCTCTTCTCCTTCTGGTACCCCAAAGATGCACATGTTGGTACATTTGATGTTGTCCTAGAGGCTCCTTAAACTATCCTCATTTTTTGGATTCTTTTTTCATTTTGCTGTTCTGATTCAGTGTTTTCTGCTACCTTATCTTCTAAATGGTTGATTCACTCTTCTTCTTTATCTCATCTACTGTTGATTCTCTCTAATGTAGTCTTCATTTCTGACTGGTTCTTTTTTTATGTTTTCTATCTCTATGTTTATGTTTCCTATCTCTTTGTTAAAGTTCTCACTGAGATCACTGAGCATCCTTATAAACAGTGTTTTGAACTCTGCATCTGGTCGATTGCTCATCTCCATTTTATTTAGTTCTCTTTTTGGAGCTTTGTTCTGTTCTTTTATTTGGGACATGTTTCTTTGTCTCCCCATTTTGGATGCCTCCCTGTGTTTGTTTCTATGTATTATGTAGGGCTGCTATGTCTCCTGGTCTTAGTAGAGTAGCCTTATGTAGTAGGTGTCCTGTGGGGCCCAGTGGCGCAGTCTCCCTGGTCACTTGAGCTGTGTGCTTCAGGTGTGTCCCTTGTGTGGGTTGTGTGAGCCCTCTTATTTTAGTTTAGCCTTGGTTGTTGTTTGCACATCAGTGGGAGGGACTGACCCTCAGGCTGATTCATTACAAGGACTGTCTGTGACTACAGGAGTTGTGGTGCTAAGGTACACCCTAAAGAGCAGGATTCACTTTAGCAGAGCTCTGTTGCCTGCATAGTCTGCCCTTTGGATGTGTCATCTGTGGCAGTGGCCTGCGGGTGCTCCATCAGGGTCCAAAGCCGGTCACTGGGTATGTGGGGGCACCGGGGCCTCCTAGGAGGACACTTACAGCAGGCCAAGTTCAGCTGCAGCTGTGCCCTACCTGGAGCCATCTGGCATAAGCCACAAAGCGATCTGCAAATGTCTTCCACCTGTGCTGGGCTTGGAAGTGCCTGGGGGAGGCTAAGCTGCAAACCAAGGCCAGCTACTTTTTATTAGTTTTTAAAAAGTAATTGCCAAGCCATAGAAGCCATATGATAAAAATTAATACATAGAGACATTACTTCTTATTTTTTTTAAGCAGGCTTTCTTTTGTTCCAAATTTGGCTGGAATTTGTGAGCAAACTAGGCCAAGTATTTCTAATGATGAAACAGTAAAGTCAGAATGTTCCCATGTCATTCAAATTGTGTCAGCACTGCAGGTCCAGGTATTACTGGAATCCATTCAATATGTTTTTAATAACCTGCTGAAGCCTTACCATTCGTTATGTGGACAAAATGTATTCTATATATAGATGATATTCTATTATCCAATTATAGTATGTTTTTTACATGTACTCAGAGGCCCCTGGGAAGGAGTAATTCTAAGTAATAATAACAACCACCATCATGTATTGATCCTCACTATATGTCAGATACGTCATATGTGTTATTTCTCACTCTATCCCATCCTTAGAGAATGGAACCATTATCATCATTTCACAGAGGTGATGACTGAATATCCATGAATTTAGATAACCTGCTCAAGATCACACATCTTGTAATGAGAGGAGCTAATATTTTAACTCTGTTCTATGTGGTTCAAAAGCCTTGTTATTTCCACTATGCCAAAATAACATTAATGAATAATTAACAGGTTATAGAAATGTGTTATTTAAAGCAAATACTTAAATCAATATGGATATACTGTGTATCTGACTGTCACTGAGTTGATATTTGATGTATAATCCCTATTTGGATTTACCTAAAATGTTACCTACTATCACCTAAGAATCTATAGTCAGACACTTCTTTATAAAGTGGTGTATATAGTTCAGTCTAATCACGCCATATATAATATTTTGAAACCCAAAGGGAACAAAAAAGAGGCAGGAAACAGTCAAATAACATAAATCAACAACAAGAAAAATGCAGTACTTTAGGCTATATATATTGGAAACATTGCCTCTGCAGGCTTTGAATAGAGTTCAACAAATTATGGGTAATGTTTGAAAGGTAAAAGAGAAATGGTGCTAAAAAAAATAGCAAATATGACCTAAAGGAACATTTAAATAAAAATATCATGTCACAATTATAGAGATTTCTATTTTCCAAAACCAAATGTGGTCATGTTTCTCTGGTATGATGACTCTGGTAACCACTCATTACTTAAGAAATAATCCCCAAAGTCTGACATGGTAGAGTGATTCAAGTTTACAGTTCTGATAACTTAAAGTAATGACAGGGATTATGTCAAGTAATTACAACTGGTCCCTCGGCTAGAAATACCTACTGATGTCATATCTACTGATGACATGCATAAACACTCAATTTTTGTTATAATACTCTCATCGTTTTCTATTCACAGGACCTTAAGGTGTCAAGGACTTTTGTATTTCGGTAACTAACACCGCCTGGGTGAGGAAAGAAGGCAGACATTTCATTTACAAATTCCACCATCGGGAATTGGGCTACAGAGTGGTGCCCTGGTAGTAGGTATCGAAATACTTATTTCTGACTGGTTTTCTCTTAAAGGATCGCTTTAGATGGCACTGTGATTCAATAAACCACTGGGATACAGCATTAAGTCTCAGTGTGTTAGAACTTGAATATCCATTCATATTACAATCAGGGGATTCAAATGATAGATTGTTTCTGGATCAGAGTTTCTCCAGTCAAGAATATTTTTATCTGATGAGAATGACTATTTTGACTTTGAGATATAAAACCCATAGAGATACTAATTCAAATACATTTAATCTGATCTCCATGCGTTCCGACACTTCACTGCTACATCCTAGCTATTCTTTATAGGGAGAAACTTATTGTGCTGCCAAAAACACCCCCTGCCACCTCGAATGACAAGAGTATTCATGCATTTTCATGAGCTCATTTCAGGACACGAAAAGCAAGTTCCACAATTCCCAGTAAACACATTAAGATACTAGAATATTCCAAATGGATGCTGTAATTAAAAGATCAACCACCCTAACCCTATATGTAATGACCAAGAACAGGAAATTATAAACTCAAATGTCTATGAGTTAATACAATTATAAGTAGCTCCTCTTTTCCCCCAAAAGCTGTGTGTATACATACGGTATCTAAAGGCTTTTACTTTCCATTTGATTTTGTTTGAAATGTCCTCACAACATCTGAGAAACATACTAATTATCCCACATACATCTGAGTGTAGAATTTCACTTCAAAGGCTGGAAGAATCAATAACCACAGCATAAGAAAATATACTTGTCAACCTACTCCATAATGTGTAATACATATCAACAATAATACCAAAGACATGATCAGGTCATTTAAAACTACAAACAGTGTTTCTCTGCTCAAAATCTTTAAGTAGTAAAAATGCCAACTCCATGTTGCAAATTTTTAATCCAAATAGTAATTGAAATACAGCAATTTAGAAAAAATAAAATACATTTTTCCTGTTACTACAAGAACCCACAGGTGTGATTATCTAAATAACTCTCTCTCTCTCTCTCTCTCTCTCTCTCTCTCTCTCTCTCTCTCTCTCTCTCTCTCTCACACACACACACACACACACACACACACATACACACACACAACACAATTGTGATTTTTATCAACCAAGCTGCAAGGAAGTGTGAAGAAAACTGCAAGTCTCATTACAAATGCAACCGGGGGAAGAACATCTAGAAATCCATATACAGAAGTCTAGAGATAGCTAAGAAAAAAGGCCAGTGCTAAACATAAACATACATGGGAAATAAAAATAATCGTAGCAGCAGGATTAACAATAAATCATAATTCTAGCATTTTTCTTAAGACTGTTATCTGAAAAGATCTTTGGTTGATTGGTTGTAGCTCAAGGTTCTCCCATAATAATACCCATGTTAAATTTCTCATTGCTGCATCTCAACTCACCGAATACATTATTGTTGCTCTATAGCAGCCTCCCTCTCTAGACCATTCAAAAATGAAGTCTTTGGAACATAATCTTCCTTTTGTCACAGCCCAATCAAATTATTCAGCCTTCCATAAAACATCGTGCCCTTTTATCCCATCATGCATTTATTGGCTCGTGTACTCTCTCCCTTTACTGTCTTCCTGATGAACTAACTCCTACTCATCCTTCAAGATCCCTCTCGATGTTACTTACTTTTGTTGTGACGTCTTCCCTGTCTCTCTCAGGCCAAGTTACAACTTCAGCACTCACCCATGGGTATTAATAATCATTTGTATATTTCTACCACCGGACTGAATTCCTAGAAAGCAGATATTGGTATTCTCTTCCTTTTAATGCCCAATTTTGGTGTAGCTTCATAAGAATTATTCAGTAAGAGTTGGATGAGTGGGATGGATGCATGGAAGCATGAATAAAGAGGTCCCTGCATTTCAATCCCCATTCTGGTATTTTAACTATGATGCTATAATAAGACTTGATGCTATAATAAGATCTAGAATTATCTATCACCTGGATAAACTGAATCTAGATGATACATATTAAACAGTATTCAGAAAACCTAATGCCTCACAACATCAATGATTCCAATGAGCAGTTGTAGGTTACGTAGGCTCAATACTGCACCTCACCTGGCACAGTACTAGGTATACTTAATATTGGTGCTTTTCAAAGAGAAAATCATACGCATGACCAAAAATGAACCAGACCAAACTTACACTTATTTTTATAAATAAGGCTTTTGATAAAACAAGACCACAGCCGATCAATACACAAACTGAGACATGGGTGCTCACTACACTGTTCGTATGGTTTTCAATATTCCCATGGTTTTTATTAGATTTCTAATTTTTTTCCATTAGCATTTCAAAATATTAAGAGCATCTTGTTCCAGGATAGCTGAAACAGGACAATGACAAAAATCTAGAAAATATCCTACAAAGAAATAAGAGAACTCAACAAAAAAATATTCTGAGACACCCCTTTTATCTCAATAAATTAATTGCTCTTCTAAGAAGCAAAGCATTGTGTTAGCATTCTGCAGAATCATATGCTAGATGGTGCAAAGTCAGTCACCTAACACTCATCACTGAGTTCAAACTCTGATCTAATTGATTTTAAGTCTAGAATTTAATGAAGAAGAAAAAGTGCAGAGTGACCCTGAGGACACATGCAAAGGCCCATAGGAGGGTAGGAAGAGACAGCTATTCTTTCTTAATCCCTGGGTTGCTCTCTTTCAATTATTTCTTTGTGGACTGTACATTTCATTCTACTGAATTTCAGTCAACTCCATGGTAGACAACACCATCCGTCTTATTTCATCTTTTTAACAAGGACTTGATGAGGTGACACAGGACTGATTCTTAAAAACACATTACCTGCTATGTGAGGCATTGTGTGACAGGAAGAACTATCTTAGTGACAGGCACCTGACAGCAGATTTGTTGATTTCATGGTCACTTCATTTAAAGTAACAACAGGGTGAAATATGCCATCTGATAATCTGTTTGAATGTTGACTGTGAAAAGCACTTAACATTTCTGCCAGCTCCCATGACTACAGAATCTGTTCTTCAATATGTGAGGGTCTGTCTTCCTCTTTACTCATTTTTATCCATTCTTCACCCCATCCCCTCTTTCCTTGGAGGAAATCCCCTAGGAATTTTCTGGAAATACATTATGCAGGGAAATTTGGCACCAAAGATAACCAGCTCTTTTAAGCCATACTTTTTAAAAGATGCTACAGATTATACAGTTTGAGGCTACAAGCTGAGAAAGAGACCCAGGGCACTTTGCCAGACATCCACTGACTACCCTTCTAAACAAGTCACTTCACATGTCAAAATTCCAATACCAGATCAGACCTATAGGCATGGATATTGCACTCTTCGTTCTCTACCTGTTAGCTTGACAAAAGAATGCTCAGGCACCAGAAGGCCATATTTCTGTACATTTTATGGCTACATTTCTTTCTTTAGTCTTACAGTAGTAAAAGCAAAGCCAAACTGGATGGTGCCAATGGCTTGAAAGCAATGACTCTCCATGTATATCACCTGTCTATTCCAGCTGGATGTGTGAGTGTTAGAGTGACCCTCCTCCCTTCCCCCTCCCCCCAGGGCAAGGACTTCTTATAAGGAAACTCGGACAATAATTTCCCCCAACTCCACAGCTAGCTGAGCATTAGCCTTTGAACATGCCATGCAATGCAGGCTCACAGAAAATAATCATCCCCATGTTAATCACAGTAATAATTTGTTCTTATAAAGCCGTTTGCAGCCTACTGGTAAAAAATAAGCAATACATAAACAGACTTCTAAAGGAAATCAGAGGCTACACTTGTCAGAAGAGAAGCCCCTTTAAAGTAGAACACCAAGTAGAAAAATCCTACTCTAGGCACAGCCCGCCTACTTGAAGAAAAGAGTTAATTTCAAGCTGCTTGACGGAATACTCCAACCATCTTAGCTTTCTAGAAATCCTCTGTACCAACAGTCTCTTCTCCTAATTGCTTGGAATCACGACCCCCCCCCCCCCACCCAACCCCCCACCCCAGACTGAGCAGCGCAGTCCACCCATCCCAGAGCCTCTGGAACATCAACATGCTTGAAGCTTTTTAAACAGCATTAAATATGAACCGGAAACAGCCCAGTTAAAATGTACACTTTCTTTGAAAGAATTTTTGACATATTCAATGCTGTGAAGGCTGAGGGGCTGACGGCCCTAGTCAAATACAGTTGAGTGAGCAGGCTGCAAGCCTCCCCACCCTCCACCTCCAGGGCAGGTGAACCGTGACACACAGGGACAAACCTCTCCTGCCTTCTCTATTCCTTTTTCAGAGAATATCAAAAAGAGAAAGAAGAAAAAAAAAACTTCCTTCAAACTATTGTTTGATGATTTCTTTGTTTAAATAAACATCTCAATAGAACGAGGCCCTGGCAGCAACTGGTTGGTTATTCTAAGGCTTTATCTAAATGTTTTCTAGTCAGTGATTTTTCTCACCAAATTTCTACCTCCTGTGATAGCTTGTTCATCTAAGGATTTTTTTTTCCTTTCTTTCACTACGTTTTATAATTTCAACGATCCTTTTCCATTTAAGAAACCACTTCACAGTTCTTAGCACTGTTTACCAAGGATATGAAGAAAAATGCCAGATATACATAGATGGACACTTTCTCTTAGAGCGTTATCCTTATAACTCAAGTACTTTTAATGCAATTTCATGCCACTGCACCTATTTCTTTATTTAAACTTTTTTTTTTAATGCTTCAATCTAAAACTTCCCAGAATGTTCTGGTAAATAATTATTTGCGGTTATTTTGATAAAGTGTGAACAGATGAGAAGATCAGCTGGGAAAAGTATTTAAGAAGCATCCCTTTAAAACAAAAATAACAATATCTGAGTTCCACTACATAAGATATCGTGTTTCCCTGCTGGTTTAAATACACAGACTTTAAAATCATTAGGTAATAGCCCTTATGGGAAAGACGGGCTCCCATTAGCAGATTTCCAAACTTCATCACCCTCTTCAGAACTGAATACCTGTGAAGCTTCCAGATACTGGGCATTTGGTGCAAACCATTGTGCGAACCAAAGCTTCATCACTTCCATTTTCTGCCATCTGGAGGATATTGAAAATGAAATAAAGACCCCAAAGTGTCTGGTTTTGTTGTTGGGAGGTGGGGCGCGCCCAAGGTATTAAGTTATTCAAACGCCAGTAATGTATGGTATTGCACATTCTCACTGTCATGGCCTTTGTTGAAAAGGATTTCCCTGACCTTTCCTGTAACCAGCAAACAAATAAGCCCTCTCTCTCAGCAGGAGAGAAGCACTGGTCCATTAGATCATTAAGCAGTTCTATTCAGACATCCCCCATTCTCCTGTCCTTGGCCCTAAAGAGGGAACTGGCAGCGGTCCAATCAGTCAGAGAGAAGGCAGGCAAAGGCAACTGCCTACAGGATAGCTTGAAATGTCACAGCAGGACCAAAGTCGCAGAGCAGACAGCGCTGAGGGGAGGATGTGGTGCTACATGAGGGGTAGTGTTCCAACAACGGAAGACTGGTGTTTCAGTCTGCCAAACAACGTAATGACTCACCCAGGCAGGAAAATATTACCACCATGGGGATATTTGGATCATCTCAGCCTGAGAGTAATTAGGGACTAAACTACAACAGCATGCTTCAGTGATACAATGAGAAAATAAGCAATACCTCTGTCAAGTTCTGATTGGCGAGTATGACATGAATATGGGTCTTCTATCATCGCCGACCACAAACTAGGAACTCACAGCAGATTGTCAGAATGGAGAACCATTTTCACATTTTCAAACACATGTGTGTGCACATATACAAGTTAAAAATAAAACAACACAGTGAGGTGAAAAATGTTACAGTTGGCAGGAAGAGTTTTAGGGAAAAATCATTACCACAATTATAGAATTCATTTCTATAGTAGGCATTTGCTCATCCGGAAGCTTTTCCATCCCTAATTACACTGTCTGCAGAGGGGGAAAAATGAGTCCAGAATGGCAAATGCTAACAATATCATTTTATTAATAAGAATGATATACAATCTCCAAAATAAAAAGCACATGTGTTTAATGAATTTAGGTAATGGAATTATTTTACTTATTAGGACCAGTTGCACAAATGTAAATTCTCTGGCAAAGGGGACAAATGTTAATTTTTATTTCTTTGTATTTTCAAATAGCGGACCATTTGTATTCATTAGACAACATAAAAAGCTCTTTTCCCTGATAATTGTAAAGTGACATTATAATTAAATTGGATAACCTCAGCAGTATCTGCAAGTTAAGGAATCACTTACAAACTGGCCGGCCAAAGCCCAGGCACATTAAACCCCAAACAGAGCTGCACATCAATAACAGTTCATTGCCATGGTCAGGTCAGAACCTCAGTCACGCGCAGAGAAAAAGATTAGTCAGCCTGGAAAGCCTTAGAAGGTCAATAGTAAGAACATCTTCTCAGATGAGCCTTCGCTAGATTCTTCCAGAGTCCTTACCCTGAAACCTGAACAGACACTTGTTTGACATCGTTCACCAAGACCCCCTCGACCTTCCCCCACTCCAAAAATAAATAAATAGATAAAGCATCCTCACAGTACCAGTCTCAGAATGACGGGGCAAACATAAATGATCTCTTTTCTCAATATGAACAACCTCTATTAGGCCAGGTTAATAAACTCTAATAGATGTAAGGGCTAATACAATATTCAGCTATTGACATAAACATAAATATAAATTTCAAAGAAAATAACCTACTTTAGTAAAACTACCTGTGCAATAAAAATTAATGAACTCCAAATGATTCTGCACATCTCCACCAAATTGCATTTTCAGGCTCACATCTTCAGGACATGCTGGGTGGTTTGATGCATTCCCACAATTCATCTTCCTGCTAAGCCAATTTTAATTTAAATGCAATTAAAGGCTCAAAATGAACATTATGTATTAGATAAAGCCCCGAATCTGCAGACTATCATAAATATGATTTTCAGAAAAATTAATTACAAACCATTAGGGTACAAGTCATCTTACTGCAAATGTTGAGTTAAATTGCAGAATTAGTTTGTTCGTTCCATTAAATGTTAAATACTGATTTTGAGCTTTGTACCAATTTAATATCACTAGGTCAATTTATGAGGGAAATGTTATGTGTAGATAGAACTTCTAAAGTGTCTTAGCATTTCTTCCTAATTAAATCATAGGCATTCTTGGAAAGAAATAAAAATAACCTGAAGTGGATTTTTGTCAAATATTAAGAATATTGCTTTTTATATGTTGCTATTTTGTATCATTATACATCATGAATTCAGCATTCTTTTTATGCACTAGCTATTTTTCCCCAAATAAATATTTCATTTTCATTTTGGCTATACCTGAAGAATATATGGAAAATACTACAATTTTGTTTTAATGAAATATGATGGTCTAATAAACCCCAAACCTCCAACTATCCCTTACCCTACTCCTAGGCCAGCATACCTGTAAGTAAAACAAGAAATCCAACATCCAATTTTATTGCATGCCTTGAATTTACAAATTCAGAGAATTCCAGGTATACAAGAAACAGAACTTTTCTTTGAAATTATTGTCAACTTGAACTTTTGGTGGACATGTTTCCTAAACAGGCAATACAGTTATTCCAATATGACCTAAAAATATAACCTACAGGTGGAAAGAATTTGGAGAATCCAGTAAGACCCTGTAGCATTTGGTGTACTATTGATTAATTTAGGCATTCAATTAAAAATAGGATGGTGGTATTTTTAAAAGGCTATAAAACCTGGGTACAGTTGTAATCAATCTCTTCATTTCTACTTACCTTAAAAAACTATCTCCCATATACTATTTAGTTGTGGTTAAAAGTAAACATATATATATATTCACATATGTATCAGGAAATACATGATTTTTTAAAAAAATCAAGCACAACTCCTGAGTTCCAAAAAATATTCAAGTTATTAGTAAAAGCTCCATTCACAGTAAAAATAAAATAGATTTTCGGAGGAAAATGACAGTATAATTTTATAGTCATTGCAGGGTGAAAGTATCCAATCTACATTAAAGTCAGTTGTTTTTACATTGATTTCACAGTGGTATTTCATTAAAAACAAAACAGAATTACCTTAAAGGCTTTAGAAAATTTTGGCAAGTAAGTGATTCTAATTACTTTCTTCTTTAAGGACACATAGCAAATTTAGGAGGCAAGGTAACTACTTAAATAACTATTTACCAAAAAAAAAAATATTTATTTGGAATGTAAGAATGATTCAAGAAAATGGTCATTCCTTCCCTCTACTTCATCCATTGGATTAAGCACTTTCAGACACACCCACCTCCTTATCACAGCTCCACTCCATCTCCCAAATCTTTCCCTTGCTCCAGGGCAATGTGATTATCGGCCTTCTTATTGCCTCTCATCTACTCCTGGTTCAAGACACACCCACACCAATTTCTGGACATTAACAAATAGCTATAAAAGCAATGGTAATTACCTGAGAGGGAGATGTTAACTACTATTATTGTGGTAAACACTTTGCAATACATAAGTGAGCAAATCAACATACCGTGCACCTCAGACTTACACAATGTTATATGTCAAGTATATCTCAATAAAGCTGGGAGCAAAAGAGGTAATTGTATGTGTGACTGGAATTGAGTATATGGTAGCTGCACAGGATATCTGACATTCTGATGATTCCAAATGAGATGGTCAGGAGTCCTAATTACTTAGTGCCTGCATATTCAATGGCTGACAATTAAGTTAGCAAACATCCTAGAAAAAGTGCTATATACATCTTGGCCAAATATCATTCTGGTCACCTTTGAAGTATTCCCCTTGGGAAGCTATGCACCGCTGCCAGCACCTAATCCACCCTTCAAAGCAGTTTTGGAACTCTTTTCCTGGAATGGCCATCACAGCTGTCATGGCATTACCCTTGATGCCCTGAATGTCATCAAAATGTCTTCCTTTCAGTATTTCCTTTATCTTCGGATAAAGAAAGAAGTCATTGGGCCAGATCAGGTGAGTAGGGAGGGTGTTCCAACACAGTTATTTGTTTACTGGCTAAAAACTCCCTCACAGACAGTGCCATGTGTGCTGGTGCATTGTCGTGATGCAAGAGCCATGAATCATTGGCAAAAAGTTCAGGCAGTTTCGTTTACCTTTTTCACGCACTTCCAAATAGTAAACTTAGTTAACTATTTGCCCAGTTGGTACAAATTCATAATAAATAATCCCTCTGATATCAAAAAAGGTTAGCAACGTTGTTTTGACTCTTGATTTGGGCTGATGGAACTTTTTTGGTCACGGAGAATTGGCTGACTTCCACTGTGCACTTTGATGCCCTGTTTCAGGGTCGTATTGGTACACCCATGTTTCATCATACCACAGCCCCCAAAACATTGTCTTGCCTCTCCAAAAGGTTTTGGCAAACTTCTACTCTCCTTTGCTTTTGTTCATTGGTGAGCTCCTTTGAGCCCATTTTTGCACACACCTTTCTCATGTCAAGATTTTCAATTAAGATTTTCCTAACTGTTTCTCATCGATGTTTAGTTGGTCTGCTATGCTTCTCACAGTCAGCCAACCATTTTGACACATAATTCGGTGAATTTTTGCAATGCTTTCATCAGTTCTGCTCGTTACTAGCTGTCCTGATCTCTGTTCATCAGTGACACGTTCTCTGCCCTCTGAAAAACGTTTCATCCATCTGTACAGTGCCGTTTTCTTCATGGCATTATCCCCATAAACTTGGACTACTATGCCCCAATTTCATTTCCACCCTTGCCAAATTTAACAAGAAATTTAGTGTTTGTTCATTGCTCTAATTCAAGCTCAGACATTCTCATGATGGCACACAAAAACATGCAACAACAATAATGAAAGCCACTCAGCAAGATACCACCACACATCAACACAAACACAGCGGTGAGACACTAATACACCAAGGTTATGAAACCTTACCGAGCTGTTTGTACAGTGCTGCCAATATAAGCACATGGTGGCAAATTTGCAAACTTAATTGTCGCACCCTGTATGTGAAATTTACATAACAATTTTACTAATCCTGAGAACATTTGTTAAAACAGATATTTGCAAATAAGGTATTGTTATACAAAATGAAATATGCACACACACACACACACACACACACACACACACACAATCTCTTACACCCAAGTATTTCCTCCTTGCTTGATTGTATCTACTAGATAGGTGTACTTAATATCATCTTGCTACTTATAAATGAGCCTTTTAAGCTAATTTATTAATTACATCAATAAATTCTCTGAGAAAATGCTCAAAAACTAATAGTAGGGTCAACATCAATGGGTAGCCCTGAGGAAACATGTTTTGTTGTTATGGTTAAAAGGTGAGATGATAAAAAGAATGGATAGATACAAATCCAGGTCAGTAGGTATTCCAACACCCACACACAGCTTGCTATTTTTGCACACTTGCCATGTTCCACAGATACTAAAACAAGGAAAAAAGTGTTGTGTTTGAGGACCAACTTCCCGTGAGTAAGACTAAGATGACTTTGTAAAACAGGATTCAAACTAGATAATTTAACTCCTACATTTGAAATAGCTTAAAAAGAGTTTAAAAGAATAACTGAATCCAACTGTCATAGAGGATTCTAACCACCTCAAGTATGGACTATTATAATTAGTTGAACTTCAAGTTCCACATTAAATCTTATGAGTGGTTTCCAAGAGTGAACTCTGAAGCAGAGCAGCTGGTTTTCTCAAGACCTTGAAAAGACTCTTCGATAAAAATAAGAATCAAAACTTTGTAGTGAATTCCTATTATTTCTGTCCTATAAATAATTGTCTCACAACAACAAAAGCACAAGGCCAGTTATTGGAATTTCAGATATTTTATTTTCTTCATTTATTCAGCATGATAGCTGTTATCAAAAAACAACATTGTGATACACAATAGGATGTATCACTTTCTTTCCCCAAAGCATATGGTCCCTAATACTATGAATAGCTACTCTGGGGCAACAGCTTTTATTTGGTTTTCTATTATTCATCATTTTACAACACCAATTTGCTTTTGCTATATTCAGAAACTGCTATCTTTCACTGTTCCTAAAAAGTCTTGGAAAAATCTACAAAAGAACCTAGAAATAAAAGTACTATGTAAAAGAATTATAGGTTAACTTTTATTATTTAAACTTGTGCAGTAATGCTTCTTTACAAATGTAAATAGACACAGGATGAACTTTGGTGTTTTATACTGTGAGTAAGAGTTAGATATTTACACAGTAAATATTTTATAACAATTGATATTTGTGTTTTAATTGCTATAGGATTCTTAATTGATTTCTTAAAGTAGGTGAACTTTCAAGTAAGTTCTAATTTTCCTCTGTAAAGCATAAACCTGTAATGGACTGTCCTTTTGCGTAATTGTCCTGACAATTTCCTTGGTACCCTCTTTATTGGAGTACAACAATCCCACTCACCATTAAAAAGTCACAAGTGACTTCTAGAATGAAGGTTCTAAATTTCCCCATACTACTTTGACTATTAAAAAGAAGAAAAGCATTTGGGGATTAAGTTCCAAAGTACACATCATATAGCTAAGTACAAGTCCTAAAAGCCAAACGGCATCAAATATAAACAACTTTTCTAAATGCAACAGTCTTGAGAAGCCATTTTTAAAGATGAGAAAGTGGTGACTCAGCTTGATCAAGTCCTTCGATACTGATTCCCTTTATGATCTAATAGAAAAGAATATGTAAAGACAATAATAGAGGTGAGGAAGGTTACCATCACTTGCAAGTACTACCACATCATTATGGGACTCACAAACAGAGATTGTGACTGGCTTGTATGTAAATATGAAATGGGAAATAAGCTAGCGAAGGCCCATGTACCTCTGTCTACCATAGAAATCTCTTAACTAGCCAAATCACCACTGTGTAAGAACTAACATCTGCTGGAACTACCACTAGTAGCCTTATGCAGGAATGTAGATTGTTAGGGATAACAAAGGTATTCCTATGGAAGTCTACTTAACATTGGGGTACTGTAATGTCATAGAACTTTAGGTCTGTGTGATATTTTATGTCTTTCTAGTGTATTTCCAACTATCCTCTTCTAAAACCTAAATATGATTCCCTATTTTAGTTTCTTTCATCAACTACTTTTCATACTTTGATGCATAGACTCAAACAGATCATTGGATTTCACCATTTTTTCCCCATGTTACAATTCATTCCAATTCTGCTCTGGCTATACTACTGCCCATTGTTAATTTCTGAATTCTCATCCATCATGTTTTAGTTCTCAGCAGGACTAGATATATCATCACTCTTTTAGATCTTAACCTATTCCTTTTACCACAGTGCTCTGAGATTTTCATTGCTTCAGTGGTTTTCTCTAAATATCATTCCTAATTACCTCACAATGCCATCTTACTGGTAGGAAAAAAATTTTTTTTGTGGTCTACCTATAAACAAGTTTTTGTGTTTTTTTTAAAAAGATTTTATTGGGGGGTTGGGGGAGGGGAACAGCGCTGGGGAATCGGGGAAGGGGAACAGACAAGTCGCTGTCTTTTTGTTCTTCAGTGTAGTTGCAGAGGACGTTGTTTCACTGGCCCATGTTGGTATCATTGCACTCTTTCCGGATGAGGCAGATCAGACGCCGGCCTATGGATGGTCGCTCACCGCGGCTATTGGCAGCTCACGCTGGCTGCTGGCCACTCACTGTAGCCTATGGCAGCCCACTGCAGCAGGGGCTGCAGCCTACATCGTCGCCGGGGCTCACACAGCCCAGCTCCAGGTGGAGCTGTTGTTAGCTGTAGAGGGTAGTGTCACTGGCCCTCATACGTGGGATCTGAACCGGGGCCGCTGGCATCCCAAGCCAGTTCTTAACCAATGCGCCACTCGGCCGGCCCTAAACAAGTTTTTATATCTAAGTCCAGCCCTTGTAAGTCTTCTTCAAGAATTTATTACTATTTATTAATTTGCTCATTAATGTAAACATTATTTATGAATTCATTTATATATTTGAAAGCATTTATGGAGAATCCACCTAGATCCTGAGATTATGTCGGTAAATAAAATAGACATGGTGCCTGCTTTCATAAAGCCAACATTCCCGAAGGGGAAGCAAGGGATGAATAAGAGAGCTCACCATCTTTCAATTGCAATTTTTGTCAGAAATAGGTCAATATTTACTTGGAACAATTGTTAGTCCATTTCTATTATAGTATACGAAAATATATTTGTGTAGTTACAAAAAATTTAGTGTCTATCAACAGCCAAGGGAGAAACAATGATAACCATTAAACTACTAAAAATGAACATGTTTATTTATGCATGACGTAAGAAAACAAATTCTCTTGTGTGTTACCACTAATATGGTAACTTAAGAGAATGGATAGTTTATGCTGATTTCTTTCATCCCTGCTCTTGCTCTTGTACTTTAAAATATCCAAATTTCTTTACTTATATAGGTGTTTTAATGCTCCAAAAGCATGTAAGGTTTTCCACAAACATTCATGTACTTAAATTCAAACTCAAAGGACATTTTAATATTTAGGTTCTCCAAAAGCATCAACCATGCTTAGTTTTGGGAGAATTGGCAGAGTACACACCTTCGACCAGAAGTCTCACAAGACTTCCAACTATATCCCACAAGTTTGTTAACACGATGGTAGAACTGTAAAGTTTTTCCAAACTTTAAAGTGGAATACACTTTTTATGCTTCAAGTAGCATGCTTCAGGTGTCAAGTACTTTAGGGAATATGTTTTAAATAGAAATGGCTTTATTAAATCCCAAGAATCAACATTCATTACAATAGTTTGGCCAATACTACATGGTAGTTGTTGAAAGCGAGCTTTGTTTTAGAGCCCAACATCAAAAAGAGCAATAAAAAGCACAGCTCACAGACTTCCGACTGTTAAAGTTAAAACATGATTTTGAATTCCTTCTTAAATCTGTTTGGGTCTAAGACTTTTACAGCTAACCAAACTATCAAGTAACATTTTTCACTTACAGTATTCTATCCTAGACATTCCTAAAAATGCTTTAATTTCTAATCAAATTAAACTAAAATTTTGAACACTTTTGAATCACAAAAAAACATTTCTGAAGTCCATTCTAATAAAGATATCAGGAGTGGTTTTGCAGGGCTACCTGAAGGAGGGAATCTTGTCACCTCTGTGCCATAGTTTTGCATTATTTTAAGGATGAGCCACATCTATGTTAAACTACATCTTTTGCATAACATATAACACATGCTCTTGATGCTTACAGAAATCACTTCCTACTCAGAAACCATTGTATTGAACTTAACTGCTGAAACAATTCATTGAAGATGTTAAATAACGTTTCAAATATTTTCCTACTCCTAGGGAGTAGAATTTGGTTTTTGTCGTCCCCCCCCCACCTCGCCAACCTTCTATCCCCCTTTGTAGCATTAAAACTCTTTTAACTGAAAAAGATAAAATATTTGATTCTGCACAAACTTACGCATATTCACAAAAAAATCCTACTCAGCTCAGACTTAAACACAAAAAAGATAAGGAAGGAAGCAATGAGGGAGGAAGGGAAGGAGAGAAGGAAGGAGGGCAGGAGGGAGGAAGGGAGGAAGGCTGATATCTAGGATTTCAGATAAGGTTTACAGGGGTTCAAAAAATGTTAACAAGCTCATGTTTGTTTCCATCTTGCATTTCTGCCTTCTACTTGATGGGCTTCAAGCTCAGGCTCCATGAAGCTGGAAAATGTCTGACAACACCACCAAAGCCCTGTCTTCTCAGGTTCAAATTCAGATAAACAGTGTGTTTTTCATCTAATAACCCCAGCAAAGGACTCAGATGTTCATGGGTAAATCATTCACTATGGCATGGCCAGGAGCACTCAGAGTTCTACCTGGGAACACTCAATCACAAATTCATTCCCAAGACAACAAGTGGAAACAACTCTACCCAAACACAGGGGCTGAGGTGTAGGAATAAGAATGGTACCCCAGAGGAAAATTATACACAATAACTGATACAAGAGGAGAGTAATTGAACACTAGAAGGACAAATTCCCTATTATACCCCAGCTTAACATTGGTATATGGACATAGAACTACAGACACTCCAGAAATTCCATATTTGGGGTCTTAAGAGTAAGAATCCATTGGAAGGGATACAAGCAGCCCTGTTGTGATGCTTAATTTGCATAGAAAGGCATTTGTTTTTTATTTAAGAGTCTCATGCTCTACCGACTGAGCTAGCTGGGTGTGCTGACTTGGTTTTCATTCAAATTGCATACTAATTTGGGGTGACTTGGGAGGGGTCATCAGATTATAAAAGGAATATGGGCTCCCCAGGCCACCCCTTGAAGTTGGCATCATTACAGAATATGTTTAGCATTGGCAAATGAAAAATGAAGGAAGGGTCATTTCTCTTCCTGTTTGTCTAAGTATTCAAATTCCAGGTATTACATTATATTAAAAAATATGGTCAGATTATAAATATTAGCTTCGTTCATTCACATGGGAAAGGACTTCATAGGTTAGACAACTGACTACTAAATTTGTATTCCTCTGTATACATTATCTCCCCAGAATCCTTTAAAATAAAGATTGCATTGCATCTCTACACTTAGTATATACTCAAAAAAGCAGATGAAGAGAAAACAGAAAGGATAGGACACACCTTGATAAGACGAAAAAGGTTAACAAGAGGTAGAAATAAACATATTCTTTGGTCTCAAGCTATTGATTTCTTCATAGAGAGTAAACTGGTCAGCAAAACAGTATCATCTAAAAATGACAGAAAGCTCATCGGTCTTAGGCAGGCAAAAATGTCACGGAAGAGCAGTCTGTAGAGGTTTCCCTGAAACTTAAATCTTTATCCTGGCACAATCTGGAAGAATTAATTGGGAAAAAAATTAAACACCTGGGTGGTTTGGTGGAAACTACAACAGACCTTTCACTGCAGGATGTGCCTCAAAAGTATTAATAATCAATTGTTCCTTCCATTGCACAGTATGTGATTAAACCTCCAATGTGTATACGGACTCATCGTAAGCAGCCTGAGAACTTGGAACAGTTGAAGTGATGTTCGCTATGATGATAAATAATGTCCCTTCCACAGCAGTGGCAGCGCAAGGGCTCAGACACCAGTGAACTAGTGAGCTCAGAAAGGTTCTCCTGAAAGAATTGGAAATGTCAGTGCTCCCATTTCCTCGTAAGGAAAAGATAAGGTTCTTTCCATATGCAATCAGCGGGATTTCTGACAGTGGAACAGACCATGGAGAACCCCAGGTATTTATTTAATATGATTGTTTTGGTGTGTTTCTTTTTCTTTTTTTCCTGTAGTGGCCACCAGTCAAATTCCTGTAGATAATGCATAGCATTTGGCTACCAAGCAGTGTTTTTGGTGAAATACATACTCAGCATCTGCAAGTAAAAAATAATGCCAAATGGGAGTAAAAGGGAAATAAATATAGGGAAAAAATAAGTCTCCTTTTATTCATTATGGGAACCAGTCGCTTTCATTCTGTGATTTTTCTTTGCTATATTCTGAATAACAGTATAGATGTTTCCAGATAATTAATAAATAACACTTACTGGGAAGTCATGATAAACACAGCATAAGTCTAAGTACTTTGTGTGTATTAACATGTGTATGCTTGCAACGTCCCACAGGTAGAGTGGCCTTTTCCAGGTGAGGAAACTGAGGCAAAAAGGGAACTCGCTCAGACAATACTCCTAGTAAATGGCACACTAGGATTAGAACCAGGCTGGAGGCACTTCAAGCCTGTTTATAGGCAGCATAGCTTCATTTTAGTTTATATATGAACCAAAAAGAATGAAGTTAAGAGAATTTCTACTCCAAATTCTGTAGCTATCTTAGGACACTCCATTTTTATGCAGCCTTTGCAAATCTGGACGTGGATCTCTAAGTACAGCTAGTTGCACCACATCCAAACCTAATTGTGATATAGTAGTGGCTCACCACTGCACCCCAGATACCCTCATCTGTTAGGGCTGAATTATCTAAGACATACAGAACTCTACTGGGCTTAATAGATTTAAATCAATACTTTGAATTAACACCAAGAAAGCAATGTTGCAAAGGCACAGATAGGTAGTTTTGGAAGAATCTGCATTTATAAACGTTTATATATAGCCTTGTAGCTGAAGTTTTTACTACTGAGGGAGGTATGTGAGTATGTGTATTTATTGGGGCACATGTGTATATGTGTATACGCAGTGAATAATGCCTACCTACATGTATATCAATGACAGAAGACACTGCAATAACATCTTCAATGGAGAAAGAAGTATCTCCTACAGGAATCAAATTTAGTCTTTTGTGAGTATTCTCTACATGGGACAATGAAGGTTCAACTCCTTCTGCTGGGAGAACAGCATCTAAAAATCAAGTCTGATTCCTCTGTTTTTAATCAAAGCTTGCATTTTCACTGTTTTATTTCAGGAAAACATTTGGGCAAAACTAAGAGTCTTCATCTTTTAGCCATTTAAAATGGTAGGATATGTTACATCTTGCATTGCTTAAAAATTTTAGTCTTTGCAAAGCACTGCAGCATACATGATCAAATGAGTTAACGCCCTTTCGTTTGCACAGGGACATCATAGAAAAACCTTAGCTTGACAAAAGGGGATTTCTGCTTCCATTCCCATTGCATTAATTCTTTAAAAAAAATTAGTAGTAGTAGTAATAGTATTTTTTAGTTTCAGGTGTACGAAACAGTGCAATAGTTATACTTTTCACCCCTCACAAAAGACAACACCCCTCCCCCAATTCATCGCCTCACTCCCTGCCCCCAACATCATACATATCTATTACAATTCCATTGAATCCAATCCCCACATGATACTCACATCCCATGACTATATATATATATATATATATATATATATATATATATATATATATATAATTAGAGTTGACATACAATATTATTCAATGTCAGCATTCTGATTGACCACACTTTTTGTTTGTTTGTTGAAGTGGGCAGCACTATCCTTCACCAAAAGGGTATCTTGAAACTCTCCACAAGCAAATGAAGCCCTTATTCTCCTTAGGACAAATGTTTGAATCCAGATCCCTCTTAATGGGCTCTATGAATACTTCTATTTTAAAACAAAATATGTCTCATAGGCACCTTAATTAAAATTTTTGGAAAGAATAATCAAGTCTCAATTAAGCATAGGTAGCAATGCTTATGTAGAAGCAATCCCTATATTTTATCTAGTCAATTAGCCTAATGTTACTCTGTGACATTAACACTAAGTGCAACAGGCAGCTGTTCTTTGTATGTAACGAGTTTGCCAGTCAGTCCTTTATTCCAAGAATGAGATTTGTCTCATTTTTTGGAACCCTCAGAAGAATACTATCTGGAAAGCTGTGGGACAACAGGATGGAGCTGGGTAGGAATGGCAGTCAGCCGTGGGCCACACACAGGCTTTTAGCATCTTCAAAGGACTTTAAAATGATTTTTTTTTTTTTATTACTGTCCCCTCTCAGAATGGTGGAAATTGAAGACATCAACTTTAGGGCTTACCCTTAAGTCACTACTTTGCAGGAGCTAAGCGGTGTTTTTCCTGTTCTTGGTCATCAGCGTGTGGCTTTATCATAGGCTTACTTTGGGAAATTCCATCGTTTTTTTGCTGAATAGTGTAGCTACCGCCTCCATCTTCACTCCGCCATCTCTTCATAGGAAGCAGACAAGAGTCGCCTTGCATTGATCTCTGCACAGTAGTCAGAATGGTGTTTTGCGCATAATAGATACTTGGCATTTGATATGCTCCTTAACTACTTTTGGGTAATCCCAACAACATAATTTGTTGAAATCCTTTTATAAATATTAGTTTCTAATAAACAAAACGGGTCTATTTTTTTATCTCTGAAATTATCTTTCCTTCTTAGGGTCCTAAAAACTCACTCTGGAAGAGTTCAAACTCCACTCCAAGATTCCAAGTGACACAGCATCACCCTCCAGGGCACTGTGGTCCACGGCGGGCCCCGCCTTCCTTCCAGGTAGCTTCAGTCCCCTGACATCCCGCACATGTGCTCATCACTGAGGCGTGCTGATGCTCTTCCCTCACTTCCCGGCCTTGGCAGCTGCAATTCCTGATCATCTTTTAAGGCCCAACACAGATATTCTTTTATTCAATACAGATGTCTTTACTGTCAAATATATGTCAAATCATAAGAAACTAGAAATAAAATGTCAAGCAAAAGCAGACACTACCCCTTTTCTCATGGAGTTTACAGTCAGCGAAGGAGACAGACTAAATAATCCATCATGCTAATGGATAAGTAATTGCAGAGGCTATGGAGGGAAGGCATTCAGTCCTCCAGCATTTGTAACAAAATAAGCAGACCTAGAGGGGGGGCATATATAAGGCTTCCCTCAGGAAGTTACACTTTAGATGAGATGGGAGGTGAAAAGAGAAGTAAAATACATGAAAATAATGGGGCACTGGATAGAACATTCCAGAAGGAGGGAACTGTATTCAAAGGCAGTAGAGAACATGAACAGGGAGAGTTCCAGAAATTGAAAGAAAGCCCATACGGGTGAAGAAAGAGAGAAAACAGAAGCTTGAGAAGTAGGCCAGGGTCACACCATGTTGTCATGGTAAAGATTTTTGACTTCCACAGCTGAAGTGCAATGAGGAACCAGTGAAACCTTTTCCCCAGAGCCATGCTCTGCTCCCTCCCAGTGTAGTAAGCTCCCTGTCCTCTGAACGTCAGTTGCACATTTGTATCTCTCTGATGGCACCATCACATACATTTTACCTTGTTTCATGGTTATTTGTGAACACATCTGCTTACACACCTTGCCTTACTTAGAACCTGCACAAATGCTGCCTAGAACTGTTTAACAAATGTTATCTTACTGGATTAATGATCCATAGTTTAGTGATCAAAGATTCTTTTACCTGGAACTATCCAATCACTCTGTTTATTTTCATATATCACCTTAATGCTCTGAGTACTTAATTCTGAACACTTAGCTATTCCTGAAAGTAAATTATTTTTACCTCTTGCCTTTGGCCATAAAGCAAAATATAGCACTACAATTTTTTGAGTTATGCATCTCTCTTTTCAATTAATTATATCTTATTACAATCACGAGATCCTTTCTTTTACCTTTTTCAAAGTAACTGATCTACCATTCATGAGAAATTTTCCCTATGCCTGAATTAGTCAGCGTTACATTCAGCTTTCCATCATATTGAGCATTCTTATCAAAACCGTTAAGAAAAAGCTGGTTGTCAAATTCTTATCCCTTGTTTTCTATCATCATACTCATTACGTCAAATGAATTACATTATTTTTTTTTTTTTAAAGATTTTATTGGGGAATTGGCAGAGGGGAACAGCGTTGGGGAATCGGGGAAGGGGAACAGACAAGTTGCTGTCTTTTTGTTCTTCAGTTTAGTTGCGGAGGATGTTGCTTCACTGTTGGTATCGTCATTGCGCTCTTCCCGGATGAGGCAGATCTGTCGCTGGCCTCTGGATGTCGCTCACCGCGGCTATTGGCAGCTCACTCTTGGCTGCCAGCCGCTCACGCTGGCTGCGGGCCACTCACTGTAGCCTATGGCAGCCCACTGCAGCAGGGGCTGCAGCCCACACCATCACCGGGGCTCGCACAGCCCAGCTCCAGGTGGAGCTGTTGTTAGCTGTAGAGGGCAGTGTCACTGGCCCTCATGTGGGATCCGAACCGGGTCGCTGGCATCCCAAAACCAGCGCTTAACCAATGCGCCACTCGGTCGGCCCTTATTTTTTTTAAAAGGTTTTAGAAGAATTTAATAGTATCTTTCAACACTTTTTACCCTAACTTAGATGCTCGGTAAATGTTTATTGAGAAAAGGAGGAAGAAGTGCCGGCCGAGTGGTGCAGTGGTTAAGCGCTAGCTTTAAATTTTGCCGCCATAGATAACTCTTACTCAGGCTTTTAAATTCATTTTCAAATATTTTTCTAATCTATTGGACTCCAGTTTCCGTTCCTATATTTTAATAGTTTTTAACCATTCACCTGTGAGTAAGCAGGGAAGGGCAGGAGGTGGTGAAACAAAGAGAGTAGGTCAAGCACCATAACATGGACCGCCCAGTGCTAAGGACAAGCAACAAGCGATGCTCAATTCTGAGGAAACAAGCACTAGAGTATCTGATTGGTCACCAGAGCAGCAACTAAAGTAAGTGGCATGCCAGTTATATTAAGAATGCCAGACTAACGAGCACAGTGGTGATATTGCTAAAGCTTCTTCCTGGTCTTCCTTCTGTCCCTGTAGCAACTTGCAATACATCCACATTAATTGTGATACCCTGAAAATTTCTCACTCTTGAACCTTTGGTGCCTGACCAACACATTTCCTCCAAAGCAGTTTGTCTCACACAGAGCAAACAAAATATCTTCCAAAAAATGTTTGAAGATTCCTAGAAAGGGACACAGAAATCAAGAACTGCGGCCGTTTACAAAATGTGCCCCGTGAAAGGCAGGGCCAGAGGTGGCTGAGGCAGGACTCCTTCTCCAATATCAGTGTGATATTTGGGCTGTGTTATATTTATGCTTCTAGCTGAGGCAATTTTGGAAAAAGTCTCCTCGGCCTTAAAGTAATAATAAAAACTGAAAAATTGAAAACCACCAACTGTCCAAATTTTTTCTTTTTATAGAACATTTATTTTCTCTAAGATATTCCAAGGCATATTTAAAATAAAAAACAAAACATATATCTGAGTCTATATTGATAATACAGTTGTACGGGGTTTTTGTTTGTTTGCTTGTCTGTTGGATGAGAGAGTTTAAGGCTTAAAACCTAGTCATACTGGCCCACAAGGGAGCCAGCTGAAGAGAGCTCACATGCCCAGGCAAGGATTTGCAGAGAATGTCAAGGACAAACAGAGCCAAGTCTAGGGGCTTCCCGAGTCCAGTCTATCATCCTCCCTAAGTCAATGAGGAACCAAGATGCTCTGGGGCTGCAAAACCAAACATAAAGTTTGCAGAGGGAGCTGAATTTGATCGCTCTGTACAATGGGCAGCCTGTGCTTTACTGTTCAGTGTAGCACTTTCTCAAATGGATGCTTTCTTTTGCAATACTCCAGAATACAAGTTCATAAAAACAAAACAAAACAAAACCCAAATATGTACACGGTCTGACAATTTTTACGAACTTGTTGCAATGGTGTTGCTAACCTTTTTTGATATCACAGGGATTATTCATTGTGAATTTGTACCAACTGGACAAACAGTTAACCAAGTTTACTATTTAGAAGTGTTGAAAAGGTTGTGTGAAAAAGTTAGACGACCAGAACTTTTCGCCAACAATTCACGGCTCTTGCATCATGACAATGCACCAGCTCACACTGCACTGTCTGAGAGGGAGATTTTAGCCAGTAAACAAATAACTGTATTGGAACACCCTCCTTACTCACCTAATCTGGCCCCCTGTGACTTCTTTTTTTACCCGAAGATAGAGAAAATATTGAAAGGAAGACATTTTGATGACATTCAGGACATCAACGGTAATACAATGACAACTCTGATAGCCATTCCAGAAAAAGAGTTCCACAATTGCTTTGAAGGGTGGACTAGGTGCTGGCATCAGTGCATAACTTCCCAAGGGGAATACTTCGAAGGTGACCATAGTGGTATTCAGCAATGAGATATGTAGCACTTTTTCTAGGATGAGTTCGCAAACTTAATTGTCAGACGTATATAATACATATGCTGACTGAATAAATAAGAGTACTCAATGCCCATGCATATGATACCATATAGGCAAGTGGTTTGAAATAATGCTGGCACCAGTTTCTAAAACGCATCCACTTTTGATGTATCAGAAAAGTCAAACTAGAGAAATGCTGGGCATAGCACCCTCCATC
This sequence comes from Aselliscus stoliczkanus, assembly GCA_033961575.1. NCBI lineage: Eukaryota > Metazoa > Chordata > Mammalia > Chiroptera > Hipposideridae > Aselliscus > Aselliscus stoliczkanus. The sequence continues at coordinate 77,252,201 of CM066732.1, forward strand.
CGTGTGGCCCTTCTCCAACTCTCGTGAGTAGCAAGAGCAGGGAATGGCCTTGGCCACATGGCCATTAGCAGCAGGAGTGGCCTCCGGGAGAAGTCGGGTACAGAGTTAAGGGAGATGATGACAACGTAATTCTGTAACACTGTCTGAGTGTTATTACAAAATGACAATATTGTTTTTAGCCCACTTCCCTTAACCAGATTGACAGAATTACAGGTTGACATTATTGTGAAGTTTTATGATGTATCATGTTAACTGTGCCAGTTTGATTAGTCTTGACTGACAGCTCGTACCTGAACAGAAACTGAAATACCTCAAAAATATAAAAACAGAAAGGGATCTGACTTTCACAATAAACAAAATCTCTAGCTAATTTAATTTTAACTAACTAGGAATTTCATCTTAACCTCATATGAATTTCATTTCTTTCATCCTCATCATGAGGCTAGAGCTAGGGGGAAACAAATCTAGGCAACAGTTATGGAATCACCATTCACTTTCTGAGACTTTAAATGCAGTGAGAGCAGGCTGCTTACCTAATGTGGTCCTGCCCTGTATTACCATCCGAAGAAACAGATGCACCTCAGACCTGGCATCCCTACATAAAGCGCAGGCTGAGATATGAGGCCTTTAAAACCCAGAGAGCGAGGCACAAGCACCTATCTGCATCATCACAATACCTCCGCAAAGCTTCTTTTTTACAGCACCCTCATCTGTTACCGAAACAAAAGTTGATACACTTTTAAACCCTGGAGCTAGAAGCTAGACTGCCTAGTAAATTAAACAGGGGGGTCCTTTCCCCGCTGGCTCTGTAGGGTGAATTGGATCTACAATTCAATCTGGAATGAGACTGGTAGCTTCCATTCACCTTGCAGATGAAAGCCATTCATACTACAGAGGCCGGACATGCTAAGAGGTGCAATTAGACACTTGTAGATGCCCCTTACCACCTGACTTGCAAACACCATCATAAAAAGTGGGACTGGATCCAAACAGTCACTTCCAAACAAGAACTCTGCTGTACTTCATTCTTTGTATCCCTTTGGAAATCGATGACAATTATGCCGCCAGTTTAAAATTACTGCATCACAAAAAGGATTATTCAGATGTTTCTGAGTTCTCTTCTTTATTGCACCCAGTGGAAACCTTAGGATCCCACAAGATGAGTTGCTGAGTTTTATGGAAAACCAGATTCTGAGGGCAAAAAACGCAGTTAGGGGAGAAAGTGAACTGACTATTAAAAAAATTCAATGGGAAATTGTTAAAATGTCTTTTCTGTTTAGTGTGGATGACACAGCAAGAAGGTTTTGTTATTATTATTATTTCCCAGATGAACAACCAGTTGCTTACACAGCTTGCAGGAAGGAAATACAACTGCTGAGATGCGTTGGGGCATATTTTGTTACCACAGACCCACCACTGCTGTGAGCAATGAAGCACATGTGTCCATTTGTTCATACACACATTTGAACTTGATAAATCTGTTATGAATCCCAAAAGTGTACACGTGCACAGGAGGAAAAGATGCTTAACATGTCTTTAGTGAGGACCTCACACGCTTCAGGCTGTTCTCTCCCTGGCTTTGCTGTCCCTCCTTGGGGTACCCACCCCTGCTTTCAACTTCCCTCTCCATCTCCACTCCAGACCCAGACAAGTTCAATATAATCCTGGAATGGAAAGCACACTGGTACCTCCGGGGTCTATTTTCTAGAGTGTTGGTTTACACTGATAACCTGACCTGTGAATATTACACAGACCCTCAGGCTACCGGTGGACAGTCTTGGCAGGTAACATGAACAGAGACAACTTTTTAAAGTGGTGAGAGATATATTCAAGGTTCTTAGAATGAAAAATCTATACATGGATTGAATTTGTCCTTTCCCTGATGGCATCGGCCATGAAACATGCAGCTCTCAGAAGGCCATGGAAAAGAGCTCCAACCCCACCTCTCTTAAGGCAATGCTCAGTAGTACAAAGTACTGCATCCACTGGGAAACCCAACTCTGCGATGGGCAGGTCTGTTAGACAGAGTCTCTGAGTAGGGCAGCATTAATGGGAAATAAGCTCAGGGCAGAAAAGACCACAGCCCATGCCAGGTAGTAAAGTTAGTTTACAGTGATGGGGAGCTGGCCAGCATAGATTCTCAAAGTTAGAGTGCTGGTTTCATGAAGGGCAGTGTGTCATCACCAGAGTGCGCCAGGGCTGGAGCAGGCACCAACTTTATACGTATGTACATATATAAATAAAAAAAGAAAGAAAGAAATAAGTATATATATGTACATATATAAATGTATGTACTTATATATGTACATATATAAATATAAATAAATATATGTATGTATGTATGTATTTGTACATATATGAATATATGTACATGTATATGTCTCTCATGAATCTGTGTGTGAACACACACACACACACACACACACACACACACACACACACACCACAATACATAAGAGCAACACCATGGTCAAAAGCAGAGCCTCTGAAGTTAGGACACCTGCATTGAATCCTGGCTCCAAACCTTACTAGGCACAGGCTTTGAGCAAATAATTTAACTGCTTTAGTGCTCCATTTTCTCATGTGCAAAATAGGACTGATGGAACAGATTATAAGGATTAAGTGCTAAAATCTATGTGAAGCACTTATCACAGTACCTGGCACATCTCCAGAAATAAACAAACAAATAAACAACCATCGTGTATTATTATTTCTCTCCTTCAGAGCCTGGGAAACACAGCCACGCTCTCTCTACGAATGGTACCCTAATTTCATGAAATTGTTCTTTTATTCCATCTGATCATTTAAACACTGACTGGCCTCCTTCCATGTGTACTATGTATGTTAGGTAGCATTTCGTGGTCAGACACTCCCCAGATGATTCATTCTGGACTCAGGTACCACAATCATGCAAAATGTATATAACGGGTTTTTGAAATAGTATTGCCATATTAATAATTTCCATATAACCATCTCTGAACAAGCTGATCTATCCCGAGTAACCTATATAACCTGGATGAAATGAGGACAACTGGCTTTGTGTAGATTCTTAAATGTAAATTTCTTAGAAAAGACAGACACTCAAGAAAAGCCTGTCCTTAGTTGACAAGTGTTTGGCGTGCACAGAGAACGCATCACCAAGGTACAAGGCCCAGTGCAGAATGAAGGGGTGCTGTAAAGTGCTGGGCTGAGATCAGACTCTCGAGTGGTTACCAGGAGCGGGAATTCCAAAGCACGGCCTGGCTCTCCCACATGCACACGTGCCATGCTGTGCAGGTGTCTAACCTCTCTACACCAGCTTCCTGGTTTGGGTTAACCCGTCTCACAAGTCTGCCAGGAATCAATGGGAAATGCTTGTAAAGTCATTCACATATAATAAGTAATAAATGGTAGATACTGTTACTATGAGGTACGACTGGCCCGTTCACAAAGCTTTGACTTACTCTGAGAGAGGAAAAAAAACAACATCTACTCAAAATTACTTGAAAACATAATAAAGCAATCCATTAACGAGTTCAAAATAATAAACAAAAACCGCCAATCTGATGAATCATGCATGCACTAAATTCATGGAACCTTGTATTCTAGTATGTTTTGCCATGAATTAGTTCTTTAACTACACACTAGGATTCAATCTCTCTTAGCTTCCTTTCTCATCTACAAAGTAAATTCCTTTTAGCTCTAAATTCTAAACACTTCTCCAAGTTTACAGGAGGTCAGATTAAGCGTATGCTGGTGAGCCCTGGTGAAACCTGGAGTAGGGAGAGTCCTGGAATTGTACTAAATAATGGGGCATGTAGGTGGAGAAAATTGGGTTGGGGGTAAACTTGTAGAGAATGACGTCAACTTGGAAGGACTGGGGTAAGCAAGCAAAGGCAGAATGGGGTAAATTCACGTGGAGGGAACAGAATATGAGGGAACTGGAGAGATAAAAGCAGGCACATGTAGTCAGCCAGGCAGTCTGTCCCTTGCTGTATACTGATGGCCTCCCTCTTCCTAGTTGGTTGGTCCCACCCCCACCATCCCAGACCCTGCATGCCTCACCTCCTCTCACCGTGCGATCTGTAATCACAGAAATGTCTGTAGACTAATCTCTGGGAATACCAGAGCAGCTTGCAGCTGCTCTAAATTGATCCATTAAAAAATTCTTAGGGCCATCTACATTGTAAAACTTCATGTTGAACAACAGAATGAGCCTGCAGCAAGATGCCCGTACAATGAAATGCAAAGAAAGCGTCACAGCATTTCCAAGAGATAGAGTTATTTCAAAAGCATATTCACATAGATTGTTCTTTTTTTTTTTTTTTTGGCCCCACAAATAACTCCAAATCGGCAAAGTTAATTTCCTTTAACCTATATTCATATACCAGCTATTTTTTAAATTACAAATTGCATTTCCAGGCTTTTGTTATCTGAAGATAAATATCCTATCTACAAATTATATTGCCTTCCCCAGCATTGCTAACCATGTGTCTTCTGGATGACTCGACGGATAACCGCTCTTCTCTGCAGAGGGAAAAGCTCCGCGCCCATTTAGGAGCCGATGTTAAAGAAATCATGGCTGCTCTTTCACTGCGGAGAAATATCCTCTTTCCACTGCATCAAAAGGCTATCCCTTTGCTTCTTTTTCTATTTTCCTCACAGTGGGAAAAGTGGCGATTTCAGAAACTTCATTCTCGGAGCAAGTCAGTCCTTGGACTGCAGAGGAGGGTCTAAGAAAGGAGTGTACCTAGAAGCCACTTCATAGGAAAGAACAAAGCCTAATTCAAAGGGTGAAGTGCCAAGAAAGGGCCTTGTGTCTATACCAACATGAGTCAGAGTGGCATGAGACACTCATAAGCAGAGCCAGGCATTCATGGCAATTTTCTGTGGCCCCACAAGAGACAACTACTGCAGCTGACAAAGCACAAGCATTTGGTAACTGAAGATTCCTTTCATGTAAAGCCTTTGGGGCACTAACACAGCACTTATATACCACACTGCCATGTATCCATCGGCTTGCTGTCTGTCTCACGGAGTTGTTAAAAAACAACGATGATTGCCACTAAACCTAGCTGATAGTTGGTAGAATAAATGAATGAATGAGTAAAAGCATTGTTCACACAAAGATATAAAACTTTCCAGAAGGATTTAATTAAACGGAAGAAATCCTACCAAGGATGAGACATAATTATATGTCATTCTATGGAGGGAACACACTGGCAAAAATACCGACCTAGACAGAACCTGTAGAAGGAGTGAAAGGAGCTTTGGAGTTAGGGGGTTGGCAGGGGGGGCCCTAGCATGACCTTGAATAGGCTTCATGACCTTTGGAGCTTAACTCACTGGCTGTGTTTTAGGCATATACCAGACACTAAAAGTACAATGGGGAAAAAAGAGTGTGTTACCAGCCTGAGAAGTAAAGACAAACTAATGAAGACAACCCATAAAACAGGGTAATAGGTGCTAGGACAGAGTTATGGATAGGATGAAATTAGATGGAGTGGGTGGGATATAAGGTACCATTGGAGCTCACAGGAGAATGCATCTAATTCAGGCTTAACTAGTGGGGGATGGGAGAAGGAGTAATAAACATAATGTTTTAAATTGTATTCTGAGTCTTCAAGAAGTGAGGCAGATTTAGATTTTTAAACAGGAAGGGCAGGAGTAGGGATGTGTGGAACAAATGAGGTGAGAGGCACCAAAAGTACAAACATCTGAAGATGTGAGAGAAAGAGATTGGCACACAGAAATGGAATCTGCCAGGCAAGGGTGTGCAGGGCTGTGGGAAAGCGGAGGTTGCAGAAAAAGGCAGAATCTTTGACCGCTATGTCAAAGATGTGCAAGGCTTTCCCCCTTTCTCCTCACTTTTATGTAATATTTTATATAACATCCTCTAGCAGTGTCTTGAAGATTCCTACAATAAAAAAGGTTCTATTCTTAAAGAAGAACAGATGCACAATATTAATTTCCATTCCTTCCCCCCACCTTTTTTTTTTCTGAAGGCAATCCTAAAAGCTCACTTCAAAACATGGGATGTATGAATTACATCATAGGGAATAGAATCATGGAATTGTAACAGCTATATACGATGTCAGAGGGTCAATAAGTTGGGGGTGGGCGGTTATCACTTCGTGAGAGGTGAAATGTCTAACTATTACATTGTTTTGTACACCTGAAACTAATTTAAAAACATGACAAGGGACAAAGGCTTCATACTCAGTCTCACATCCCCCCCCCAAAAAAAAAGTGGATTGTATTTTGAGGATTGGATATTGTGCTTCACCTGCTGCCAAATCCTGGAAAGGTTATTCTAATTGCTATCTACAATTTTAAAGATTATCCCAAATATGACTTGGAGAGAAAAAGAGAAGTGGCCACAGTGTCCCATTACAGAACAAGAACAAGGAAGGAGAAAGCAACTTCTTCAGGCAATTGTCACTAGATCACGTTGGGGATGGAACAAAGGGTAGCAGCACCTCTGCCTCACTGGTGTGGACTTTTGGCTCCATCCGCCCTTCCTGGGTGGATCATAGAGTTGGGTGATCCAGATTAATCAGAATGAGAAAATATTTCATTAGGTATTAAGGGGCATGCCACTGACTGTCTAGCTCATCTTAAATATACAATCAATTATTCCTTAATTCTTGAACTAAATAATGGTCACTATTGTTCCCATTCGTAACCAGAAAGATCATTTTCCCATCCACGTGTAAAGTGGTGTGGAATTGTGGAGGGCACAATCCCTCTGTGGCAGCCCCAACTACCCTTCATTGGCTTTTTATTCCTCATGCTAATTGAGCTCAATTTCTGATAATCAGAATCTTAAGTTGCTCTTAGTGCCAAATGGATGCTTTATATAAAGTATGTTTTCATTTTCCATATGACCATATGCTAGGAATGGCTCCATAAGCCCCCAAATTAATCTTGGAGACGAGATGCCCATGAAAGCCATTTAGGAAGTCATATATATTCTAGCACCTTGGATCTTTCCAAAGTGTACACTAGCATTGTGGCCACTCGCATGGGCTCTATAATCAGACCTGACCTTGGTTAACTACATGCCTGTGGGAAGGTTACTTCACTTCTACCAGCCTCGGCTTCCTTGAAATCAGGGTTGGTACCTACCAGAGATACATGTTGAGAAGATTAAATGATATACAGACATGAAATAGGTAGATAAGTGGCAGGTACAAGGAAAGTGCTCACAATTGTTACATATTCCAGGTGAATGTCTTTTGCTTAAGAAATAATTCCTTCCTTTATCATAATATTAAAAAGAAAAATCATTTTTAAGGTAATAGAGGAGTAATCTGTCAGTAACTTGATCACTGTCCTAAAAATAAGCATGGTGCATAACATTGAAGTTTAGCTCCAAATCAAGGGGATGGAGATGTAGATAGATAAATATATTTGTATATATATAGAGAGGCTATTCATTTCCATTAGTATAATTATATTTGACCCATATCTATAGTTCCCTCCCCATATTGGCATACACATCTGCCTAATGTATTTCTGGGATTGCTTCTACATACAAATTATTCATAATTCTGGAATTCACAGATATAGAATTAAAACTAACTGAAAACTTGCATACCATCTCTACGAATAAACATCTTTTAAGTCATTTATAATATGATTCAAAAATACAGCTAAACAGGAGTGCAAGGGAGACAGCATAAGTGCCTGGGCAGGTAATGTTACATTTTTTACTCTCTAATAATTGCTGGTTGCACTTGGGAATGCGGGCAACATTATATTTGTATGAGAATTATTTTATTTTTAATATCATGCTTTATTTAAAAATTTAAAGAAATTTACAATGATGTGAACAATACAGCAAGAGAAAATAAATGAACAAAAAATAATAACAATGAAGAAAAGAGAAAAGGGTTGGGGAACGAAGAGGAAGGTAAGAGAGGAGGAAAACACCAAAGCGCATGCCATAGAGTCCTCTGAACTTGTAGAGGGAGGCCACGACTCTGACTTTCACACCATTCACAGGATTCATAACACACAGACCCACTGGTTGTTCAAGAGAAACAATTATTCCTTTACAGTGCCAAAGAGAAATCTTCCCATAGGTCCTGAAAGAAAGGAAATCTGATGTATGACAACAACTTTCTTGCAGTCGGCACAATGACTAGTGTTTTTTTGTTTTGTTTTTTTCTTTTTTACCATTTTGTCTATTACCCGTTAATACTAAGCCTGGTGCCACAACACAACTCAACCCAAGAAATTCTCTAGTGGATCAAAATGATAAATGAAGTATGAAGCTTTCTGAGAGATTGTAGAGAGTCATCTCTGGAGGAAAAGATGGCGATAGGTAAACATACTCTTCAAAATGTTAAGAAAATATGGTTAGGTGATTCCGACACCTCTTTGAGAATTCCCGAAATGTCATTTGTGTGTGTGTGTGTGTGTGTGTGTGTGTGTGTGTGTGTATGCACATGTGCTTTCCTTTTTAGAAACATAAATTGAAGTGGTAGAGAGCACTTCAGTAAGTCTGAGTGACCTCAGTAATGTTAAAGAAAGGAGGATAACCCAAATTCTCTAAGACTGTTAATAATAGCTCCATCACAGAAATTCTCCTCTTCTGTATGTACCCATAGAAAAGTGGAATCCTAAACCAAATAACACTACCTGGTGTTATCAATTCACTATGATGAAATGAGCAAGACCGTAATCTTGGGTCCTGACTGACAAAACTCTGATAGTGAACACAGCATTTGAGCTCTCTGGCTCTCTCTTTAATCACATGTAAAGTGTGACTGTTGGACCAGTCACTACATGCAGTGATTATGGAACAGGCCTTTATGTGAAACAGAGAATCAGTAATATGCATTGATGTTCTTTCTCTGCATAATGTGCCCTACTCAGCAGAGACTGTGGGACAGAGTCACCCGTGGACAGCTGATGAGTGATTTGCAAGTTCCTAAGGCCCCCCTATTCTAAGAGAACCTCAAGAATAGGGAGGTTCTTGGAAAGAGCACCAATTATAAGTCAAAGGGACAGGGTTAGACTTCTGCACTGTTTGAATCAAAGCATCTCACTTTAAAATGAATTTTAAAATATTAAGAAGGGATCCTAATGATGATATAGTACAAATCAGAGCTGTCTGAATAGGGGATGGTGTTATCCATTCAGATGGGCTGAAATAATAGTCAGGAATCGAAGTTTTCCATCCCGCAGCTGCCGTCCCACCAGCCAGTCCCCGTTTCAGTCCTGCTCCAGGCTAGCAGTCGGGCAGACTAGTTAAAAGACAATTAGTCCAATTTCACATTTTCTAGCAGCCGAAAAATTTCATGTTATTTCAGTCACAGTGGATGGATGCCAAGTTCACTCGAAGCAGCCCTGCTGATTTATCCAGTCCATTTTAATACTTTAGAAATACTGTTAAAACATGGCTGTCCTAATTACACAGGGATCAACGCACAGTGTCCCTCTCACCCAGGATTCTCCCAGAAGGGCTGCAATCAGCTGCATTCCCCTTAATTTCACCATGCAATTCCAACTAATTTCATCCTAGTACAGTGCTGTCAGACAACTCCCATGCCTCTGCGGTTTTAATCGATTAGCTGAATGTCTCTATAATGCATCACCAGCTGCCAGGCACAGAACTGGACGCTTTGCAAGCATTTCAGCTAAAAGACAGTTTAATTACTACACCAGCCTCTCAAAGGCATAGGCACAAAGCATTGGAAGCAAATTATTAAAATATTTGGTGTCAACAAGCCACTTTATAACTGAGCAAACAACGACAACCCAAAAGATGGAAATAAGGAGAAAGTCAGTTTTTAAATTGTGAGTAAGCTTTTTATGGATCCTAATGTATTCAAGCAAATGGACTGGCTTCAGCATCCCTGTTTCCGTAAGGCACTTGAGTTTCCTGGCCATTCTTTTGTGGAATATATGGACATGTGAGCCACTGACAGGCTTGGAACACTATCCTTCAATGGAAAAAAAAGCACTGAGTTACCGAGCGTTAGCAAAAAAGGAGACAAATGAGTCACAAGTTTGATTACCCTACATTCACCATGGATTAAAACAATTAACCCTGGTTTCACACAGTTCTTAACTGTCAAAGCTTACACAAGCAACATTAAAGTAGCTGTGTGGTCAAAGCACAGTATTAGATAAATATATGTAATAGTACAGCTAGATAATTTTTAAAAGGTATTTAAGTTCATCATTTAGTATGATGGGATTTTCCACTATTCTGGGTAATAAAGAAACCAGGAAAATTGTGACAGAAAGAAAAAAAACAACGTTCGTTGGTATGACTTAACTGTTTATACAGAACTGTGTCAAAATTGGAAAACAAAACAGAAAATCTTATTTCTGAAAATCTGTTTCTAAAGCATCTATCACAAAAGACTGTAAAGAAGAAGGTCGATGGCTTTCTGAGGGCCAGCAGGAAACCCAAGAAACCTACCATCCGCAGGCTTCGTGACAAAGTGCAAAGGGCCGGTCACTGCCTCATCTGCTATCTTTCCTTAAAGGAGTCTGTACTTAAGTCTAGAAACAGAAGGGAAGTCACTGACTATATAAAAAAAAAGGTTCTATAGTCATGGGGATATGAAATACATGGGGGGATTATAATCAATAAATGTTTTAAAGATTATGTGGGATGCCAGATGGGCACTGGACTTACAGGGAGCTCATTTCATAGACTGTGTGTGTGTAGATGCCTGACCACCCACTGTGCTGTACAACTGAAGCTGAAGCAGAATAACATTGTAGGTCAACTATAAGAAAAACAATATATACATATATATACATATATATGGAAGGAATGTGTGTGTGTGTGTGTGTGTGTGTGTATGTGTGTGTGTGTGTATTAGGAAGACAGTCAATGGTATTGTGGGAGTAATATAAGATGTCAGAGGGTAGTAGCTTGGGGGAGGGGGGTTATGCTGCTTTGTACACCTGAAACTCAAAAAAAAACAAAAAAACAGGTTCTCAAAACACCCTCAGACAAGAAGCGCATCTAGCTTCATTATCAAAAGTAGAGGAGAGACATCAAATGAGCTCTTATATCCTTAATTAGAGGTATAAATCCAGTTACAGACAAAAGTCAATACCGTATTTTAAAAAGAATCTGGAATATATAAGGAATGATGGTTTTATATAACGTTTTGGCGTGTTTCCTGCACTTCTTGTAAATTCCTTTTGATTGAAATTGTGAGCTAGGGGACACACGTTGGTTGAGTTATGATGGGCAGAGGATCTTCTGGAACAATTCACTAAAATGAGTGACTATCCCCAACTGAAGAAAGGGACTAGCTATGTTATCAGCAGTATGTTTTATAGTTTAATTTAAAGCATTAGCGATCTTCATTTTGTGTTTGATCAAAATTTGCCCCTTATTTTCCCTCTCTTTACAGCATGATATTGACTGGGTAGGAACACCACTTGTGGTTCCTCAATGCTTTCAAAACGCTTCCACCTACACTGTACCATGCGCCACCCAATAAAGTGTTGGGGTCAGTAGAGTAGTCTATACTATTTCCATTTCATAGATAAGGAAAGAGACTCAGAGGATTTCACTGTCTTGTCCAGAATCACGGAGTGGCAAAACCATGACCAAATCCCAGGTCTTCTCATGCCCATCATATAGGCTCTTTTCACGATAATATATTGCATGGCTATTAAAAAATCTTAAGGCCAGCTGTGATTACAAAAACAAAACAAAACAAAAACCTTTCTTTCATTTTGTATCATTTATGCTTGTCTTAACACAACTTTCCAAACATTATTTTTTTCCAGTTTGCTTATTAGTTAGGTGACCACACAATCCATCACCCAAAGTGAGACACTTTTGAGAATGAAAGGGGTTTGCTGATGATTACACCAGAGTAAGAGTTGAAAACAGGTACTGACCCCGGGCAAACAGGATATAAGGTCATGATACTTATTGTTGGTAACGTGCCACACTAATGATGCTACTCAAAAAGAAGTCTCTGCATGTGCTGAGACGCTGAGTCAGCACTCGAGAATCTGCAAGGAAGCAAGTTGCATCCAATCAGCACACGGCTTGTGCTGCACACAGTGTCAGGCTGCAGGGCCTCCAACATTTGCTTTTGGTTCATTCTCAATAAAGCATATCAACTGGCATTGCTCATCTGCAATCTATCTTTGGGTGTCACAGGCATTTCAATGTGAGTCCCTCATTCTGATTATTAGGTCACTGTTTTTATAGGTCAAAAATAGTTACATACTGGCAACTTCATTTGGTTCAGCCTGATCCGTTGAGCATCTCTGCTATTTCATTCCCAGGGTAGAATGCTTTGTACTATGCTATGTTGTACAAAATCCTAACTATTACATGGTCTGAAATCTTCCTTCCACCATTCTTTTGATTGCTTATCAGCTCAGAATCATGCTGAAACCCTCTATACCTGTAGTTCCCAAACGTCAGTGTGTATATGGTCTCATGAGGATCTTGTGAACATTGAAGAAATGGATCCAGGAGGTCTGGGATGGGGCCTGGGATTCTGCATTTCTAACCAGCTCCCAGGTGACACCCACACAGCTCGTACATGGGCCACACTTTGAGGAGCAAGACTCTCTACTGTATTGTTCTGGCAGGTTCAAGTTTCATTACCAGTTTCATCAGTTATTAGCTGATGACTCTGGGCAAGTTATTCAACTCCTCTGAACCCGTTTTCATGTACATAAAATGACACTTAGCTCATGGGTTATTTTGAGTATTAAATGAGATGAAGTGTTCAAGAAATACAAAGCAAAGAGTACCTCTGCCCCTAGGAGGTATATAGGTTATAGAGTAATCCCTCAAGTGTGGTCCTGTGACCACCAGCATCAAATATCCTAGGAACTTTAGAAATGCAAATCCTCGGGCCCAAACCAGATCTACAGAATCAGCAACCCCAAGTGTGGGGCCCAGGGCTCTATGTTTCATAAATTCTCCAGTTGATTTTGATGATGGTGAAGCCTGAGAAGCACAGATGCTTTGACTTAGGAAGAAGCCTTTTTAACAGAAATATTTACAGCACAGTTATTCCATAGGTGTGGCTGTGATGTTTGGGATTCTTTTCATGTCTATTATTATGCTGTTTTTCAAGATGAAATCTTCATGTCCTTCCTGCTCATTTAAATTACATACACACTTACATTAAAGTTTTACATAGAGCTTCTTTATAGTTTTCAGATAAAAGCATTTTCTTCAAAACGGGGTGTAATGGATTTGAGTTGAATATTACTGAATGTGGGATGCTTTCATTTCAAATCTGTTTATTCTCCTTTTGTGCATGATGCTTTGGCAATATACTCAATCCTTACATAATTACAAAGTGAGTGAGTATCACTTATTTATATCAGGTTGTAAAACTACAGTGAACTAGAAGAATTGTTAAAGTAGTGTTACACACACACACACACACACACACACACACACACACACACAGACACACACACACAAAACCTTTCACATCATCCCTCTATTTTTTTCCTCTTCTTCCTTTTTTTGTTTTCCTATCCTTTCAAGTACTTTCCTTACTTGGCCTCCAGGACTCCCCAATGTCCTGATTTTCCTACCAAGTCATGGGCTGAGTCATCTCAAAGGACTGGGCTGGATCCTCACCTTGTTTTGCTCTACAACTCCGGGCAGGCCTAGGATTCCCTCCCCAAAGCTGTCCCATCTCTGTCTGCACTTACCCCTAGGTTACCTTCCGCGGACTTCTGGCTGTAAATACCAGGTAGACACGAAGAAACCCCAAATGCATAGCTCTAGCCCCGACCATCTAAGTAACTACAGTAAAACCTTGGATTGCGAGTAACTTGGTTTGCGAGTGTTCCGCAAGATGAGCAAATATTTCTAAAAATTTTAACTTGATAAATGAGCGATGTCTTGCAATACTAGTAGTTTGTTTCCAGAACAAATTATGCAAGCAAACCAAGGTATTACTGTAATATAAACGCAAACTGAACTTCCCTGAGATGACACCTCCTTATAGTTAACTTGTGCAAAACTGAACGCTGGATTGTCCCCCACTCCAAACCCATGTGTTCCACCAGGAACCCTTGTCATCTTTTCTTGTTTTTTTTTTTCTTTTCCTTTTTGGTAAATTACTGCCCAGTAATTTGGTAAAGTCACCCAGTAGCTCAAGGAAAATCCTGGGAGCCAGCCTTGACTTCTTTCTTTCTCTCAAAGCCACATCAACAAATTCTGCTGAGTCTAACCTTCCAAATGCATCCTGCAGCTAATTACAGCTCACCTCCACCACACCTTAATATAGGCCACTCCCACCTGGGCCTCTGCAGTCAATAGTCTGCTGGACTAGTCTCTCTGCTTCTGCTTCGGTCCCCCCAAGACAAATCCTTTTTATAAATCAGATCATGCCTACCCTCCAGATCATTTCAAACCCTCCGGTCGGGCTTCCTTCCCTCTTAGATAAAATCCAAAGCCTAGGTCTGGCCCCAGCTACAGCTACTGCGTTGTCTCCTACCACCCACCCCTTTCTTATTTCGCTACAGCACCACCAGCCTCCTTCTCTTTCGTAGATTCCATCGATCTCACTCCCATGGAGACTCTACAAGCTGTTGCCTGTGTCTGTGTCTTCCCAGGGATCTCTAGAACTTGTTCCCCCATTTCTTGCTTAAACGTTGCCTCTCAGAGAGACATGGAACAGTTGGAATGCCACCTAACATGTCCTCCTCTGTTATGCCCATTCCTTTACCCTGCCTTCTCACTGATGGTATCTATCACTGATACCATATGTGTATTTATTGACTTATCTTCTAGGAAATAAAGTAAATTCCATGAAAGCAGGGATGTGTTATACTCATTTCCCTATTCCAAGGGCCTGACACATAGCAGGCACTCAACTAATACTTGACAATTTTTACAAACAAAATAATTGAAACTCTGATAAAGTGACTTGCCCGTGGTAGCCAGCTGATCAGTGCCAGGGCTGGGACTAGACACAAGATTTCCTGCTTTCCAACATCTGTGCCTCTCCCATTTGACCATACTGCCTCCCGCATTGATTACCTCCCCTGGGAATCAAGCAATTCAGTAGAATAGAACTAAAAGTCTTTTTAAGTGGTGAGCATTTCTGTGTTTCTGGATTTTTCTGTAAGGAAAAAAATACTTGGCGCACCATCTACAGTATCATCTGGTATTACTCGCTGTCCCCTTTAGGCTGCTTGATTTTTCCTTGTATTTATCATGGCATCACCTGTGTATTTGTCTACTTTCTCCTCCATAAGAAGTGTAAGCTTGGTGGAGGCCTGCTCTTATGCTCACTTCTGTCCTCCCACGACCTGGAACATAGCGTGCACTCCAAAAGTGTGTGATGAGTGAATGAACAAACATGGGCATCTTACATTCTACCAATCATTCTTTCAGAAAGCCAGAATTCTACCTTAGGAGACATCAACAAAACTTTCTGGGAAAAGAGAATGTATATGTTTACAGACATTCTGCTATCATATCATCCTTTATGTAGCGGCATGAGAAAATAATCATAATTTCTGTTTATAATAATTTACAAAGTGCCTTCTACAGACTGAGTACTTTATGTTCATTCATTATCTCTGATCCTCACAATGATCCTGTGAAATTAATTACCATTATTATGTTCATTTTTACAGGTAAAGGAACTACATAAAGCTCAGAAAAAATAAGTAACTTGTCTAGGATCTCAGGGTTAGTAAATGGTGAATTTGAGAGTCATCCTAGAATTAATAATTTTGGGGCATTTTGGAAACCCATGAGTTTTCCAATAAACCATATCACTTCCTTAAAATTGGAGCATTGCTCTTGGGAATAAATATATTGTTCATGGCAGAGCGTGGGGGACTGGGAAAAATGTTCGCTGGTTACCACTGACATGGCAAAAGGTCATCCATTCAGGTAAGGCATTCAGGACATAGGACATAAATCTTGCAGGTAGCCACGGTGACTGAAGAAAAATTAATTCCTTCTTACTGTGGTGATAACTGCCCGCACTCCCACCCTCACTACTCCTGTGCTCCCTTGATGAGCACGCTTAACACTTTTTCAAGTCAGAGGAACAGTACATTCAGATCTCTTGGTCAGATTCCTCAGGGCAAATGAACCCGACTTTCACTGTAGAGCAATGAACACAGACTTGTCTTAAGGCCTTGTGCTGAGGCAGGCGTCAGTACACTGCCGCTGCCCGCACCGTTTTTCTCAGGATGGGGAGCCCCGGAACCACACGCATTGATATATAGTGATCCACTTGGGTGAAACCTGTGCAGGCACCTTCAGTGTTTCCATATGAAACTAAGTCCTAGAAAAGTGAAAATAGTTTTAGCGTGTGCCTTGACACTGACAAGTTGGAGGATACTTTAATATTCATATGTACTTTTGCAGTTTTGATGTCTCAAAAATTAGATGTGTGAAATTATAGTTTGAAAGGATTTGGCCTTTACTGAAACAGGGCCAATTGATCAAATGATCAAATCACACTAATCTAGTGACTACATACTTAAATTCCTCTATCAAAGGCAAACAGAAAAGAAAATTTTAAAAAGTAGGAAAACAACTGGGAATACTGAGTTAGAATGCTGTGTGTAGACAGGTCCTGTAAAGATGAATTCCATCCTGGTTCCATCTATTACCGATTTAACTTCACAAGGAAGCAAAATCACTTAATTCATTATCCACCTACCCTGATTTAGCTCTATGCATGTGAAAATCTCTGTTACTAATTTTAATTGCATGATTCTCTCTCTACAGGATATTGTTAAATTGGTTTGGTGAAATAGTAGTGAATCACATCAAAGTGGTAGGCTACATTTTATCATATATCTAAATAACTATCCCATTTTCCCAGCATGTTGCCATGCATTTTAAGTATTAATATTATGACTCCAGTTTAGAAGAATGTACGCTTTTTCTTTAAAATAAATTTTCTTGCTCTTTTAGTACTGTTAAAATTGAGCTGGATTTTAAGTGGCTAACGAGTAATAAAAGAGCAATATCTGCTACAGGGAACTACAAAAAAACACGCTGGCGGGCTCGTAAAATATGTTCATACAAGTCACTTGCAGATACATCATTCTGCTACAGTAATGGTTTTCCCAAACTAAGTGGGCTCCCTTTTGTAGCTACATTTTATTATCCGGAGTCTTATTTTCACTCTTACCTCTCTATCTTTAGAAAGAAGAGTTTGTTTGTTTTCCGCACATGCACATTTGTAAATTCAGAGAAGCCGTGAGGGTCAAACACAAAGAAGCAAACCCATGATTCACAACTGAAAACTCACACAGGCATTGTCACTGTAGGGCTTCCAGGACTTAAATTTTGTGCAGCGTTTCAGTTTCTTCAACTAATGAAAAGGATCCTTGAACTTTTCTTTCATAAAAATTCAGCCCTTTGTTAAAAAGTTGCTAGCTTCCTGGCATGAATATCCTAAAGGGGAGGTATTATGGTCAAATGGAATGTACTTTGGTCTTGATGTTCGGAGCCTAAAGTCTTGACCCTGCCTGGAACTCTAAAGCCGGCCCCTGGACACCTGAGAGAGTGTGCAATTCCCTCAAGCGATGGGGACTTCAGTTACCTCACGGTTACAACTTGGAGGATTTTGAGTTTTGTAAAGCTCGCTCTAGGAGCAGCAAAGGTAGTGCTACAAGGCACAATAAAAAGAAAGGAGGCTAATTATAACAGAAGAGTAATAATGCAAGTGAGAAGGGATGGGTCTCAACTCAGGCAGAGATTATGGAAATAGAGGGGAGGGTAACAAGAATTAGAACCTGGGAAGCAGCTAGATACAGGAGGCCAGGGAGAAGGAGGGTTGGCATGGCGTCCAGTTAACAGATGGTACCACTGACAGGGACAGGAAGTGCAGTTTGGGGAAAGAGCATGTCCAGGGTCATATTCACCTTGATCACCCCAGAGAGATACGCAGGAAGACCTTGGGAATACAAGTCTAGAGTTTAGATGAGAAACTGGCACAGCCAATTCAACTTCAAAGTCACTGCTTTATTGAAAGCTATATATTTGCTAGTCATTCATTCCAGCAACCATTTAGTGAGTACTTACTATGAGCCATGCACTTATCCCAGTGCTGGGACAAATCAACCTAGGGACTACAGATGTATTTATCAGAGAGAAAGCAAAAACTACCATTTTTGCATTGCACAAAACACTTTTAAAGAAAACCACATACATCTACAGACTGTCATTCAGGACAGAGTCAGTGTGATAGCTTCCAAACTTACAGATAAGAAAATGGAGTGGCTCAAAATGTAAATAACTTTCTCCAAGTCCTGCAACTAAGTGGCAACGTTAGGTTTCAAACCCAAGGTTTTTTCCTGATTGGAAAGCACTCACCTCCTATTCTGTTTACAATAAGAACAGAAGAACTACAAGGAAGAGCCTGGGGAAATCTGCGATTTAAGGGAAGCTAGCAGAGGATGAGCCCAAGACCCATAGAGGAAAATTAAAAGGAAAACAAATTAAGCCAGAAACCAGGAGGAGAAAGAGACTGGGAAATGTAGGGGAAGAGGAAGCTGGGATAAGATACAGGGTCAAATGCTCTCAGAGGGGTCAGGTCACACTCAGTGCAGAGCACCCACTGGAGTCAGCTGCGTGGAAGTCAACAGCATGAACAAAGAGACAGAGTCCAGAACTGGAGAACTGATGGGAGGTTAGCAAGTGGCAGCAGCGATGGAAAGAATGTAACAACTCATTTAATAGGAGAGGAATGGGAAAGGAAAGTAGAAATATTGCCCCATAGAAACAGGAGGAATTAGAGTCAGATGATAGTTTAATTGGAATAACCCTACTTTATAAAGTTGTAGAGAAATTTCAGATTTCTCTCTCTTTTTCTTTTTAACAAAATGTTCAGTTATCACTACCGTTTGGAAGATTTTTTTTTTTCCCTCCATCAAAGCAATTTCCTTGGATGGAGACTGTTCATTTCTTATAATGTCATACCTGCCAGAATCCCAGTGATGTTTTATTTGAGGAAACAAAGTAAACACTTGCAAAAATTAAACATAGTTCACTTTCTTTTCATATCTGTTCTTCCTACAGGATACTTAATATTATGATTCTGATTCAAAAAACTAAAGCTCTAGCCAAACTAAGTAGTTGAGACAAAGGTCAGGACTATCCCACTGCCATCTTTAGGGGTATTATGATCCAAAGGTTGTTCTTGGTGAAAAAGAAAATGCAAAACTACTGAATCTCAGAAAGAACTGCTGAACATTACCATATTAAAAAATGTTGTGTTTGATTCAAACCATGATTTGCCTAAGATGCTGAGCAAAACAAGATTGAGAAACAAGCTTTCTGGCAGGAGAAAACAGATCACAAGTGCTAAACAAGTAGGCTGGCCCCAAGCCTGGAATTTGATGAGCACTTGAAGGCGTCACCTTGATCTTCATCAGCTTATTCATGCTTGTTGAAAATTTACAGTCACTTAATTTACCCATGTTTTGGAAAAATGAAAAAACAGAACAACATCACAGTAATAACAATCAGCTTGATGTGTGTGTGTCTGTGTGTGTGTGTGTGTGTGAGTGTGCTTACTTTCTCTTTAAAAAATCATTAAGGATCATTAAAGGACACATCTTACTTCAGGTTAAGTTATTAAGGAATATTACTAATTGTATAAATACATTGTCGAAAATATTGCCGCCCAAAATGGATACATTAGTTACAGTACAGGCCAGAGGAGTGAAAGGTGAGATAGGAAAGTGCTAATTTAATTATGCTAATACTGCTCTGGTAAGTGTGGAACCAGATGGTAGCGCTAGCTAACAATGGAGGAATTTTTTAAATCAGATATTTTTCAATAAATATCTGTGCTCCAAAGCTCTACATTAGTAGCACTGGTAGAAAGGTTATCTTTTTCCAGCCATCTGCAAGGCTGGTGGAAACCTTCCCACCAGCCTTGGTTGGAAAAATATCCAACCATCTCTCTGCCCTGCCTGCCACTTCCCCCAGGCAGGTGTTCACTTCTCAAGCAGGTTGACCTGAGTTGAATGAAGAGAGGACAATGTCCATTACACGGCAGCCTGTGAAATGATAACCCATGGTTGTAACTGGTAATTAATAGGCTAAGGCTGCAAAGTCATTATTTAAACAACAACAACAACAACAACAAAGACAAAGCTTTTTAAAGTTATGGTCTTCTGGGGTGAAAACAAGTAAATAATCTAACTATAATATCAATACTACTTATTCCTATTCTGGTGAATGATTATGAAAGTCTACATAATTAAGCTTTTTTAAATACCAAAGCAGATTTTTAAAGTAGGTAATCCCAATCCATCCACCTTTTCCCCCATTTAATGGTCGACCTCTTCTCTCTCTCTCTCTCTCTCTCTCTCTCTCTCTCTCTCTCTCTCTCTCTCTCCACACACACACACACACACACACACACACACACTCCTTTGTAAATTTAACTCTTATTCATACTATGTTGTTAATCATAGAAAAGTACATCTTCACCAGATAGACTTAATCTTGTTCTTCTCTGTGCTCTCGGTGCGTCTTATCCAATCTTTGGTGGTAGACAGCTTTGGCATGCCTCCCCACCACCTTTTCCTTTACAGGACCAATCGCGCATTCCCCAGATGCTATGAGTGTGGTTGCCAACTGTTTACAGCTATAACCTTCTATAGCCACTGGGAGTCAAGTCTTCAGGAAATGCCTGGGAGGTGCCACTCCGTGGCTGGGGAACAGAGGGGAGGTAGGTGGACACGTCAATGACTCACTTATGTGGGATACAAAAGGCCAGCCTTTTTCTCAACACCATGAAGATTTCTTATTCCAGAGAGCTCCACTCCCAACAGATTGAGGCTGTCCTTCCGCTTTGCTGTACGCAGCTTACCTGACTCCCTCGCAGGCATCACCTGAGAGCATCCTCTCTGCACACCTGCCCAAGAATCCCGTCTCAGTCTCTGTTTCTAGAGACCCAGACCTAAGACACTTCTGCAAAGTCCTTGCCACTTTGTAACTTATGCAGTTCTGTAAGTTGTAGCTTGAATGAATTATTTCACTATATTTCCCCATCTATCAGAGTATTTTGTATTTTAACAGGTATAATGCTATTAGATAAAGACATGAAAATATGAATAAAGGTTTTTAGCATTGGATGTGATTCCTTTGTACATCAGAGGCCATTATTAAGTCATGATGTTCACAGGCTTGCACCTACTTTGCACTAATCCATTTCGAATATCCAGAATATTTTTTGCATTTCCTCAGAGTTTCCCTAAATAATTACCTGAGCCAAGAACTTAAAACTGCTAAATGATACAGGTTAACAACGTGTAACCCTTCAAAGTCAAGTCACCTATTTGTGTGTCTCTGTATCCAAATGACTATGATTAATGTTCCATCAAAGAAGAGGGTGCTAAAATAGTTCAGGGTACGGATTCAAGACCCATCCTGAACTCAGTTCAAATCTTAGCTCTGCCAATTGCTGGGTTTGGGTCTTGGGAAAGATATATACAAGATGCAAAAACAATTTATACACATTTTAAGAAAGGAAAAAACTGCATTAAAATTGTAATGCTCAATATATACTGATAACAAAAGATGAATACAAGTCATGTGCATACATTTTTCTGCACCCCAGGTATATATGTCTTTATAAACTGTATATGCCTCTGTTTCCTCATCCATAAAATGAAAGAAACAATAAGATACTAATTTAGAAGGTTATTGTGTGGATTAAACCTCAATACAGATAAAGAGCTTTCATTAAGGCTGGGCATTTAACCAGAGTAAGCATTTAACAGATTTAAGCTATTTTTGTTCTGAAATTTTTCAGTCTACTTTATGATGGAATATTTTAGATAAAATCAGCTACTGTTTTCTAGTTTACACATCAAATTCCTACTAGTCATTTCCAGGCCAGCCTGGAAATCAGGGGGACAAATGGATGAGTGGATGGAATAGATTTACCACCAACACTTTAAGAAAGCATTAGGCTCTCCTGATCGTTCATGTAAAGGGAATCAGTAATGACATCAAGAATAGAAGATACAAATTACAGGGGCAAAGCCCATTCTAGGACTTACTTCCTCCTGTCTCTCTCTCCCTGAGACAGATAAGGAGGTAAAAACCCAAAGAAATACTAAGTATTCCAACTGGGAACATCAACATTCTTCTTCGATTTAAACATATAGGAATGACCTTTCAATTTTCTAATACCTATGGCCTAGACTGACATGGAGGAAAACAGAAAATTCTTCTCCAAGTTCCTCAATTCCTCGAGTAGAGACCACATCAAACATACTTTAGGAGCTTTCCCGCAGTGTCCCGCTACCATGATGGGCTTATCATAATTGACTGATAAATTCCTGAGAGACTAAGATGAAGCAAATCTAAAACCAGTACTGAAGTAGTTATGTTTTAAAGTGGAAAAAAAAGGGATAGGATAAAGAAGAAACAGATATCCAACACAAGGAAACATCAAAGTCAAGGCCAATTATGCAGCAATGAAGACAATATGAACCATAGACAACCATAAGATCAATGGTTCTCCCATCTCAAAGGCTTGATAATTTTATATACTTAATGCTTCACCATATTATTACTTTTATTTATAAAATATTCCACAGAGATAGCATCTCATACATTTATGAAGGAAGGAGTCAAAGAGTCTGACCTGAGGAAGAGACAATGCAGGTCTGTATCTATTAATAGAGAAGCGAAATTCCTCAACAAAGTATTAGCAAACTGAACTCAATAGTACATTAAAAAGGATTATACATTATGATCAAATGGGAATTATTCCAGGGATGCAACATCCACAAATCAATCATTATGATATATACTACATTAACAAAATGAGGGATAAAAATCATATGACCATCTCAATAGAAGCAGAAAAAAAATTTGACAAAATTCAACATCCTTTCATGATAAAAAGTCTCAAGAAACTGGGTATAGAGGGACCATACCTTAACATAATAAAGGCCATATATTGCAAGCCCACATCTAATATCACACTCAATGGTGAAAGCTAAAAGTTTTTCCTCTGAGATTAGAAACGAGACAAGGATACACACTCTTGCCACTTTTATTCAACAGAGTACTGGAAGTCCTAGCCAGAGCAATTAGGCAAGAAAAATAAGACATTCAGTAGAAAAGAAAGAAGTAAAACTGTCTCTGCAGATGACATTATATGTTATAGAAAATGTTAAAGACTCCACACACACACACACAAAAAGAACAGAACTAATAACAAATTCGGTAAATGTTCAAGATATGAAATCAATATACAAAAATCACTTGTGTTTCTATACACTAACAATGAACTATCAGAAAGAAAAATTAAGAAAATAATCATATTTACAATAGCACAAAAAATAAAATACTCAGAAATAAATTTATCCAAGGAAGTGAAAGATCTATACACTGCAAACTGTAAGACACTGCTGAAGAGAACTGAGGAAGACACAAATAAATGGAAAGATATTCCATGCTCCTGGATTAGAAGAATTAATATTGTTAAAATGCCTACATAAATAAAGCAATGTACAGATTCAATGTAATCCCTATCAAAATTCCAATGGCATTTGTCATAGAAATAGATAAAACGAACAACCCTAAAATTTCCACGAAGCCACAAAGGACCCCAAAAAGCCAAAGCAATCATAAGGAACAAAGCTGGAGGCCATCACACTTTCTGATTTCAAACTTTATTACAAAGTTACAGTAATCAAAATAGTATGGTATTGGCATAAAAACAGACACACAGATCAATGAAATAGAATTGAGATTACAGAAATAAGCCCATGAACATATGGTCAATTACATTTTACAAAGGAGCCAAGTGGGGAAAGGATGGTCTTTTCAATAAACAGTGTTGGAAAACTGAACAGCCACATGCAAAAAACTAACTCAAACAATCAACTCAAAATGGACTAAAGATATGAACACAGACCAGAAACCATAAAACTCATGAAGGAAACATAAGGAATAAGCTCCTTGACATTAG
Organism: Aselliscus stoliczkanus; assembly: GCA_033961575.1. NCBI lineage: Eukaryota > Metazoa > Chordata > Mammalia > Chiroptera > Hipposideridae > Aselliscus > Aselliscus stoliczkanus. The sequence goes on from CM066732.1 coordinate 77,276,134, forward strand.
TCATAGTGATGATTCTTTTTTAATTTGATGCCAAAAGCCAAGATAACAAAAGCAAAAATAAACATGTGGGATTACCTCAAATTAAAAAGCTGCTACATTAAAGGATGCCATTAACAAAATGAAAAGTCATCTTGTGGCATGGCGGCAAATATTTGCAAACCACATATCGCAAAATATACAAGGAACTCACACAACTCAATAGCAAAAAAACCAAATAACCCAATTTAAAAATGGGCAAAGGACCTGAATAGACATTTTCCCCAAGAAGACGTACAAATGGCCAACAGGTACATGAGAAAGTGCTCAGCATCACCAATCATTAGGAAAATGCAAACCAAAACCACAATGAGATATCACCTCCCACCTGTTAGGATGTCTGTTATTGTAGATAAGAGACAACAAATGCCTGCAAGGATAAGGGAAAAGAGAATGCTTGTCCTCTGTTGGCAGGAATGTAAACTGCTTGTCAAATATCAAACAGTATGGAGGCTCCTCAAAATATTAAAAATAGAACCACCATATGATCCAGCAAGCACACTTCTTGGTATATATCCGAAGGAAATTAAACCATTATCTCAAATAGATATCTGTATTATCATCATGTTCATTACAGCATTATTCACAATGGCCAAGGTATGGAAACAACCTAAGTGTCCATCAATGGATGAAGGAATAAAGAAAACATCACACACACACACACACACACACACACACACACGCGCGCGCGCGCACGCGGAATATTATTAGGCTTAAGAAAAACCTGTTATTGTGACAATGTGAATGCAATTGGAAGGCATTCTGCTAAGTGAAATAAGCCAGACAGAGAAAAACAAATACTGAATAGTATCACTTATACATAACAACTGAAAAAAAAATCGATCAAACATAGAAACGGTAGAAAACTGGTTGCCAGGGAACAGAGTATGGAGGTAACAGGGCGAGGTTGGTAAAAGGGTACAAACTTTCAGTTATAAAAGTAATAATATCTGAGGATCGAATGTATAACATGGTGACTACAGGTGATAATTCTGTATCATATTATTGAAACTTGCTAAGATAGTATAACTTAAATGTTCTCACCAAAAAATAAGAAAATGTGTGGAGATAGGTGTGTTAATTAATTCAATGGGGGAACTTTTGCACAATGTATACATACATATATCAAATCAACACACTGTAAACTTTAAATCTTACTTTTCTTTTTTTTTTTTTTTTGGCCAATTGTACCTCAATAAAGCTGAAAGAAAAAAAATTACATTTGAATAAATGAAAATAGAGGGGAGTGGATTCCAACACTTGGAATTTCTATGAAGCAGGCATGCAATCCCCGGACCCAGCATCCTATCCCATGGACAAGCAAGAGAATGGGCGGAATTACAAAATTCATGGGGAGGATAAATCACCTGGACTAAGTGTGCATAAGACATATGTCTCTTTGGGCAAGTCTCTTATCCTAGTGTATAATGAAACAGCATCTGGAGGAAAAAAAGGACCATGAAGAAAAATATAATAATCCTTCTTTTAATTGTTTATGCTATCCTCAGGCACACACTAGGAGGTAAAATGCAGCTTGTTGAGTGGATAATTAAGTGCTAAATCCTTCACGGCTCTGAAGGAAGGTGGAGTAAAAATAACTGGCTCTACAGTACGTAAGCACAGAGTGACCAAGAATTGTAAAAATACAAATTTGCTCCCTTCACTGCACTATACAAGTACATCGTTCATACTCCTCTATGTGTGCCCAACACCAGGCTCAGCGTTTTGTGGAATTAAAATGAATTATACACACATATTCTGGCCTCAGGAAACCTGGAATCCAGTTTAGGGTAGTTACAATTTAGTCAGTGGGAAATAATCACTTAACTATAAAAGAATATTTTAAATTCTTTCCATCTTAAATTCTTTTGAAAATTTGTATTTAGTGAGACAAATGGCAGAAGAATATGTCGATAAATCCTATTTTACCTTCATGAAGAAGAATGTTGGCTTATATTATAAAGGCATATAAAAAAAAGCTTAATTTCATGGTTGAGATTTCATAAGCCTTTGGTGCACCTACAAAATCTTTCAACTCATACCAACAGAATTCTTTCCCTGTTCTTAATTCTCTTTTCCACATTTTGATGACAGAAAGGACAGATATCTATGGGCCTCTCCTAAGTCAAAACCCTCAAATGCTGGTGACACTACCTCAGCTCATTAAAATTCAAAAATCTTCTATCGGTATAGAGTTGTTGAATATAGTCCCATTTGTACATTTATGTAGTAAAATTTGTACCATAAAATATATAGAAAGTACAATGGGCTGAAAGCAATATCTTCCAGTATTCTTAATACCCCAGGAATAGCCTGACCTTGGTATGCTCAGATTCCCCGAAGTCTTAAAATTATACAATGTGAATTGTGGCATTTAATTTATTTTATTCTATATGCTTTAAAATGCAACCATTGATTTTTAAAGCCTCTGGGCAATATACTATAGCAGATTTCATAAACTACAGGGTAAAAATGACAAAGTCATAATAACAAATGTCAAACCGGCAATTACACATCCCAAAGTCAGATATTATAAATGTGTCTCTTTTGGACAAAACAAAACAAAACAAAAAAACAAAAAAAAAAGAGAGAGAGAGAGAGAGAGAGGATATTTAAACCTATCAATTCTCCTAACAGCCCTCTGATACTTATCTCTAAAGATGATCAATAAGACATATTGACAATACCCAGGATATGAATGTAAATATCTGTGTTACAGTGCTAAGGCTCTATAACACACAAGATTCCATCAAGTGTCCTGCAGAAATAGTTGAGATGCCCTTGGAGTCCTTCAAAAGCACATTAGATGGGGGAGATAAAGGGTCTAGACAAATCTTGGCCAAGCATTGGCTAAATGACTTTGATCACATCACTTAACCTCTATAAGCCTGAGTTTTCTCATCTCATCTGTAAAATGGGGTTACTAGACCAGATGTATATGACTATAAGGCATATATCAGATATGTGTGGTAGATAGTCACAAAATTGTAGGAGTTTTTAGATTATTGTTTTTAATTCATCTCTGCATTTGTCTGAAGCAATAAAGTAGCAACAGAGTAGCACTTATATCTGAGATGGAAAAATCACTTTGGGCTTAGTGTTCAGGAACCTGGGTGGGTTTTGGTATAGGACTCAGAACCTAGGTCAATTCTCCTCTCAGTCTGAATTATCCCATTTCACACTCATACAGAAAAAATGAGGCAATTTTGACCTAGCCATGCATATTTTCAGGCATGGGAAGTTATTGAAATGGTCCTGGTGTCCACAAATTAAAACATATCCTGTCACTGGTGTCTCTCAGCTGTTTTTGAAAAATGCATTTAATTCCTCCTTTAAATTGTTTTAGACAGGCAGGTCTCTTTAATTTCAGACTGAGTTAAAAAAGAAATTTTAGAGTGAGAAATACAATGACTTCACCAAAAAAGCATCACATTTTTATAACAATTCTCTAACGTTAGTCTCTGAAATGCGTGATTGACTTTACGGAATAGGATCAGTAAACAGATGTGTGTATAAAGATGTATATATAAGTCTGACAATTATGTTCCAGAACTTGTTGCAAGGATGTTGCTAACCTTTATTGATATCAGAGGGATTATTCATTATGAATTTGTACCAACTGGACAAACAGTTAACCAAGTTTACTGTTTGGAAGTGCTAAAAAGGCTGCGTGAAAAAGACAGAAACGACCTGAACTTTTCACCAATTCATGGCTCTTGCATCACGACAATGCAGCAACTCACACAGCACAGTCGGTGAGGGAGTTTTTAGCCAGTAAACAAATAACTGTATTGGAACCCCCTCCCTCCTCATCTGATCTGGCCCCCAATGACTTCTTTCTTTACCCAAAGTTAAAGGAAATATTGAAAGGAAGACATTTTGATGACATTCAGGATATTAAGGGTAATATGACGACAGCTCTGATGGTCATTCCAGAAAAAGAGTTCCAAAATTGCTTTGAAGGATAAACTAGGCGCTGGTGTCGGTGCATAGCTTCCCAAGGGGAGTACTTCGAAGGTGACTATAGTGAAATTCAGCAATGAGGTATGTAGCAGTTTTTCTAGGATGAGTTCGCAATCTTAACTGTGTGACCTCATATGTCCCTAAAATGTAACACCCTTTTAAATGCCCTTAAAGAAAATAATTGAGAGTGTCAAACAACTAATCTAATGACAGGTCATCAGAAAGCCAATACATGGTTCTGCTTTTAAAATACTGATCAAAATATTTCAAGTCGAAAAAAATAATGAAGGCAGCTGCGGAATATACTGGTTACAAACTTGGGCTCCGGAGCCGTACCGCTCAGGTTTGCATCCTGGCTCTACAATTTACCTCCGGCACGTTACTAATTTCTCTGCACCTCACTGTTCTCAATTGTATTAAAAGAGACCTTCCCTACTAGGGCTGTTGTGAGAATTAAGTGAGTGAACATGTGTAAAGCATCTACAACAAAGTCTGGCTCAGTCAATGTTAACTTTTACTTTATTTGCTATTATAATCTGGAAAAAAAAAGAAGGTTTTAATGCCTTGCTCTTAGCAAATATCACAGAAAAGATTAAATTCATTGCCATGTATAAGAGATGATGACATCTATAGGTAGGAACTATATTGTAAAAGATGAGGAAAATATGACTTCCTAAGAAAACTTTACATACCCTGTTTCCCCAAAAATAATGTCTAGCTGGAAAATAAGCCCTCGCATGATTTTAGGTGCCAAAATATAGCACCTTGGCATACTGAATATTTAAGCTGAACGAGTTTTTGGAAGAGGTACCCTTATCCCTGAAACAGGTCACAAAGCCCTCATGTGCGGGGTTCGTGCCCTCCATATTCTGGAGGAACCATGCTAGGGCTTCTTCTCCAGCTAGATCTTATTTTTGGGGAAACAGGGTAGTAAAGATTATCACTAAACTGGAAAGTAAATAGTGTGAAGTCCCATACTTATTGAGCCTACTTTACAATTATTTGAAATAAGACCAGACCGAAGAGTTTGGTGACAGAATTTTAGGGTTACAGTACAGAAACCAGAATTGTTAGGATAATCCTGGCTTCCAACTAGAGATGACTCTGTTACCTCCTTTCTCCACCAGATGCCGGCCATGGGGCTGGGCCAGAGAGGCTCCTTTGAAATAGACAGCAGAGAGGGATCCTTGCTTCTAGGAAGCCACCAGAGATCTAGACAGTGTTCCCCATTGGTGATCAGGTGCTGGGGATGATGATGATGGTGATGGTGGTGGTGACAGCTACCATTGCCCAAATTCTGTGCCTGCTGTTTTACTAAGCTCTTTGCCATATTAACTCTGGAATATGACTAATCACTGAGCAAAACGTGGGGACAAAGCCAGAGAATGAGAAGAATAACAGAAGTTAGGACCAGGCTGCATAGTGTTCTCAGAGGCCTTAGATCCTGGGCCTCTGAGGGACTCCCCAAGAAAGGAGACCAGACAGCCTTCCTGAAGTGGGGCAGGCACAAGGGGTGTTGGGGCTGTAGGCTGGAAAAGGGAGGAAATGAACATTTGTAAAGCATCTTCTATTATTCCATTCATCTTGTGTGAAGGTGTTCGCTAAAAACAAGGAGACTAGGTGACAGCTAAGCAAAGACAGTTATAGAAGACAAAGTTCATCCTAAATATTTCCTAAATATTCCTATTACCCTTACAGACACTAACTCACTAACTCTTCCAATTACATCTACTTCTTCTCGTAAAATCTAGTTAAATCATATGTTGTGTGTGTGTGTGTGTTTTGTACAGACTGTTAATAACTCAAATAACATCATAGTATATACAACATTAAATGGTTTATTTTCCTTAAAAACAGCATTCTCATCTGGATTATCTCATTCTCAAATCAGTTGTCTTTTCAAATCAGTTTGTAATAAACCACACTCCATTATTTTCATTAAGAAAACTAAAATCTCCACTTTGGTTTTCTTGGGATATTTTCTTTATAAAACCTTTTATTGACTTGATGAATCTCAAAATTAAAAAAAAAAAATCTAACAAAATGTCATGGATGATTGTGGAAAGTGAAAATGGGCAATGTTTTACTGTTATTAAATATGTCCAAAGTAACAATTTTAACATTTCATCGTGATTTGATTGAAATCACATTCTGTGTCTACCTAATTTCAATGAATCAAGGTGAAAATATGACCTTTCAGGTCTGGGCATGCTGCTCAATCAATCGACTTTATCATGCATTGCATGTAATCCTCTGATTGTATATTGAACTTGAGGAAATCTAAAACAATGGTATGAAAAGTAGAATTGTACTCACTATATTTGTATTTCCTGGCTTACAAAGCATGGTGTCTTTACAATTTAACTATGAGAGAATCACACAAAATTAGGCAAAAAGTTTCTCCTAGGAATAATTTCTAAGTACAACATGTAGGATGATAAAAGCAGAGGCAGAAATACCAAACACCATGAAGGTCTTAACACATGCTGTTTTCTAAAAGGAAAGTTTCCTTTCTTCAAACTTCATTCTCTTTACTTATATCTTTGAAATACATCTGGCTTAAAATAAAGCAAAGGAGAGAGTCCTTTTTAAAGCTAACCCTTTCTCTCTCTGTCCAACTACTAGCAGGTAGTTTATTTTAAACTTCAGATTATCTGAACCTTCTGTTCATTACCTTTTACCAAATACTGCACATTTCTAAAACTTCCCCCCTTGCTCTTAAGACAAGCAGGGACACCTCATGATTGCTGCTAAGCCCAAATGTCAAGACATCCTATAATAAGATAGATACCACCACTATCTCCCAGAATTGCTGTAGGATAAAATTAGGTCTGAATTTCAGATTCCATTGCTTTAGAATAGAAATAAAACTCCGTAACGTCTTACATGGAAAAATGTGTATTGGAGAAAAATTACTTTGACACATAAAACTGTTATGTCAGACTCAGTATTAGGATGCTCTTAAATGCTAACTTGCCAGCTACTTACTATGTTTAGATTCTGAATACCTAAAAGAGTCAAAATACCATCTTTTGACTTAATATTAAACTGAGGAAAATGCTTAAATGCAATTTTAAAACTGTGAATAGTGTGCATATAAAAATAAGCATATTTTTGACTGGCACAATTGAAGAGTAACTGTCTTAAATATACAGAGGGTGCCAAAAAATGTATACACATTTTAAGAAAGGAAAAAACTGTATTAAAATGGTAATAATATATACCGATAACAAAAGATGAATACAAGTCATGTATATACATTTTTTTGGCACCCCTGGTATGTTACAATGGATCTATCTTACCATGAGGGACTAGAATTGGTCTGTGTCTAAGAGATCTTAATATAATATTTGACCCCAATTTCTAACACCAATTGGACTATCAGAAAATCTTATAGGGAGTACCCCCCAAAACCCTATCAAGCAAGGAGTAAGGGAATTTAACAATCAAAGCTTAAAGAGCTGGGTTTTCTTCAAATAAATATTTCATTTGATTAAATTCCATGAATATAATACTTTATGGAGCCAATCTGATCAATTCCGGAAGAGGAACAAAGAATGCTGCCAACAGAGAATAACTAGAAAAACCTTCACCGAGGTGGTCACCTTTAATGAGGCTTCTTGAATAATTGCTGGCATCAAGACAAACAGAAAGGCAGGATGGTATTAAAGGTGGGAAGAGGAATTTGGAGAAAGGTATGGAGGAGGCTGAAGACAAATACATTTGTACTACTTTCTTCATTCTTAAAAGAGGGCTAATACTATGCACCCTGTGAAGACAGAAATGAGCAATGGAATGCAAAACATTGTAAAAACTCTAAAGGGTTAGATGAACATATATGAAGATAGGATTATTCTAAGTAAATATGAACTGACTTCTCTAAATAGGAAGTCCAGCTGTTACAACATTTTTAAAAAGAAAGCTGACCTACCCCTCCATCTCCCACCAAAAAAAGGAAATCTCTTAGGATTATGATTGAAGGGGGGAGAGATTAGGGGGATCAGATGAGTGAGTATTTGAGATGCACCCACAGGAAAGGAGGAGCACCGACACTGATTGTTATTTGTGAGAAACACGGAAGAATTATCTGAAATTTATCATAGATAAAATCAGTTGAAAATGTAGATGCTATACAGAATGCTCAGTTTAATTGATTGAAAGAATAGTAGGAGAAAACTGAAGAAGCAACTTAACTTAGATAAAGCCTAATTGGAGTAGCTTATTATTAATCTTTATATTTCAAAATCAATACACTGTTGTGGTCAAACTGGGTTTTATCTAATTATAAAGTTAATATTTTTAACATTTCTCACAAGCACCACGAGTCTGTCTGTTCCATAGATGCGGTTTCATGACCTGACTTATTACTTCCATCCCACTTCACAGTGTGATTCTTCCCTTTAAAGATAAAATGAATAAAAATAAAATATTGTTTTTATATTACTTATACTTACCATAGTTATCCTCCCAAAATATTGCCTATCACCTATGTTCCTTAACATGAATTATCAGTGTGACTGTGAATATTAAATATATCTATAATTCATACTTGTGTTTTGTTGCTTTCATCTGTTTCAGAAACAGCAGGAATAAAGAGAAGCACTTATGGATAGTTTTTTAAAGTAAACTCATGTAAGGACCATGTTTCTATTCCATGGGTAAGCCAAGGATCTGGTGAGTTGAGTAATTTAATTTGAGAACCATTTTATGAATTGGAAAATTAGAAATGAGTGGTCATTGGTACTTTATATTGTACTCATTTCTGCAAAGTAGAAAAACAAAATGTAGAGAAAGGAGATAAAATCAGAAGTAGTGTCCAGAAGAGATTGAACTAGAAGTCTTAAGTCTCAAACTCTGAGCTGGAAGGTTAAAAGACAGTGCTCACCATGAACTGATAAAAAAAGGAGATTTCAGACTCTGGCAACGCTTGCCTGAATACAACAGAGTTAGAGATGCTCAAGAGAAAGAAAGGTGAGGATTTTCCTTCATTCAAGTACGAGTTAGTTGGAAGATTTATGAGCAAGGTAGAGAGGAAATATGAGAATGACTCATGAAGGCCTTGGACATGAGATGTGGTCAAATTGCCCTTTTTTGGATCAGGTTAGGCCCTCTGAATTCTCACAGCATCAAAGCAATTAACCATATACATTTTACATCAATGCAGAGTGAATTCTAATCAACCATTAGAGAAATTTTCTATTTTCAGCTTTTCATAATTATACCTACATTAGCTTTACCCATATGGAAAGGACAAAGAGTCAGATATAAAAGCTCACCCTAAGACGTAACACCATGTCTACGTCAAATGCTACCAAGAACCTGTGCCTTAACTTTCTTAATTTCCTATGTACCTTCACAAAAGCAACAATAAAATACTGAATTGATTGTTCTCAATTTTCTTTGCTTTGCCACTCTCAAGAAGTGCCAATCAAAACATGATTCACATTTCTGTGGAACTTAGGAAGTCCTAAAAATGGGGCTACCTTTCCCAGGGTATAACCTCCCTATCACACCCCCCTAAAATGAAATCAAGCAAAGCATAATTCAAAGTGGCTCCTTTACGATTACCTGGCATAGAAGCTCCCCTTGGCAAAGGATGCTGGCATTTCCCTCTTTGAAATCTAATAGAAAAAAAGTGTTAAAAGATGAAATGGCGCTTCCATTATTGGGAGTATGCAAATGAGAGTAACTTCTTTAATTGTGTTAAGCCATCTTTCCCTGGAGTGACCAGTTAATGGGAGATTGTAGCAAAGAGCCACATTCAGTGCTAATGAACAGAAGATGTTTGAGAACTTAGGCTCCTTATACCATTTTTTTTTTCACAACTGATCTACTCCCATGACATGTTGTATTCTTCATTTGAACAAAAAGCAATCCCATCAGCACACTTGTCTGTAGGCACAGCTTTAGTCAAACAAGGAATACATTTAAGTCCTTAGACTTATTGGATGCAAATATTTCACCAGCTGCTCTGTATTTTAGGTCTATAAAGAGCTAGTTAAGTGCTATGGGAGCTGGAATTACAAAAGTGGGGTACAAACTGGGGGAGAACACAGGAGTTAATGTGGTAAAACAGGAGTAGGGGTGCTCCTTCCCCCAAATCTGACGAAAAGAGATGAGGGTTAGTGCAGACACAGATACACTCACAGGTGTGGAAGCAGGACTGAGGTAGTTGAGGCCTGGCTCCTTGGTCTCTGAGAGGGGATGGAAGCAGAAGTGGCACTAGATCGGATTAGGGGCATGAGGACAGAGGTCATGTTTGGGGCATTGCCCAGCAGGATAAGAGAGAAAACTGACTAGGAATATATGAAAGGATCTTTAACCCTGAAACACAAACCCATGTTTGAGACTCCATCTGAAAAGAAATCCATCTACAATCCTAAGTCATCCTTCATTCCTCTTTGTCACCTTACCTCTTAGGTATCTGCTTTGGGGGAAGGGGCATCCCTACTCCAGTCTGTGAAATGAGGACAATGACTAAATGACCTGTAAGAGACGTCCAGACCCAGCTTTCCATAGTTTTGCTTCACATTTCACTCATTCCAAATACAACTTAGACCAGGGGTCAGCAAACTTTTGAAACAGAAGAGCTGCTAGGGGTCAGCAAACTGCCACTGGCGAGCCACACGCAGCTCTTTAGTAGTTTAATAGCCAGTAAGTGTGGCTCTGAAGTAAAATTGAAAATGAAAATAAAACTGTCATAGTTTCCTTTATAATATTACTTTAAATTTTCCTTATTTGTAAAAATATATTTATGGCTCTCGAATAATTTTTAAATTGTTGTGGGGGACAGGATTGTCTCTTCCAGGGGTCGGCAAACTTTTGAGATGTACCCAAAATGTACCGAAAACATACCCAAAGAGCATGTGGCTGGCGAGCCGCAGTTTGCTGACCCCCTGATCGAGAGAGTGTCTGGCTTAAAAACAATATTGACATTAAAATTGTGCTAGATAAAAACAAAGCCAAAATTATTGTGTAATGAACTAATATTGAAGTCCAAATTAAATTGCATTTGATTATAAAGGATATAAAGTTAAGATATACATTCAGCTTGAGGAATAGGAAATTGCAGCATATTTATCTCCATGTTTGTGTTTTTCTGAAGCAAATGAACAAACAAACAGAAAATTACAATGGCCAGTATGAAGCAAAACAAAATGAATCTGTTTTGAAAGGGCCTCTCTGGATTATATCCTAACTCATCACAAAATTAAGAGCAAACTGAAATTGATAATACTTGGGATAGATCTTAAAATCTAATTAGTGGAATTACTAGTAATTCACCATTTCCTAGATTTAAATTGAGTCCTGTTACTATTCATAATCTATGAAAAGAAAATCAATCAATATAATTACAATCCATTCTAAATGAGTGGAATCATTTATTTATACCCTCCACCCCAGAAAAGAGAAAGAAATTTTTTCTCTGATTAAATGCATTGTTTACTAAACCAATGTTTATGGTCAAAATGGATAAGGTTTTGTTGTTGTTGTAAAGGGATTTAAATTCATTGAACATTATCTAAATCGTGAATATTTAGATAAATGTTAAATGGTTAAAAATAAACCTACAAGCAAATTCTATACTAATCTTTTGGTTCTTGTTTTAAAGAAACAGGATATCTACTTTTTATGAGTAATTTTAAATTTAGGAAACTACTCATCTCTATGACACAGATTTACCTCAACAAATGAGTTCTAGTTACCCTTTTAGCCTGAAGAGTATAGCTCTCCTTGAGGGCATCATATTTTCTTTACAACAGTAACTCACTTTACTGAACTGAAACTTGGTAAACCATAGATATAAAACCCTCTTCTGCTGTGATAATCCATCAATAGTAGACCCTCACTGAATCCCATCTAGTTGCTGGCACCCAGTGAGAGACATCACACAGGACACTGGGAAAGATTAAGGTGAGTCCATCTTCAGAAATTCACATTTGAAGGTGTTTATCTGTAGTAGGGTGAGATCTGTAGAAGGTGAATCACCTTCACCCTGCATTGGTTGAGAGATCTGCTCAAAGATGAGTACAGAAACTATGACAATTGAAAAGAAGAAAACTAACAGCCCAGTGGGCAATTAAGCTTTGAAAAAAAAATGTTTTAAATGATTTCACAGCTCAAAGAGTGCATGATTTAGAAACAGTCTAGTCAGGTTGAACTGGTTTCTATCCTGGTTTTTATGACAGTACTAAGATACAGCAACTGGCAGTCATTTCTCTATTATTTGTATTACTTTACAAAAGAGTTGTAAATTAAATAAGAAGGAATCATTTTATAAATGCTAATATGGTTCCAAATTTTCACTATGCTTATAAGTATCACCTATGAACAACGCTAGAAATATCTTCTTATAACCAAGTTGGGTAGACACTCTGCTCACATAATACCCAAATTACAGTCAAAGTGAAGACAGGCATTAAGAAATTTCAAAATAGGGTTATTTTCAAAGTTCCCATGTTAACGGTACCATGCTAGAATTGAAAAGGAACACATCTATTACTGAAAAAGAACAAGGTCAAAAGATACTTCCTACTTATATAAGCTTTTGGCCTGTTCCCCATTCCAAATTTTCCTACCCAACACATCCTTAATATTTTTCCAGAAACGGGGAATAAAGCAAGACTAAATCAGTCTGCAACTGGTTTCCTGTAGAAATTCCTCCAATGTTCCCAGAAAGACTACAGCATCTCCTGACGTAGTCTATAAATATGAATTTCCTTAGGTTTTCACAAAGATGTACATCCAAGACTAAGACTTTCCCCCATACATTTGACATTTAGGAACTATAATCAAGTCTTGAGTCATTTCACATTTAATAATTCCTCCAGAACTTTAGCCAATGAAAAATGTCACTGATTATGTCACCTGCTCATTCTGTTTTTTTTCCCCCAATGTTTGCTTAGCTGCCAGTTTGTATTTTTTCAAAGTTATTGTGTTACAGAACTTTATAAATGGCTTCTGGAATGGGTTGCCTCGAAGTCTGATTTTCCTGTAACACTTAGCCATTACTCAACACATAATTCACTTAATGAGCAGCTACTATGTGCCCCGTGCTACACTGGGCCTTAAGAATACAGAGATAAAAGACTTGAGGAAGGTGACAAGTAAATAAGCAATTAAAAATATATCAGACTGATAGGAGACTACAAAAGAACAGCCTCCAATCCCTGTCTTGGGAATGAGGACAGAGAGTGTCAGAGATTTCACCTGGGAATCTAAGTGGACACTGGCAGAATGAGTCACTCTGGTCAATAGAGAAAGAGGTGGGAGCAGCAGTGGCATACTCACTAAACTTGAAGAAGTTTGGTAAGGCTGGAGATAAGGTGGGTCTTGAGGGCCAGGGTGGCAAGAGATGGAGTGAGGATAGTTAAGCTCTAGGTTATGAAGGGCTTTGTATTCTTCGTGCATTTTAAAAGCAAAAGAAAAAAAGGTGATTAAACACTTTTTTGTAAGGAATAATGTAAGTTTTCTGTATAGAAAAAGGGCTGTAGAGGCTACCATATGAAAACTGAAATGGAAGCGGGAGGGAAAAAGGAGAGGCTGCAGTCAAGCACCCCAGTGAGGCTTTTGAACCATCCAGATGAGAAGACAATGGGAGGTTCAAGTAAGGCAGAGAGAACGGGAACTCAGAGGGGCAGATACAACAAGCTTGAACGAGAGCTAGAACTTGAGGTTTACTTCCAAGTTCCTGCCTGGGTGCACAGCGATACCTTTCACTGAGCTAGTAAACATGCGAGGAGAAATAGGTTTTAGATGATACTGAGTGTTGTGTTGGACATTACAAATTTGAGAAGCCTATGGTAAATCAACATACAATGCACAGGAGAGAACTGAACCCAGAAAGAAATCCAGAGTAGGAGCCCAGAACTGCCCTGAGCAGTTAGGTAGCAGAATAAACCTCAGAAGACAATGAAAGCATCCAGTCTAAGTGTGCAAGAGTGACAGGAACCTGAGAAGTGTTTAAAATTAGGGAAAGACAGAGGAAATAAAGCCCACAAAGGAATATAGTGAGTGAGTCATCAAGGAGGTGTCAACCAGGGTAAATTGATGATTTGAGGCCAAGGGAAAAAAGTCTCGAGAAGGAAGTGATACACAGGGTAAAAAGGGGAAGAGTAGTCAACCAAAAAATTAGGGCAGAAAAGCCATCATGAGAAATGGAACCCAGGAAGCCTGGCTACCGCTGGGAAATTAGTTCGTTGAGTTGCTTCTCATAATGGACATGCCCCCTAAAATCTGACTTTTCCCAGAGGAACCCCGTATAAACATCACAGGCTCAGTAATCAGCTAGGTCTGGGTTTGAATTCCGGTTCCTCCAGCTACTAATTATACTGAAATAGAGATGTTGTTTAATCATTTGTGCCTCAGTTTTCTTGTCCTTACAGAGGGGTAAGAACAATTGTGTCATAGGCTTAATTTGCATGTGAAATGAAGTGAGATAACATATATAAAAATACCTGGTGCACTGCCTAGCACAGAACAGTCATCATTCAGTGCATTAGGTACGTTGTTAGACACACATAAGCACATGTACATACATATCAGTCAAACCCAGAGAAGACTTCCACCTGAGTCTTCATTCATCTACCTAATTTGAATATCACCCTATAATGAGCCAAAGCTGCATCTGACTAACAAGTTGCAGAATCACAGGAAATACAACCAGCTCTTTCAGAAATCCTACGGGCTATACCCTGATTCGTTGGAGGTTTTCATACACCTCACAGGGATGAGAGATTTGCATACGAACACTGGATAAATCATACTAACTTGTCACAGGCTTAAACACCGCAGATATTAATCTAATGAGTTTATTACAAAAATACAGAGAGGTGCAAATACCCATCAAGTGATAAACTTTTCGCTTAATTATGAAACTGGGAGATAGAAACAAGTAGTCCAAAGCAGTCCAGTGAATTATAATGTGCTTCAAGCCCTAGAACTAAAAGAAACTGGGCCAGGGCCCCCCTCTAAAATAAGGGAGAAAGCTGAGGAAGATGCTAAAATTTAATTTTAAAATGCAAGCTGAAGCCCTGTATTGACACTAGACTATTTCATGAAAGTGATGTTCCATGTAATCAAAGAAACATTAACATAATATTAAATTGGAGCAGGGCATATTGTTTTCGTGATTTAATACATTTTAAGACTGTCAGGTTATAGTGAAGATTTCTTTCACATTTGTTCTGAGAGAATATTTGTTACATGACATACCTGATTTAAAAGAATGCTCTATTTACTCAGCTAGATGAAAAATAGGAACTATATAAAAATATGAAAATAAAGAGTTGGTTTAAGGACATAGATAAACGACACATAAAAACTTGGGATGAATTTCAGGGGGGAAAGCTTTATTGGGGCTCCCACCATACAATGCAACAAAGTGGCTATATAATCATACCTAGCGCTGACCTCAGAGGGCAACTCAGTTTATTCAGAAAATGTCCTTTTTGCCACATTTGACTTCTGTATATGGAGGCACATGCACTGAACCTAAGCAGTATACAATTCTGCAAATACATAGCATTAATTTTGTTTTACCCACCTGACCCACAACTCATTCACAGCCACACTGAAAGGACACTCTGAGAAAAATGAAGTTCTGTATAGGGAAAGAAAAAGGAAAATGGCTAGGAAAGGAATCACACTGAGTAGTATTGATAAGAAAGATTGATGGCTTCAGATTTCTCTTTGTGTTTACTGACAAAAGGCAGCATGCAGGAGCAGGCTCGGCTTGTTCCAGTGAAAAATGAAGCCGAGTTTGCAGACTGCCTATCTCCAAAAAAATGCGTTCCAGAGCACCAGCAATCTTTGCTCCGTCTAACATCTTCTGTGCCCATTGGACTCTAGTCTATCTTTGGTAACACAATTAGAATTTATACCCATTTGAATAAATACATAAATGTGCTTGTTTCAAGAATGGCAAGACCTTCTGAATATGGATAGATGATTGTAGAAGATATCATCCACTATGCAACCAAAGCATGCATATGAATTTTGGGAGAGGCAAAAAATATCCCTATTCAAGTAGTTGGTATCACTAAACATTCATATCCTTCAAATACCAAAGCTTAAAAACTGAGCAGCCACACAAAACAGGAGGAAAAAAAAAAAAAAGAAAAGAGGAGGCCCATTCATAACCACAATCAAGCATGAATAATTACCAATTTTGAATGTAAAGATCATTCAAATAAACGTAACTGATGGATCATCCACATAGGGTGCAAGTCAAAGTAAACAGACAGTCCACTTTAGAAAGTGTCTAGTGAATTGATTTAACAAGTTTAATGTGAGCATCAGTGTGGGGCTATTACTGATCGTAAGCTTTACTGATGTTATTTGTTCGCTTGGAAAAATACCGCTCTGTGGAATGAGCACATTAAGGCTAAAATTGCAGAGAAAACCCTATTACAACTTTATTGCTGGCAAATTGGAACCAAACCTTGTCTGTATATCAATTACTTAGAGTTACCACAGAGATAAATCCTTTTTTTTTTCTTTCTTTTTTTTTTTGTATAGGCTCAATCTTGAAGATAGTGATGAGAAACTCCTTATTATACCCTACCAACATCACTAGGTTTTCTTAGCAATTTCAAGAAATTGTCAATTAAGTTCTTTTTATTAGGTTCCAAAAGCTGTTAAGTCAAACACAAATCTATCATAAGGCTTGTAACAGCATGTTATTTAGGCACATTTCAATGCTTCACTCTTTCATTATCTACCTACCCCAATGCAACTGCTAAGTTCGAGTAAAGTAAAGCCATTTCTTCCTGATAATCCTAGGTTCACAGAAATTTGGAGTAAGTGGCCACTCATTTATGGCAAATGCTCTATGGAACTCCCACTCTTATTAAAAGAGGGGGTTGGACAATAAAAGTTTTATATATATATATATATATATATATATATATATATATATATATATATATATATATATATGATAGATTTGCTTCCAAACTCATTAAAATAGAGGGAATGAGCTTGATGCAGTCATCCAGAGTCGTAACCACGCAGAATGCTTTTTAAAGCAGTAGTACGAATGTGTCCATTTGTTGCTGATTTCACTTGTGAACTGTGAGATCATTAAGTGAAAGCATCTAGTCATCCAGATGGCAACTGATGACAAAACTGCACCTTATCGCCGCAGGGATTACAGAAACATGTAAGCAGTTGTCCTTCGTGCTCCCTGACCTAGGAAAGGGTCAATGCTTTGAAAGGACAATCCTGCAGGTCCCCAGGAAGAAGGAAAGAGTTAGTACCCTTGGAAGAGCAAAACAATAGCGGTGCATAGAGGTCAGCCCTAGAGACAGCTGCTTCTTTGACCCAGACAGACAAATGGGACTTAATAGGAAAGGGAGACAAAAAATGGCCCATGATTCTAATGAATAAATATGGTCCTATTCAGGACGCTTGCACTGGAGGCATTTCACGACATTCACATTTCTGATGAGAATGTTAAAAAAAAAAAAAAAAGGGGGAATTAAAGTGGAGTTAAGGCCCTGAGCACCAGCTGAAGAATGCTACATTCTTCAGTTTGACTCTTTGAAGTCATTTTGACAATTGGCTTCACGTTTCAAAAAAAGCAAATTTAATAAACAGTTTTTGCATAATCTTAAGTCCTTTGCCCTGTTTAAGAAATAAAAATGAGTAGTTTTAATCTTCTAAAAGTTTAAAGATCTAAATTTGTATTTAACTTGTTTCCTGAGAAGTGTCCCTCAGCAATTTGAGCTTGACTTCTTGGAGACTGCAAGCTAGTAGGGTCAATTTACTTATACGATGTTACGTCCAAAGATAGGCAGTACTGTAAACCCGATTTTAGAAGCAGAAGTTCCAACCCCAGAAACAGGAGTCAAAGAATAACAGGAAGAAAGTAGGTATACCACGCTGAAAGATCAACACATCTGCAAACTTCTCAAAGACATTTACTGTACTCTCAGGCTTTCACTGCTGGGGTTGTGTAAGAGTTCTTTGTAGTTAGGTCTCCACAGCATTTCGCTATAACCCGACTATTTGGTCACAGGCTAACGACATCTGACGAGGAAGAAGGTCAAAGCTATCATTATGGTGGTGACAACCAATCACAGTGGGAAAAATAAGTTTTATTTATTACTCTTAATACAAGAAACCTTTACTGTGGAATATAATTGCACTGTCACTACACACCAGAGATTTTTAATCCCCAATCATTTCAACATATTTTACAGTTCATTACCTTTCCAGCTAGATATTGCACGAAGGACTCTCCTGAGCCTATACAAAAGCATTAAAAAATCTACTATTTTTCCATTCATATTTCAACCATGCAAAAATACTGAATAGGGAATTTGAAAAAGGCTAAAAACTTGTATATTTCAAATGAACACTGGAATGAAAATATACATCTCGTAATCAATTTCAAATCCCTCCACTAAATATTAGAACATCTAAAATTGTAAATCATAGAAAGAGATGGAGGCTGTGGAACACACAGGTTAGAATTTTAAATTGGTTTTATGACAACCAACATGGTAGTAGCCAGACTAAACAAGACAGACTACACACCTTGCCAGCAGCACACACAATTCTGCAGCTGATACAAAGTTATGTTGCCTTTAGGAAGAGATTACCTGTTATGATTCTCATAAGTTCTAATAAGTGTCACTGAGCAAAGGTAAGCAGTTGTATCACTGAAAATTTTGTTCAGTAAAATCCTATCACTTGCAGTCATTTTTCACACATTGTAGCTCATGTGTCATGCCCTGCATGGATTAAATTTAGACTTCATCACCATTTTACCATGACAGAAGTTGTCTAGTTGGTGGAACCACATCGTGAAAATATAATGCACTTTTTAAATACTCCTAGATTCTGCAAATGCTGCTCTCCTGGATTTGGGGTACTCGTCCTTGGCATCCCATAATGAACTTGAGAGCAGACATTAAGATGAACTTATATTCTTGATCACTCTTACCTAGTAACCCACACTTCACTATTGAGGATAATTTCCACAAAGTAATTTTTTAATTTTTTAATGTGCTCTTGTTTAATGTCAGACCTTTTTTTTTGGAAATTGTTTGACAAATGTATAACAGACTGTAGTCATTTTACCAACTTGCAGAATTTTCCCAAAAAGTAATAAGAATTTACAGAGAAACCGGCTTCAACGCAAAATGCCATGCTGTTATTACATGTTACAATTGCCAGCATCATAAAGATTTTCCATGATCAGCATTTTTTTTTTAAAGGAAACCAATCTCTCTATTTCAAAATAAATAAGCCCAAAGCCTTCTCTTTATTTTTGAGTAAAGGAAAAAAGGCCATTCTGATCTCATCAGAAGAAACATAATGTAAAACAAGGAGCAATGTCCTCCATTCATAATGAGTTATCCAAGCTACGGACATGTTTGGCTAGTTTCCCTACAGAACTGAAACCTGAAATTCCTCTATATCTGCAAAAGTATTTACAAAGTAAAAAAAAAAAAAAAAAAAAGAAAAGGAAAGAAAAGAAAATTAAAGGCAAATGATTAAATCAAATTAAAACAGAAAATAATGGGGAGGGTGAAGAATGGGTAGTAAAATTAGTAATATTAGCTATCATTATTTACTCAATAGTTTTATTTTAGAAACTTCCACAAATACAGCTCTAGAAAGTCCCAGCTTCATCTACGATTTCATTAGCAAATGTAGATTAATGAGTCTAATCCGGCTATAACACTAACGAAGGCGAGAACTTGAGCAGACCAAGAGCTAAGTCGATACTCCAGCGATTAAAGCTCCGAAATGAACTGGGCTGAGCCCCCACCATGAGTTAGGTGCTGTGCTGCTGTTCCTGGTACTGGCTTCCTCACTGGTCTTCACCACAATGCTCGGAGACAGCCACAAATTGTGTCCGTGACACAGATAGGAACACCAAGGCTCAGAGCATTTCATAAACTTGCCCAAGGTCACAAAGCCGGTCAGTGGCAGAGCCAAGCCCTGATCTCAAGTCAGGTCACTTCCAAATCCATGCTCTCACTGCCAACTATTAAGCTGCTAAAGGTAGAAAGAACAATAGCTAAAAGTCAAGCTAGGTTTTCTTTGTTTTCAAGGATAATGGAAATTAGTGGGCCAGCTAGAGAAAACAAAAAAGTCTACTACTGATAAAAAAAAAATTAAAATATGGTTTGGTGCTAACACTGTACATGGTCTAAAAAGCTTAAACTTATGACTCGTCCAACTGTTTTTTAAAAATTCATCAGAGCAGGAATTGTGTCAGGAAATGGTTTACTTTGGCAGACAACCAGATATGGCTTAAGGGGAAACTGTAATGGGTCCTGAAATCAGTCTCTTTCATTCCACAAAATTTAAATCCAGTTTGCAAACTGCTTACTGTTTTACTCAAGAGCATTTCTTGTGAATGATTGGGAGTGGCTAGAGCATATTATCTCATGTTCTTTTTTTTGGTCTGGCATCTTAATTCTGGTAAAAATTCATATTATCAATCATTTTTCAATAGTCTATTTTTCAACAGGCTACTTTAAAGGAATCCAGTATGCTGGTAACAGATATCCCCTATTACAGAACCAGGTGAGAGGGACATATCTGGTTGGGGTGGGTGGGGTGAGAGAGGTGGGGTTGGAAGGAGAAGAATCAGCATGGAATGAGAAGTTAGTCCAGAGACCTACAGCATCTGAGTTAAGCTCTCTCAAACTGAAAATTGGTGATCTGGTTTTGAACTGTGGTTCTTCTAACTGGCTAGTTCTGTATCCTCAGGATTAAATGAGATAACCCATGAAGTACACTTAAAGAAACCTGATACACTGGAGTAATGACTTAGTAATATTTGTGATCATTATTATTCTCAAATCAGGCTGATCATCACAACTGCCTAATTTCTGTTTTTTAAGATTTTTTATCAGGGAATTGGGGAAGGGGAACAATATTGGGGAAGGGAAACAGCCAAGTTGTTGTCCTTCAATCTTAGCAGTGAAGGGCACAGCTAGCTCAGCTCCAAGTCCAGTCGCCATCCAGGTGTCCGTTGGCAGCTCGTAGCCGCTCAGCTCAAGGTGCCAGGTTCAATCTTAGTTGTGGGTGGGCGCAGCCTACCATCCAATGCGGGAGTAGAACACGCAACCTTGTTGTTAGGAGCACATGTTCTCACCAGCTGAACCATCCTGCCACTGGTTTGCAGCTCAGCAGCAGCTCAGCTTGGGTGAAGTTCACTGGCCCATGTGGGAATCCAACTGGCCAACCTGTTGCTCAGAGCTGGAGCTCTTAACTGAGCCATTCCGCTGGCCCACAACTGCCTAATTTCTAATGGATATTCTGAATCAGGTAGTATCTGAGGCTACAGAAGTTATTTCATAAAAGCTTTTTAGCTGAATCAGGAGAGTTGTTGAGCTTAGGCACAACTAGCCTAGAGCAATGGTTTTCAAACAGCTTTCAGACATGTATTTTGTTTATAGGTCAAGGTGAAATTTCCTCAGACCAAAAAGAAAAAAAAAAAGGTTGGAAACCATTGTCTAGAGGAAAGCCACTTGTCCTCAAAACAAGTACAAAGACAAGGTCAGAAGAAAGGCCACATGGAAGGGACGTCTACTAAAGTTGACAAGTGTAGGTAGAGGGTGGCTTTCACTCATGCATTGCTGAGTCAGGGCTTTAGCTACCAGCATGCCAGGCCCAATATGTGTTAATAGTTAAAAACTCTGGCAATGTGGTGTAGTAGAAACAGAACCAAAACAATCACGTGGTGTTCAGATATTGACTGCACCACGTGCTGGTCATGTGGCCTCAGTCTACTTCTCTTGGCCTATTTCATCTGTGAAATGGAGATTATGATATACTAGAGTTCCCAAGAAATAAAATTAGAAGAGAGTAAGCTGTCAAAAAGAAAAAGGCTTCAGAGAAATGTAAAGTGGTTTGATTTTCACACTGCCCCAATAAGATGGAAATCCAAGATGGCAGGGGGCACAAGCATTGCATCTGCCACTACCATCTTCAGACTTTGATTTCTAGAAGCATCACACAATCCAGACGACCGAACACCCAAACGTCGTTTGTGCCAGATCAACACTAGATACTGAGGAAGAAAAAAATGAAATGTAAAAATATAAGATATTTTTAAAACTTCCAATGCATTTGTCAAGCAACTTCAATATGTTTGGAAGCAGTAGAAGGCAATAGGCCCCAAATAACTGGGAAGTCAAGTGCAAATTACAGCAATGGGTACCAACCCCGAATGGCGAAAACCCTAACGTGTCTATATTTTGCTGGGGTGTGTAATTCTGTAACTAAGTACAGGTGTCAATAAACTGGACAGATTTTCCAAACAGAAGGCCTAGTGCAAAAGAAACCCCAACATGTATATAAATTCTAACAAAGCTACGTGCACAGAGAAGTGTACTGGACTGAGAAGACTTCTAGGAAAAACAGCTTTCACATTCCATTCTAAACAGTAATTGCTCAGTTAAAAATTTAAGGGCAAATAGTCACTTTTTTACCCATTAGAGAACTAACATTAGTGATTCAAAAAAATAAAAGAAAATAGAAAAAAAAAAACAATGCACAAGTTTTCTCCAACGCACCTACTCTTCTCCTTCCCTCCCTTTTCACCTGGAAAGCTCCTAGCTCACCTTTCAGGCTTGAGCTTGAACTTTAGATCCTCCCAAAGCTATCTCTAAAACTCCAAAGCTCCTGAGGTGCTCGGGTCCGACGCCCAACACACCATTAGCATTTATGCTCTGCTTCAATGTACAGTGCTAACTTTCTCTGGGGACAGATCTTCAGAGCGCGATGGCAGAGACAGTCCTCCAATTCCTAGTTCACAGGAGGAATCTCATCATTGTACGTTGATAGTATGAGTGAATGATTCTCAAAGTGTATTTCCCCAGCAGGAGCAGCAGCATTGCCTGGGAATTAGTTAAACATGCAAATTCTCAAATCTCATCCCAGACCTAGACAATCCGGAACTTTAGAAGAGGGGTCCAACAATCTGTTTTCACAAGCCCTCCAGGTGATTCTGATGCAGGCTGAACTGTGAGAAACACTGGAGCAGGCACTCAAAACAACAACAAAAAAAACCCAAACAAACAAATTAAAAAAAAAAAATGTATGGTTAAAAAAAAAAAAAAAAAAGGGAAAACTTAGCTTTATCATTTGCCTGCCTATAGAGGTGGCTGGATCAACACTGAGGGAAAAAAAAGATTGAAATTAAAAAACAAAAAAAAACAACCTTCATTTGTTCCTATGTCAAAACTAATCAAAATGCACTTTGAGTTTAACAGCCTTCTTGTGGAGAACGTAGACTGCAGAGAGCAAACTTTAAGGAATAACTTATTTTGGTCAGTTTCTTCACTCAAAGTAAATATTTTGTGCATTCTATAACATCTATCATCTAATGCTACAGCACTGCATGAAGAACAATATATTATAGAAAATACCTTTACAGCATATGCTTTAAATTTATCTTGGAACAGTGTAAACAAAAATTACATTATATCTGAAACAACTACTTAGATTTGGGCCTAATCAAAAGAATAGAGGGACTATTCACTGAAAACCTTCCCTGAATTGAAAAGTTATCAAGAAATCAGAAAATAATAATACACCTCTAAGAAAACGTTACAGATGATTTTAGTATTTTGAATAATGTTGCTGCATCTGAGCCTCTCTCTTTTTCTCGTTTCCCTCCTCTTGAGCTTATTTGGACTGGGACACTTGAAAAGGCTAAGAATGAAAAATGATTCACTAAGCTCATTTCTGTTTTTATAAGCAATCTCTGAAGACCTAGACACTGCCATATATTTTCCACTGAGTTGTAGAAAGAACCATCGTTAGGAAATTTTATTATAAATGGGCACTTACTTATGTACCATTCTCATGGAAGGAAAAAAAAATAGGACAGGTGGTCACACAAAAATCTGAAATTCCCAGGGCTTCCCGTCTTTTACAGCAGAAGCATGTGACACTGCTGCTGTCAAGTGTTGGAACTCCAAATCAGCTTGAATTTGAGGTTACAGTAAACCAAAATAAGCCAAAATGTAGTATTCTTTTTAAATTCTCAATGCTATTCTTCTTCTAAAATTTGTTCTGCTCAGTTAGTCTGGATCTTATGTTTCTTCACCAAAAGGATCGACATTGAAATACCATGATAAGACTACAACAAAATCACAGCTTCCTCTGACTTACCAATGTTATCTATTTGAAAACAAAATCCTGTAAAGAAGAGTTCTGAGTGGTCTGTTATCAGAACTGCTACTTGCCAAGGTTTACAAATGGAGAAGTTTATCACTCATTATTTAAAACGTGAGACTATTTTCATGTTACATCAATATGCATGTCTAGAAGCTTGTTTAAGGAAACTATTCACCATGCAAAGTTTTAAATGCACAGTATCAAAGAATAATTTTTGACATTTTGATTCATACATGCTTATAAAGCTCCAAGACAACATGGTTTAATTATAAAACATATTTCTACTGCCTTAGTCATGCCAATTAAATTTGATTGGATACTTTCTTTATTCAACAAGCCCCTTTCATGTCATTTTAATTTACTGTCAAAGCAGCCTGAATATTGGAAACTAAATTATTTACTACAGCCCATAAGCCAATAATGTTCCATTTGTCTCGTACAGAGGGAGACTAGACTAACAAGATTATTAAGGACATTACTTGTAATAGCGAATGTCCTTCACTTTATTTGAGCTTCATGCTGTGCTTTCAGAGATCATACTTCAAAAGAGTTCCATTTCATTCCATCACAGAACCTCTGATATAAATTATTCTCCGCTCCCTTTGTAATATTCTGATCATAGAGAAAGTGGACCCAATATTGTTGGGTTGAAATGGAAGCACACTCTCTTCTAAGATAGCTACATAGTTTATTTGTGTTAAAAACCTTTGATGCACACTCCCTTGTGCCAATACTGCAAAACAGGGAGAAATCAGCTGCATTTATCTCATAGTGATGCTATTTCACATATTAAATTCACAAAGGCATTTTGTTTTCACTGTCTTGAATGCAAACAATGCTTCTTAGATCCTCAGATACATAGGTAAATCAACAAACCTACTTTTCAGGAAATCATAGAGATAGGTAGGCATTATACATCTGGACAGGCACTTCATGCGGAGCCCCATTATTGTAAAATCCTAGAAATGAATTAAAATGTCTCAACCAGAAGCACTCTTAAAGGCAGAGAAAATAAACAGAGCTTTAGTAAACTCTAATATGTCCATGGTCCAAGGGAATTCTGCTGAGGTTAGCCTCATGCTAAGACTTATTTAACATCTTCATTAGTGGTCTGGAGAGGGAGGAATCACATCAATTATATTCACAAATGGCAATTAATTGGGAAGTGTTGTAATTATTAGTATAAAAATGAAAAGCAACACAAGCAGAGCTAGAGAGGCCAAACCCACAGAAAAAAGAACGTCTAAAATGGCAACTGATCAGTAAATTAAAAGGCTACACCAGAGCAGAAACAGTCAGTCCCAAAGAGGTGCTTGGAAACAACATTTTAAAAGATCAAAAAATGATGTCAGACGAAGAAACAGCTGTAAAACAGTTCAAACTAATGGCCACGGGGCCGGGGGGGCGGGGGGGCGGAGAAACGGGGGTGGTGGGGTGGTGGTGATGTGGTCTTCCAGGAAAGAAGAAAAGCAGAACCATCAACTCTCAGAATAGTCAAGGGGAAGAGAGCAAATGTTCCTTGATCTCTACAATAGTGAATCAGGCATTATTAAAGGAGACTATTAACCAGGAAAAAAGTAAAATAATGTATTTTACAATAAATATGTGTTTATTCAGCTTAAGGATGAATGAAAATTCCATAGACTAGTGTATCAAAGGAAGGAAGGCTTCATTTCACGTAATGAAATTAGACAATGATTCTTTATCTGTCCCTCAAACTACTGCCAAAATGATTTCACAAGACAGAGAGGGGCATATGAAATACAAAATGGGAAGTGGGTAAGAAAGAAACAAAAAGAAAGGAAAGTAACAGTAGGAATACAAAACGGAGCCAGGGATTAGCCTGATATAAACATTTATTTTGGTTTTAAACCAGATAAGTGTTGAGTTACAATTTATGCCGTTCTGTAAAGGAGTGTCCGGAGTAAATAGCAAAGGGTTCCAGGTTTCCAAGTGAGCCAATATAATTCCTGAATCACACATTTTAGATATCCTGGGCAGGAATAGCTCGGAGATAGTGTGGGTTCAGTTCCAGACCACCAAAATAAAGTGAGTAGAGTAATAACGCAAGTCCTAATCTTTTGTTGGTGGAGGGTCACGCCTTCAATTTGTAAAAAATGCAACATCTGTGAAACGCAATAAAGGGAAGCACCATAAAACCAGGTATGCCTGTATATTACAAAGGATTATCAAATCATTCTCTCTCTTAAACGCATGCTTCTATGAAAGGTAAAACAATTCTACCAAAATAATAGAAAGAATTACATTGTGCAATTGATGTAAAGCACATTTTCTCCAGTAATGTGAAATAAGCTATTTAGCAGTTCTTTGACCATTAAGCAATCAACCATCTTTTGATAAAGGAAAATAGAGTAGGCCCTTAGCCACATTTGAGGGGTTCTACACTATGGTTAAAAGCAATGCATTCTCTCCTAAGTTTTTCTTCACTTACTGCACTGTTTAACTCAATTATGAAAAGGAAATCTATTTCTAATTTTGTTGAAGCAAATGCTTGTGAAAGGAGCAGATTGCACTTTCTCGGAGATAGGTCTCAATTTTGACGCTGAGAGCACAAGGTGACACTCCTGCACCCAGCTCAGATTTACACAATCATGGGCAAATATTTCAAGGCAAATGCAGCTATAATGTTTATGTTAAAAACAATAGGTTATGACAGCAGTCAGATGGTTTATATCCCTCAAGTGTTGAAAATAAATTGTTTCTTTTTACACACACGAGATGGAGATTACCAAGGTGAAACATGGCAAAATTTGTAGAAAATGATCTCGTCTGCAAGCAAGGCTTGCTTCCTGGTGCTGGTTGATAAAAACAGTACCCCACAGGACACTGTGCTTTGCCTTAATGAGTCAAACGACAATGAATTTTGAACAAAGAGCTTTGAAAAAATGGGTTTCGTTATTTGGCTTCCACTAAAATTCTACTCACATAAAGTGACAAAGTTTTGAATTCAAACATTGCCTAGAGATGAGTTTTCATTTTCCCTAAGAAGGTGGGTAAGCCTGGCCCACATCAGGTTGTCAGTAATTATGTTAAGTATATGGGTGAACTGGTTTTCTCTAAGCTTACGCCTCCCCTCCTTTTCCTGAAATTCCCCTGATCCCTTAACTAAAAGAAAACCAATATTTCTCAACACCAGCAGACTGAGCAGTCCTCTCATCTTCTCTCTTCTCAGGCCCCCAAGAAGAACAAACCAGAAGAGATAAAGGTGAGGCCAAAGATATGCCATTTTTTAAAAAGATATCAATTTGCTGGTATCATTTTGGCTCACCCTTAGCCCTCTGAATCCTTGATCACATACTTATTTTCGTACCTGACATAACCTCGCACCTGAAGGGCATCTGATGAACAGCAGTGATTTTTTATGACTCTCAGGACCTTGAATAACTTGCAAAGAGTTGAGACGTTACCCCAACTTGTGTACATATTAGTTACAGCTGACTAAATTGCCAGACATCACACATGAAGCAAGACTTTCTATATTCATTGTACATGCCATTCTGTGATTTATCCCTCCATTATTAGACCATTTGCCTTGGTAAAAGAGCTAATTACTAAATTCACGAACACAAAAGGAAGACCTAACTCACTGCACTGCCCTACTAGGTAAAAGTTACAAGAATTTCATTACAGCCTTGATTCAATTATACTTGGATTTCATTTCAATAATATATGTCTGCAGACAGTATCGTAGTTTATCTTTTTAATTTCTTAAGACTTTGGAAATAACACATGGCAGAAAATTAAATAAAACATTACATTTTAGGTCATTCAGACTACTTGAATTTTTTAAATGCAGGATTCATTTTTCCCTCAGTATCAACAATGATTCATTTTCCTCATCCATGATATGTGTAATCTGAAACTTAGCATAACCATTAACAGTTTATTCAGGAGAGTTTATGTTTTATAACATTTGTCTGCAGGACTACAGAGAGGACAGGAATAGAAACAGCTAATTTTAAGAAACAAGGAAGTGTTTTTGATAAAGTGATCATTTTTAACTCATTAAATCATGTTCCATTTATATACATTTATACATAATGTATACAAATTCTTTGTAACATAATTCTTTATCCCCATACTTCCTATTTGAATGTTATCAATATCAGCTCAAACATTTATAATCTCAGAATTGTCTGAGGTCTGCAGGAAATATGTTTACAATCTCCATAATTTCTTTGGAGTTAATATCACATATTTCTTAGTGCCAAATTGAACATGGACAAAGGTATTCCTTACAGATTTCTGATTTATCAATCATGTGTCTTCTCAAAACATAATACTTCATTTTCTATGAGCTTATCAATCTTTTAATTTTCTTTTGATATTTCATTTTGAAAAATGTGCTGTGAATTCACAAGATTAGATTCTTTATGCAGGGATGGAAATGTATACTATATATTCTGCTGTGAAATTGGACATGAGAAAAACCAAACATGTAAAAATATACTGTAAAGATATGCATTTTAATGTAGTAATTATAGTGTATGCAAAATGCATAGTATATATACTGCATTCAAATATTTTAATATACTTGTCTTCTTTATGTAAATATCTATGCATAAAGTTCTATAAATAAAATTGTAAGATAGAGTGAATAACATTTCAACATAGAAAATATATGTATATGCAAATCTATAGATATATATGTATGCATGTATATTTTCCTGATTGAACTTTATATATACTACCCTCCATTTTGACTGAAACAGTGAAATAACTAGCATGTTGCCTCTCTGAAGCCGAAAGCAATTTCCTTTTCTAATTTTAGTTATGCAAAGCCTATGGGCATCATCAGCATTTAGTAATTAGTTTTATAATTACTGCTGTTTTGCTCACTGTCATTCAATTTTTCTTACAACATGGTCTGGGATTGAAACATCCCACATCCACAGCTGTGTAAATTGCTATCCATTTATAAGGCAAAAAAAGTAACATTCCATATACATCATTATTCAGTCAAGAATGTGTTGCTGGTACTTAGGTGATGCCGTGAGTGCATAAGCTGCCCACTGAAATGCCAAGAAAAATGGCATTCCAAATTCCAGGAAATGCTGTCTGACAAAGGAGAGAGAGAACATGAAAGCTGCCAGAAGACCGAGATGACACCGAAGAGTATAGTGAAATCTGAGACATCTGAAGTTTGTGAAGTCAAGACAGCTTTTAAAATGTTAAATAGCAGGGCTTTCTTTCTATAAGAAGGAAGAAATGAACACATGCATATGTGTCCATAGTTGTTCCGCCATGTTTTAATAACTGTGTTTCTTCTAAAAGGTGACCAAAGCCTAAGAAAGGTTTCAATCACAATAGATTAAATTTTCCGGCAACCCGCTAAAAGAGTCAAAACCCAGCTCACTACTTGGATAGTTCAGTTTCATTTCACTAGCAAATTGTACAATCAAAACACTGACCTATCTTTCCTAAAGAATGAAAACTTAAAAGCTAACAAAGAAAGGTTTGGCATAACATTGCTGTGGTAAATATAAACTTAAACACCCTCTCCAAGAAACTCAGAGCAGTCTTTGAATATATCTGTGAATATACTATTCATAGTTACATTCTCTTAAGATTTGTATAAAATCAAAACGAAATAACTGAGTTCCATTTCATAGACTGAAGTGTTTAGGACAGACCTGGGGATGTTCGTAAACCCGGGTCACGCGGAGCTGGCAACCAAGCTAGCCGGAAATATCAGGACACCTCGGTCTTGGGAAAATGTGATAACATGCTCCAAAATTAAGAGCCCATCTAATCTTGAGCAAATCACTCAGTGTCACTGTGCCTTATTTTTCTCATCGGTAAAACCACAGAGGACCTTTCTTCCTTCATAGGACCACCAAGTGGCTGGAGTAAGATAATGATTATGAAGACACACTAGAAAAGACAAGAACTTTCTCTACTTAGCTACTATAGTTCCAGACTGCACTTCTTTAGGCCTCGGCTACAGAGAAGGGCCCTGGGCAGGACTGTCCTTTAGCTTTGCAAGCAACTCACTGGACCTGCTTTTAGGTTCTCTCACGAGCACTTTCCAGACTTTTGAATATCAAAAGTCTTATTTCTACAAATCAATTACAAATGTTTCAGAAACAATAAGATATCTCCTATTTGCTTTCTACCTCCAAGCACTGGGAACACACAGCAGGTGGTTAACATATACTCTTTATTCTAAATGATAAATAAAACTACAATGAGGTAACGTAAAGAAGGAAATCTGCTAATACCTGAAGGCTTCTAACTGGAGAGTTACCCTGTCAGTGACACACAGGAGCAAGCCAGAACTTGGGGTGAACCAAAATGAGGGAACCAGGTGGTCAGGTGGAAGGTTTTAGCTTCACCCCACCATTTCTGAGCAAAGGACAAGCACCTCAAAATCCTTTCTTCTGTGATTCTTTTCCATGGGACAGAGAGAGATGAAACCCAGTAAGGACAGAGATGAACAGAATAAGCCTGGGTGTCATTTTCCCTTTAACTCTGGGGCTGGGGGTATGAAATGTGCCGATTAAGACAATTAAAAGATGCATCAAATAGATGCCAAGAGTTATACTAACAAAACATTCATTATCTTGTCTTCAATATATACTTGTGGCCCAAAGTTTCATTTGATCCAGGGTTTCTTATCACTTACAGAAACTTATTTCCTCACGAGCTGAATGAAAGTAGATTTCGACCATGTATTTCAAGTCTAATGTTCAAATATTTCTTTTTTTTCAAAGCTCTGTATGTGGGCATATACATGTGTGTCTGTGTATACCATTTACTAGAGATTCTCTGGTACATTTTCTATTCCCAGTTTTTATTGTCTCTTTCCAATAAAAATCATAAAAGAACACTGAAGAGTTCTTCAAGGAAGGGATAACAGAGTTGTTGCTTTTACAGTGATTACAAGCTGCATTATGCTTAACCTGCTAGCTACAGATTGTTAAATGAATGAACAAAGAAAAGCCATAAACTGGAAAAAAGCTAAAGAGATCAACCATTATTCCAATGAACAAAAACGCCCCCAATTCCCACTCTTTATTCATAATACCACTTAATTAATGCATGTAGGTAAAAGGAGTCCAAAAAAGGGCAAACAAAAGAATAAAAAGGTTTCTCTTTACCACATTTACACAGAAATTAATGGAGTTTTAAAGGTGTCCATGGCAGGAATAGGAGAGCCGGGTTAGAGGGATTCATTCATCATTTATTATCAACTTAGGGAATGTGGACAATCTTAAATTTATTTTTTGAAACTGTATTTCACTATCAATGTGTAGTTCATTCACACATCAACTTGATGAAGTGAATTATTCTCTATATGTCATTTTATCTAGTTTGTAGCTCGCAAGTTAAATTTTGTGTATTTTCCCACTTTTACTTTGCCATTAAATACATAACTACAGTATCATATCTATTCACGTCATAAGAAAGTCTTATGAGCAAAAGCTCTTACTTGAGCCAAATGTTTACAGAAAGGAAACTGCAACATGAGCAATCAAGAACCAAATATGGGAATCTAGTAACAGTGATACAAACTCAAAATCTACTATAATTTACTATTTATGGTTATAATTTCTGGACTGACAGTGAACCTGATAATTTTCTAAACGGGGAGGCCAAGTAAAATTACACAAGTTTGCTTTTCATTTTAGCAAAGAGGAGAATTGGCACAAAGTGTGGCATCTGTGTGAAATGTGCTCTGGCTGTACCACCTGGGCTGTAGCTGCCTTGCCCACCAACTCACTCCAATTCCAGTTCTGGTTCGTTAGAACTGAAGCAAACATGAAGAGAAGGGAAAACAGTGAGTGATTAGAATTCCACCTGCACTAAACACTAACACTGCTAATGGAAAAGTCATTTAATAAAAGGAATCTAAAAGAGACACACCTCTAATCACAAAGGCACCCACAGTTTCTTTATAAATCTGTGCACAATAGTTTAATCAACAATTAAATTCTTATCACATCATGAGAAGGCAGTGTTCTATGGAAAAGACAATAACACTGGGGAAAACGGGAAACAGAAGAGGAAGACAAATATGATATGGTTTGACTCTGTAAAAAAAAGCCATGGGCATGAGTCTGCAGGAGATGAGAGGGCTGTTGAGAACAGGGCATGTGGATGTCACGCATTTGTAGGGACATCGGGAGTCAGAGACGACTCAATGCCACATAACACACACCAAAATCCATCAGGTCTGCTTGTTTCCCCATTTCCTGTCTATAGACAGTATAGACAAGAGTGCTCGGAAGAGTCCAGAAGAAATATTTAGAAAATATAATTTAACTGGGTATGATCAAACAATACGGTGGACATTTAAATTAAAAAAAAATATATTAGAGTAAAAGACACATCGCCATTAATCCCCATCAAAATACTCCCCCTTACTTTAAACACACTTATCCCACTTCCTTGTCACTTTCTGAAGCAGTTCTAGAATTCCTCTTTCATGAGTGTCTTTAGTTGCACTGTTGTGGCTGCCTGAATATCCTGAATCATTTTGACTTTGGGGAAGAGCCAGAAGTCGCACAGTGCCAGATCCAGTGAATAAGGTGGATGAGGACACACAGTAATGCTTTTATTTGACAGAAATTGCCATATACCAGAAGTGATGTGTGGCAAGAAGCATTGTCATGATGGACGATGATTTACAGCACACTTTAAAACACACCTTCTCTCAACCGTAGCTCACATCCAACTGACTGCACCAAACAAGTTGAAACTTGTCACACACTGTTACTAAGGTTCGATGGCCCACTTCCTGTATTGAAGATCCCTGCCGTTCCATTGGATGGCACTCGGCAGCAGCATTCACAGTATTTTGTGATCACAATGGAAAGCCTCCAAGTCACACATCGCTTGTAGTACGATAATTTCTGTCCAATAAAAACTTTACGTATGGTGGGACCGGCCGAGTGGCGTGGTGGTTAAGCACGGGCTTGGGAAGCCAGCGGCCCTGGTTTGGGTCCCACATGTGAGGGCCAGTGAGATAGCCCTCAAAAAAAAAAACAAAAAACTTTACGTATGGTGTTTCCTCATCCACTTTATTCACTGAGTCTGGCACCATGAAACTTACGGCTCTTTCCCAAAGTCAAAATGACCATGAAAGGTAAATGTTTTGAATGGATTCAAGACACTGAGGCAGGCATGACAGTGAAACTAAAGACACTCATGAAAGGGAACTTCCAGAACTGCTTCAGAAAGTGGCAAGAACAATGGGATAAGTGTGTTCAAAGTGAGGAGGGTATTTTGAGAGGGATTAATGGCAATGTGTCTTTTAATGCAATAATTTTTTTTCTAAAGATTTTATAGGGGAATTGCGGGAGGGGAACAGCGTTGGGGAATTGGGGGAGGGGAACAGACAAGTTGTTGTCTCTTTGTTCTTCAATCTAGTTGTGGAGGATGTTGCTTCACTGGCCCATGTTGGTATCGTCATTGCGCTCTTCCTGGATGAGGCAGATTGGTCTCCGACCTCTGGATGGTCGCTCACGCAGCTATTGGCAGCTCACGCTGGCTGCCACCTGCTTACACTGGCTGCCAGCCACTCACTGTAGCCTATGGCAGCCCACTGCAGCAGGGGCTGCAGCCTACACCATTGCCAGGGCTCCAGTAGCCCAGCTCCAGGTGGAACTGTTGTTCACCATCTTAGCTGTAGAGGGCAGTGTCACTGGCCCTCATATGCGGGATCCAAACCAGGGCTGCTGGCGTCCCAAGCCAGCTCTTAACCAATGCGCCACTCGGCCAGCCCGCAATAATTTTTTTAAATTTAAATATTCACTGTAGTTTTTGATCACACCTTGTATATCCACATTCACCTGAAGAATACATTTGGAAAGACTAGTAAAAGTAATCATGATTTTTTTCAAAAGAGTAGCTACCAGAAGAAATTTCTCTGGAAAACTGGAGAAAAGTGTTGGCAAATCAAAAGAGATTTTTAGAATTTTCAAGAACTCTTTTCTATAATACATCATTTAACCAATGTCACCTCAATAAATTTAATTATGAAAAAACTCTTTTAACTTAAATATATGTTCTAGTGTTTTGCTGTCAGTAGGACTTCTTTTCCATTAGTGTTGTATCTAATACATATTTGAATTAGCATCATATTTGTATCTGGTTACAAATCCTTTTAGGTATTAAAATGCATTTCAAAATAAAGTCTTCATAAAGAGTCTCAATAGGAATAATGCAAAGGAGGCCTACTAACATAATTGTTTTTCATTATATTTGGTAGCATAGACTTAATATGCTTAGATGCAAATAAATACAACTTTTTTTTTTTTTTTTTTTTAGACGGCTGAGAACATTTATTGTTTCTCTTCCATTGGGATCTTTTTTCAGTATTTTTAAAATTTTTCAATTACAGTTGCCATACAATATTATATTAGTTTCAGGTATAAAACACAGTGATTAGACATTTATATAACTTATGAAGTGATCATTCCAATAAAATCAGTACCCATCTGACACTATACATAGTTATAACAACAGTACTGACTATATTCCCAATGCTATAGTCTATATATCCCAATGACTATTTTTATAACTACCAATTTGAACTGCTTAATCCCTTCCTCTTTCACCCATTCCTTCAGCTCCCTCAAATTTGGCAACCATCAAAATGTTCTCTGTATTGATAAGCTTGTTTCTGTGTTGTTTGTTTGTTTATCCTACTCTCTAGATTCCACATATAAGTGAAATCATATGACATTTGTCTTTCTCTGTCTGATTTACTCCACTCAGCACAATATCCTCTAGATCCGTTCATGCTGTTGTACATGTCAAGATTTCATTCTTTTTATGGCTCAGTAATATTTCATTGTATATATGTACTACCTCTTTATCCACTCATCCACTGATGGACACCCAGGTTGCCTCCCAATCTTGGCTATGGTAAATAATGCTGTGATGAACATCTGGATGCACCTGTCCCTTCAAAGTAGTATTTTGGGTTTCATTGAATAAACAACCCAGAAGTGAGATTACTGGGTCCTTCTTTGTCTCTTGTTATATAGCCTTTGTTTTAAAGACTATTTTGTCTGGTATAAGTACTGCTACCCCAGATTTTTTTGTTTGTTTCCAATTTCATGAAATATTTTTTCCATCCCTTTATTTTCAGTCTTTGTATGTCTTTCAATCTGAAATGAGTCTCTTGTAGGCAGCATATGTAAGAGTCTTGCTTTCTTATCCATTCAGCCACCCTATGTCTTTATCTATTTACTTTTTTTTTTTGGCTGAGCCATCCCCTATGTCTTTTGATTGGAGCATTTAATCCACTTACATTTAAAGTGATTGTTGATAGATACATAGCTATAGCTATTGCCATTTTATTATTCATATTTTTAATCTTTTTTTTTTCTTTTTCTTCTCCATAAAGAAGTCCCTTAACATTTCTTGCAATACTGGTCTGGTGGTGATGAACTCCTTTGGCTTTTTCTTGTTTGGGAAGCTATTTATCTGTCCTTCAATTCTAAATGATAGCTTTTCTGAATAGAATAATCTTGGTTGTAGGTCCTTGCTTTTCATCACTTTCAATGTTTCCTGCCAAACCCTTCTGGCCTGCCAAGTTTCTATTGAGAAATCAGCTGATAGTCTCGTGGGAGCTCCCTTATAGGTAACAAATTGTTATTCTCTTGCTGCTTTTAAGATTCCCTCTTTGTCTTTAACCTTTGGCATGTTAATTATTAAGTATTTTGATGTGGGTCTCTGGGTTTATCAATGTTGGGAACTCTGCTTCCCAGGCTTGTATGTCTATTTCCTTTGCCAGTTTAGGGAAGTTTTTCATTATTACTTCTCTCAATAGGTTTTTTCAATTCCTTACTCTCTCTCTTGTTCTCTGGTATCCCTATGATGTCAATGTTGGTATGCTTGACATTCTCCAGAAGCTCCTTAAACTATCCTCATTCTTTTTTCTTTTTGGTATTCTGACTGGGTATTTTCTGTTACCTTATGTTCCAAATCACTGATTTGATTCTCTGCTTCATCTAATCTACTGTTGATTCTAGTTTCTCATGTATTCTTCATTTCAGCTATATATTCTTTATTTCTGACTGGTTTGGTTTTTATGTTTTCTATGTCCATTTTTATGTTTCTGATCTCTCTGTTGAAGTTCTCCCTGAGATCATCGTGTATCCTTATAAACAGTGTTTTGTTCTCTGCATCTGGTAGGTTGCTTGTGCCCACTTTGTTTCATTCTTTTTATGAAGCTTTGCTCTGTTCTTCCATTTAGAACATGTTTCTTTGTCTCCCTATTTTAGCTGCTCCTCTCTGTTTGCTTCTAAGTATCAGGTAGAGCTGCTATGTATCCTGGTCTTGGTAAAGTGGCCTCACATAGTAGTTATCCTATCAGGCCCAGTGGTGCAGTCTCCCTGGTCACCAGAGCTGGGTGCTCAAGATGCGTCTCTTGTGTGGGTAGTGTGTACTTTTCCACTGTAGCTGAGCTTTAATTGCTGTTGGCATATCAGTTGGGGGAACTGACTGACCCTTAAGTTGACTGGTTGTAAGGACTGGCTGTGACTACAGTGGAGGAGCTGTTGTGCTGGGGCTGATCCTAAGGAGCAGGATTCATATGGATGCACCTGTCCATATGACTCTGGTGCCTGCCCAGTCTGTCCGTTGTGTTTTGTGTTTATCTTTTGTGGAGGTGGTTGGGTGATGCTCTGGAGTGATCTGAAGCTGGCCACCCAGTGTGTTGTTTCTGGGGCCTCTTGAGATTTGCAGGCCAAGGTCAGCTGCTGCTGTGCCCTGTCTGAGACCACTTGGTATGAGCTGCAAAGTGATCAATAGATGGTTGCTACTTGTGCTGGGTTTAGAGGTGCCAGGGGGTGACTATGCTGAGAACTGAGGCCAGCTGCAATGAGTGCCAGGCTCAGGGCTGCTTAGTAAGAGGTACAGGGCACACCAAGGCCAGAAACTTTGAGAGACTTTAGGAAAGTCCACAGAATGAGCCAAGATAGGCCATTTGAATGGAAAAGCCATTAGAAGGAACTTGGGAGGGCCTACAAGTTGGGTGGGGTGGGGTCTCAGAGAATTACCAGAGCAGGGTGAAAGGTGTTATCCCAATTGATGGAAACTCAGATATGTAGCTGTCTGTGTCTACACAATGGATGGGGGCAAGGGTCAACTAATGAACAATAGCTTCTGCTAGCACATCTATCTGGGAGAAAGCTGCTCTTCCAGCCCTCACCCTGTAGCCAGAAAATTCAGCTTCTCCCTGTATAGCCCTCATCCCTTTACACTGCTGCCTCAGAGCTGGAGTTCAGAGCAAGTGAGTCCATCAGTGAGTAAGTCCATGCATGGGGATTTTAAGAGGAATGCCTGGGACTCCAGACACTCTCGTCTCACTCAGCGACAATCTTTGCTGGTTTTCACAGCTAGACGTTATGGGACTTCTCTTCCCAGCACTGGAACCCTGGGCTGGGGAGCCCTCACTTCTCAGGGGGTACCTCCACAGCCGAGATATCTCTCCCAATTTTTAACCACAACACGTGGGTGTGGGACCAGCCCCATTCCATATCACCACCCCCTCCTACCAATTTCAAGTGACTTCTTCTGTATATCATCAGTTATACTGTACTTCTGTTCAGGTAGACTTCAGGAGATTCTCAATGATGGTTGTTCTATGGTTTAGTTCTAATTCTGATGTGTTCATGAGAGGAGGCAAGCACAGCATTTACCTACTCTGCCATCTTGACCAAAACCTCCACAAACAACTACAACTCTTTGTCAAAATAGATTTCAATTAACTAAGTACCTTAGTCATGAAGACTATCTGAAGACTGGATTTCCTTAAGACATTTTAGGAAAGAAAAGGTCATTTCCAAATCCTTGGTACAACTGTTAATAACTATTAATTCTAACAGTAGTAAATAGTAAAGGGTTAAAATAGGCATAAATTAACTTTATTGTCAATCATTACATACAAAAGAATAATTAACTCAGTATGTTTATTTATCTACTTTTGGTACTTGATTAAATGAATGATTGATGACAGGTTCCTTGTTTTCTTTTCTTCCTTTTTGTCAGTATAAATGATCAGTAAGAAACTAAACGGTGACATTAAAATGAAATCATTAGCAACCTAAAATTCAGGGTAACCCACATGCAAGAGCTTCTGTCTCCTTCACCATGAGAAACCTAATCAGATCGCTTCACACCCCAAACAGACGTATAACACAGACATACTTCCTAATCAGGTGCTGTCCTCTTGCATTCCACTGAGTCAGCTATATCCATAGTTATGCTAAAGGCCATTCATTTCTTTTCAAGTCATTTTAAATCAAGCTAATTTACAGCATTCTGAGTTCATCGCTGGTGAAATTTATGAACTATGTTGCTGTTTGGCATTTATTATCTTACTAGAACAGAAATATCAAGAAATTCATGAGGTAGAGTCATTCAAAATTAAAATATCAAATAAATAATCATTGATCACTTAAGTCGTTTGATTGGTCTAGGATATGTCATAATTTGATAACATTTGAAAAAGTTATTAGTTCTAGTTCTGTGCAAATCAGGTGACTAGTAGCAGAGATCCATCTCATGCAATCAATATGGATAGAAGGTTTGTTATACATATGGGGTGTAGGTGGCATGCAATGCAATAAGGAATTTTTGTCACCCGAAATCCACTGTCTAGTGTGCTACATGCCCTAGAAACCAAAGTGAAACACTAAGATCTCAGAAGCCTATACAGTAAGTCCCCGAGTTACAAACGAGTTTTGTTCCAGGAAAACATTTGTAAGTCAGGTTCGTTTGTAAGTCTGACAAAGTGAGTCTCATACACCTTTGACACAAATATACAATGTAAAGCCAATGGTTGAACGATTCATGTTATAAGAACGAGCGACGTCTACCATCTTTTTGCCTCGGTCCAATCTCAATTATTTTCACTTTTGTTTCCATGATTATTGCTTTGCACTTCCTAGCAGTCCCCTCCACATCACCACTGCTTTTCCTCTTGCTTCCGGACACCCTGGGCTCTGATTGAGCCCTGTACTACTGTCCACTATCACACTGTACAGTAAGCACACAGCCGTACAACTGTGACAATGTCTGGCACATGACACATGAGCTACTTTCATGATTTGTTCGCATCTACAAATGTTCGTAATGCGAGGTCCGTTCGTATCTCTGCAACTCGAATGTTCCTATGTCGGGGACTTACTGTACTTAAATATCTGACTTGAACTGGCTGCTCTCCTGAGCATTGTTTAACCATTACTTAAAATGTTACCACTGTTTTGACAATTTTTCTCTGTGATTCTCTGAACAAGATCATGAAATGTAGAATCTCAATGCACAGTTCAGATAGGAAACAAAAAGAGAAAGAAAAATAATATTTGAAGTAGAAGGAAGGCAAGGGATGGCTGCAGAACAAAGTCTGAGAACTCAAATTTCCCTAACATTTCAAATTTCATTCATCACAGCAAAAGTAAAATTTGCAACAGACATAATTCTAAAGAGAGAACAATAGAGAAGCGGAGAATGAGTTCAGCAAAGAACTAATGCTATCCAGGGATTATAAACCTGACAATGTGCAAGTTGTCCCATGAAAAAAAATTAGTGTACTGCAAAATTCTGACTTCATAATATGGTTTCAACTTATAAATAATCACTAGTGAGTAAGTGTGTGAATGTATTTGTGACACTGATAGAACATGCTTTGTTGTGAAGATGAAGAAAGCAACCACACTCTTATTCACCAAGTCTACCTTGACCAAACAAGTTAGTTACGGCTAGAGCAAAGTTTAGGGGTGGGTTCCGAATGATTTCCTGTTGTGGGGTTAATTTACTCAAGTGCTAACCTTAACAATGATACTGACATCATGTGGACAATTATCTAAACAACTATCTACTTGCCAGTCTCACTCAATCTATTTTGGGGTATTGGCTGGAAATGTGCTGGAATGCAATTATTGCCTAATGGCTGATAAGACAAGATGCTATGGTTACTAAATACATACCAGTTGTCTATATAGGAGTTTTCCAGAGTTGTGAACAACATAAATTAAAGATTATAATATTTTAGCCCTTCTTGCTTTTTGTACAGAGGCTAGTATGAATGGATTTGGGCCTCTTGAACTATATCCATATATCATGGTCCAAATTTAATGACTTTTATTTAGTTCACTAAATAAAAGCATCTAAGTTCACTTTAAGAATGACTCTTTGAATATCCCTTTTTTTCCTTACTTATATTCCTTTTGCACAACAGATCAAGAGTACTTAAAAAGAACTCTACATACAGAAAGAAAAATGATGCGATGCTCATCTCATGGGGTTTTATAAGTATGAACTGTGATTATGGATGTGTAGTATCTTTGCATGTTTTTCTAACCTATTCATATGAGAAAATACCTTTGTACACGATAAAGATTACTATGTTGATTCTATGATTTTTAAAAAAAGTTAATGTGTAAAAAATGATCATAGATCTCCATATTAGACAACAAAAAAGTGTAGACTCTTTAGACCACTAAAGCAATACCTGGCGTGAGTAAAGCACAAGGAATGTGATATGGATAATTTTGTGCTTCCCAATATTTTTCTGAAATATATTGCCATTAGACACAAGTCAATAACCCAAATTTATTGTTTATATTTCTGTTCCCTTATCTTAAGAAAACTTAAAAACTGAAAACATGAATGTAAAATATGTATTTGGGGGAACCATCACCTGTTTGATTGAAAGAGTTCAGTTTTTACAAAATATAAATTGCCACAGAAATCCTTTACCTAGAGTGTTTCTCAATATATAAGAAATGTGATTATATTAACTTACTTGTCAAAGAAAATTTTATAAATGATTTTTCTGGGACTTGTCATTTCACAAATGGCAGTACCCCTCCACTGTAAGGCATAATTAAGTAAACAGAATTGTAATTGTCACTGTAAATACTTATTAAACTTAGGAAACATTTGAAAAGCACTTGAGTAACTACGTGAAGTATGATGAAACAGGTCACCTGAATAATTTTTAAAATGTATTTTCATTAGTAGAGTAAAAAAACCTATTTTAGTAATTTCCCACCATCATAGCTAGTGCTATGACATTAGTATCTATAAAATGTTAAAATGTGAGGGGACAGCATATGTAAGTGGACAGAATTGTGGGTAAAGCAAAAATACTCCTGGTTTAATAATACACATAACTCCATTTCACTGAGCATTCTTTTACACCCATCCGGGATATGAAAATATTGCATTTTTATAAAGAAAACAACAACGACAAAGATCCCAACTCTCAGAATTAGGGAAAGTTTTTGTTTTTATCAAGTTAACAAACTTTCTATGGTCATCTGTGCTCTATGATCACCTTTCTAGAATAGGTCTGTATTAATTGATGTCATGATAAGTATATGATTTTATGTTTAATAGTCTAATTCTCTCTTATGTAAATATGAAGTATGTTGTTGAATAAAAATAAAAGATGAGGATTCTATCAGATTTTATCCTCTGCTGTTAAGGGAAGTTTGTGTGTTCTTTCCCAGGGTCTGTACCTTACAAAAAATGATATTATTTCCTTAACTCTGTCACTGGAGTCAAAGCCAGCAGAGCGTATTGCTGTAGATTTGGGACAACAGAGTGCAGGAGGACAGATCTGAGATCAGACCCAGTTTTATACTAGGAAAACTGCATATGGCACCTATGATGTTAAACTATAGAGAATTAACACATATTAATTTGGCACTGGTTAACTAAATGCTTCTGACATTTCCTTCAGCACTTAACCTCATTTTCAGAGAACGGACTGCTGTAAAAGAACGTACACTCATTAAGAGTTTATTTCCTCAAAATGCTGGAGGATAGCAATTTTCCACTATGAGGAATCAGAAAACTGCATTTATTTCCTTAACTGGGGGATGTGGGAAGACCCCAATGCTTTTTGTTTTTGAGCAAGCATAACAGGTTTGAAAATGAAGAATTTCATCTTGTT
Organism: Aselliscus stoliczkanus; assembly: GCA_033961575.1. NCBI lineage: Eukaryota > Metazoa > Chordata > Mammalia > Chiroptera > Hipposideridae > Aselliscus > Aselliscus stoliczkanus. The sequence continues at coordinate 77,318,222 of CM066732.1, forward strand.
GTCACACCCTGCTTTACCTCATTTTAAGGCTCGCTGTGTTTTCTTTACAAAGAATGAAATTTTAGCAGGAGCAGAAGCCAAATGCTTAAAATGAATGATCAACTTACAATTCATATGAATCTCTTCTTTCATGCTGCTCTGCTTAAAAATAGCATCCTAAATGCACATCTGCAAAGACTGTGCAACCCCCCTTTCCTGAATTGTACAAATTATTAGAGTCGTTGACAAAAGATTTTTTTTGTTTCGGGGTTGGTCTGGGCACTCTCTTTGGCAGACTGCCACTTTTCTCGCAGTAGAAATATTGCTTGTAGAAAGCCACATTGTACAGAACAGCTGTTCTGCTAAAACATTGAGCTAGCAACCCAAGAAATGACTGACTTCACATGTGAAGCAAAACTGTTCCCTCCCTTTGTGCTAATTTAAATGAAATAACAGCACAAAACATTCTCTTCCACGCCGTCTAGTCTTCCCTCCCAATTATAGGCTTTAGTGGGGCGTGTGTGAGCTGGGTACCAAGGAGCATGTGACTGTCTTGCCACTGTTCCAATGTCAGCTTCAACTTTGGCCATACTACTGTGAGGCTCCCAGGATAACAGCCCTTCTCCTGATCTTATCCTATCTGTATTCAGTTTTTCGATGCTGAGGGATTTTCTATGAACTATATACGTTAGAATTGTGAAATTAAAACACACACCTCATGCCAGACTTTCTTCCATCTTTATGAAAAGCTAAGATAATAGACAGAAGATTATAGGAGATTATATTTGATGATGCTCTTGCATTATATGTATGATATGTGATCTGTACTTTTGGTTATTTGAGATCATGATCGGATAATAAAAATATACACAAATAAGCTGTGTTCTATGTGGCATTTGGGTGTTCTGTTTAAAATACTCTTCTGAAAGAAAATACCCTTCATATGCTTACTTAATATCTGAGGGACCACAATTCTCATTAAATATCACCATGTTCACAGCTTTACCTATATTTATGCATAATAGATTATCCAACAACAATGAGTATCTAAAAAAAAAAAAGAACTGGAGAAATGCTCATTTGAAAATAGAACTTCATGAAATCAATTACTTGGAAAATAGTATAAGGTCCATATTTTAAAATTATCTTATATAAATTCAGTATGTTCACCTATGAGAAACTGTGCAGCGTAAAGTCCTATTCATCTGTCAGGTTCAGTGTAAAGGCTACTTTCTTGGTACCCCATTTGTCAGCAATCTTTGTCTGTGATCACACATTACTTGGCTAAGACCTACTCTTCCAACATGAATACTATTGGGCTGTCGGAAAAGTCATGACATATTTTTTTCTATGTTTTTCCTTGCAAAAATGCGTCATGACTTTTCTGACACCCCAATATATTACCTTATTACTTGGTGAGCATGCGAGTCAATCCTACTAGATTAAAACCCCTAAAAGGTTCAGTTCTTTTCCTTCTTTGCATTCCCCCTAGAGCCTAGTATAGAGTCTTGCAATGTAGTAAGCATAAAATACTTAATAAAAAGGCAAGTAAAGTGAAAGAAGTATGACCCATTCCTGTCCTCTAATGACAAATGAAATTATCACCCGAAAACCTACTCTAAGATCATATCCATAAAGCCAAAATGCTGAGGAAGGAAATGTCACCTATCTCCATTGTTTCCATAAATTGGCCTTTCATTTCAGACACAGCCTATTTTAAGAGTGCTTCTGTCTTATCATCTCAATGAATTATTCACATATCAATAATGTATATAATCAACTTTTATATCTCATTATGGGAAGAATTAAAATAACATCCCGAATTGCTTGTGTCATTTCAGAAACACTCAAAAATTCCTCTACTCTGTCACATGATACCAGTTAAGGCTTTTTACATGGTAGAATCCCAAATTGTATTTCAAAATAAATCCCACATGTAGAACATCTTTTCTTCTGATTAACATCATTTTGGAAATCCAATCTTCCCAAGGGGGGGGTGGGGAAAGACTTACCTCTAACATGATAAAAACCATGACCAGCGAATTCTAACATGCCTTTGGTAGTTCCCAGGTAAACTTAAGGAATCTAGGCTTGCAGCAATGTAAAAGCCTGGATTCTCAGGCCCAACTGCAGAAAAAAACTGAGGCCAAAGAGATGTGACTTGTTCAGTCACGAAGAGCTGAACTCAGGAGTGTTCAACATCACTGGCCGAGACCTTGCTACTAACAAGGCATTTTGAAGCCATATGAAAATGGCTGGTATGATTAGCTTCTGTTGCATTCATACATTTTGCTGGCTCCGTGAGCCTTGTTTACGTGGACGGCACATTTATTATGGGCAGTTAGAACTCCTGCAAGAGTCTCCTTCTGTCAGCTTAGTAAAGGTATTATTTCACTCTTCCAACAGGAGATGTGCATAGAGCAAAGAATTTATTGACTCACAAGAAGGTACAATCTGATTGCCTACCAGGTGTAAATCAGAAAATAACATAGGCTGACTTGATACAGGTTTTTCTGCAACTTCAGGAGCTCATGATCCAAAGGAGATGCTATAAGGGCATGTTAGGTCAGGTGCCAAATAAGAAAATATCACTTCTCCACTTTACAAAAGTCCCCGCATGCCCAAAGGGAGGCTAAACTGCATCTGCATCCCTATTTTCTTTCATAACTTGCTTGAATATTACATTTTACACATTTTGCTATGTGATCTTCACATCTCTTTTCAAAATGGAAAATGATAGCAATTTTGCTTTTATGCTAAGATTCTTGTAAAAACCTGGATACTATTCATCTACGTTTATAGAAGAAAGCCAGTATTTTAAAGTATTTATAGAAAACCCAAACTATATACACAGTCTGTTTTCATCATCAGTGCTGATATTCAAAACAGCCTTATTTTCCCAAACTGTAAAATTATATATGAGAGATGGGCTTTAATTACACAACACTCCTGAAAAAATTTGTTAGTTTCTGTAGTGCTTTAAAAAGGTATGACTTATTATTGCATTGTGTCGTACACCTGAAACTAATTTTTTTTAAAATGTTTATTTCACAATAAAATATTTAAAATTTTTTTAAAAAAAGGTCTAACTATGAACTCAGGAACTTCAAGTTCTTCCAGCCTCTCAGTACAGTAATATTCACACTTTAAGCACTCTCAACAAACCAAGTGATTGATGGATCTCAGTGGACAATGGCAGACCACAATAGTTATTTCCTGGTGACTGTATTTTGTTTCTTTAGTAACAAGTATAGTACATTGTGAAAATTAAATTATACTACACAATTTAGCCATGTTTCTTCATTTTATATACAAATGGTTTTGGAGATATGTTTAATTCTACTTGCAAATGATTAGTTCAGCTTTACCAATCTATTCATTCTAATGCTGGTAATAACATTAGGTTCTTGATATAAAAATCTCACATTTCATTTTTCTAATGATTATTTTGTGGTGATTACAGCCATACCATGTCTTAAACCACCAGATGAATCAGAAAGGCAACTAATAAATTAAGTGGGAAAATAAAACATTTTCTTGAACTGACCAGTTGTTTGATTAGTTAAGTTAAAATGGTCAAACAATACTCCTGTGTAGACAAAGCATTAATCATATCTCTCTTTCATATGATTCTTCATCTAGAGATGACTATCTAAATTGTCCTAGTTTGGATCATTTGCTACATTTAATTAAGAAAGCAGGCGGACCTGACATCAAAACATACTACAAAGCTACAGTAATCAAAACAGTATGGTACTGGCATAAAAACAGACACATAGCCCAATGGAATAGAATAGAAAGCCCAGGAATAAACATATCTATATATGGTCATTTAATCTATGACAATGGAAGCAAGAATTTACACTGGAGTAAAGATAGTCTATTTAATAAATGGTACTGGGAAAATTGGACTGACACTTGCAAAAAAATGAAACTAGACCACCTACTTACACCATATATGAGAACAAACTCAAAATGGATTAAAGACTTAAATGTAAGACCTGTGACTATAAAACTCCTAGAAGAAAATATAGGGAGTAAGTTTGCAGACATTATCCTGAGTAATATTTTTACTTATATATCCCCTCAGGCAAGGGAAGTAAAAGAAAAAATGAACATATGGGATTACATCAAACTTAAAAGTTTCTTCACAGCAAAGGAAACCATCAATAAAACAAAAAGGCAGCCTACTGAATGGGAGAAGATATTTGCCAACGATATATCTGATAAGGGATTGATATCCAAAATTTATAAAATACTCATGCAATTCAACACCAAAAAAACAAATAACCCAATTAAAAAATGGGCAGAGGATATGAGGAGGCATTTCTCTAAAGAGGACATACAGATGGCGAACAGGCATATGAAAAAATGTTCAACCTCACTAATCATCAGAGAAATGCAAATAAAAACCACAATGAGATACCACCTCACTCCAGTCAGAATGTCTATCATCAACAAATCAACAAACAACAAGTGCTGGTGAGGGTGTGGAGAAAAGGGAACCCTGGTGCACTGTTGGTGGGACTGCAAATTGGTGCAGTCATTATGGAAGTCAGTATGGAAGTATCTCAAAACACTGGAAATGGAACTGCCGTATGACCCAGCAATTCCACTCTTGGGAATCTACCCAGAAGAATCCAAGATGCTAATTCGAAAAAATATATGCACCCCTATATTTATTGCAGCGCTATTTACAATAGCCAAGACTTGTAAACAACCAAAATGCCTATTGGTAGATGACTGGATTAAGAAACTGTAGTACATTTATACAATGGAGTATTACTCCACTGTAAAGAAGACTGAAATTGTACCATTTGCAATGATATGGATGGACCTAGAAACTATAATGTTGAGTGAAATAAGTCAGTCGGAGAAAGACAAATACCATATGATCTCACTTATATGTGGAATTTGAAAAACTGAATGAATGAGCATAAGAAACAGAAACAGTCTCATAGATATAGAGGAAAAACAGGGTTGCTAGTTGGGAGGGAGTTGGGGATGAGGGAGAAGGGGAAAGAATTAGACAGCATAAATAGGTAACTACAGTATTATCACAGGGATATGAAAGACAGTTCGTGGAATATAATGTTGTTAAAATTTTGTGGGGTGTCAGATGGTCACATGTTTTGTTAGGGAGACCACTTCATGGATGGAGTAGAGGCTTGATCACTGCACTGTATACCTGAAATTGATGTTGTATAATATTGTATGCCAACTGTAATTGAATATATAGCCATGGGATGTGGATTATATGGCGGAAGGGAGTAAGGGGGGGAATTCTAATAGATAGTATGATATGGGGGTGAGGAGTAAGGGGGAGAATTGGGGGAAGAGGGTTGTCATTTTGAGGGGTAAAAAGTATAACTATTGCACTTTGTTGTACACCTGAAGCTAATTAAAAATATATATAAATAAATAAATTTAAACATTGCAAAAAAAAAAAAAAGAAGAAAGCAGGGGGAAACAATAAGCCAGACCATGACAATACATTCATATGACTTTATACTTCATTTTTCAGCAATATATGCAATGCAGAAAACTATTGGGTTGTTGGAAACGTCATGACATATTTTTTTCCAAAATGTTTTTCATTGCAAACATGCGTCATGATGTTTCTGACAACCCAATATACTGGGGTTGGATAATTAAATTTGTGAACTCATCCTAGAAAAAGTGCTATATATCTCATTGCTGAATATCACTATGGTCATCTTTGAAGTACTCCCTTTGGGAAGCTATGCACCGATGCCAGTGCCTAGTTGACCCTTCAAAGCAATTTTGGAACTCTTTTTCTGGAATGGCTTTCAGAGCTGTTGTCCTATTACCCTTGATGTCCTGAATGGCATCAAAATGTCTTCCTTTCAATATTTCCTTTATCTTCAGGTAGAGAAAGAAGTCATTGGGGGCCAGATCAGGAAAGTAGGGAGGGTGTTCCAATATAGTTATTTGTTGACTAGCTAAAAACTCCCTCACAGACAGTGCAATGTGAGCTGGTGCATTGTCATGATGCAAGAGCCATGAATTGTTAGCAAAAAGTTCAGATCATCCAACTTTTTCATGTAGCCTTTTTAGCACTTCCAAATAGTAAACTTGGTTAGCTGTTTGTCCAGTTGTTACAAATTCATAATGAATAATCCCTCCGATATCAAAAAAGATTAGCAACATCGTTGCAACAAGTTCACTAACTTAGTTGTCAAAGTTCATACACTTGTACATCCATGGAAATCTAGTGAAATATGCAACACCGCATCCCTATTCTGGCCATCACAGTACATGGATTATAGGAACACATATTAGCTCTGAAGATAAAACATAACACTTTACTAGCCATTCATTGTTATCACTATAACTTTAAAAGGGGAAAGAAAGATTTATACGATCTGAAGAGAAACCAGAGTATTCACTGTAACTTTAAAACAAACACAAGAGGCAACATGTTATAATTAGTAGGATGTTGTCAAGCTAGTAGATCATTTATGATTAAAACACTTAATAAAATGGGTATAGAAAGAAACTATGCAAGATAATAAAGGCCATGTACAAAAAAACCTTCAGCTAATATAATAATTGTGAAAAATTGAAAGCTTTTCCTCTAAAATCAAGAACAAGACAGGGTTTCCCTCTGTCACCACTGTTATTCAACATAGTATTGGAAGTCGTAGCCACAGTAGTCAGGCAAGAGAAAGAAATAAATGGCATCCAAATTGGGAATAAAGAAGTTAAATTGCCACTTTTTGCAGATGACATGATTATTTTCATAGAAAACTCTAAATATTCCACCAAGAAACTATTAGAAATAAATGAATAAAGTTGCTGGATATAAAATCAATGGACAAAAATTCATTGCCTTCCTATATACCAACAATGAAATTTCAGAAAAATAAATGATAAAAACAATTCCTTTGGCAATTACAATAAAAAGAATAAAATACCTATGAATAAACTTAACAAAGGATGTCAAGCACCTATACACTGAAAGCTATAAGACATTCTTGAAAGAAATCCAAGAAGACACAAAGAAAAGGAAAGATATTCCATGGTCATGGATCGGAAAAATCAGCCTCTGATAGGAACTGATATCCCAATATATAAAGAGCTCATACAACTCAACAATGAAAAGAAAACAAGTAATCCATTTAAAAAATGGGCAGAGGACCTAAATAGACACTTCTTCGAAGAAGACATACAAATGACCAACAGATATATGAAAAAATGCTGAACTTCACCAACTATTAGGGAACTGCAAATCAAAACCACAATGAGATATCACCTCACACCTGACAGAATGGCTATCATCAACAAGACAAATAATAACAAGTGTTGGAGAGGCTGTGGTAAAAAAGGAACCCTCATACATTGTTGGTGAGAACATACTTGGTACGGCTGCTATGGAAAATAGTATGGAGGTTCCTCAAAACATTAAGAATAGAATTACAATATGACCCAACAATTCCTCTTCTTAGCATCACCCAAAAAACCTGAAAATATTTTTCCATAAAGACATATGAGTATATACCCGGATGTTCATTGTAGCATTACTTACGATGACTAAAACATGGAAACAACCAAAACATCCTTTAATAGGTGATTGGATAAAGAAGATGGGGTACATACACACAATGAAATACTAGTTGGCCATCAGAAAAGATGGAATACTGGCATTTGCAACAACGTGGATGGATCCTGAGATTATTATGCTAAGCAAAATAAGTCAGAAAATGTCAGGAAGCATATGACTTCTCTCAAATCTGGGATACAAAACTGAAAGCAACAAAGGAACAAGACAAAGAAACAAAAACTCATAGACATAGATAACAGTTTAGTGGTTACCAGACGGTAACGGGGGTGGGGGGTGGGAGATGAGGGAAAAGGGGGTCATATAGAAGGTGATGGAAGGAGAATTGACTTTGGGTGGTGAACACACAATGTGATATATAGATTATGTATTATAGAAATGGACCCTTGAAACCTATATAATTTTACTAACCAATATCACCCCAACAAATTTAATTTAAAAGAAATAGTAGGATGTTTCTGACCACAATGAGTTCTGAAAAAGCATCAAAGTCCCTTCCAGTTCTAATATTCTTTACAGGGGTTGCAAAACTACGACCCTCAGGTCAAATCCAGCCTATTACCTGTTTCTGTACAACCCACAACTTGAGAATGTAATTCAAAAACAAAACAAAAAATTTAAGCTAAAAAATAACTCATAAGACAAAAAAATTCATGATATTTTATAATTACATTTTAGTCCACAAATAAAGTTTTGTTGAAATGCAGCCATGCTCATTCAGTTACGAATTGTCTGTGGCTATTTTTGAACGGTAACAGCACAAGTGTGTCGTCGCGGCAGAGACTTCATGGCCCACCAAGGTTAAATGATTTACTATCTGGTTCTTTCCTGAAAAAGCTTCTGACCCTTGTTCTACCACTCCGTAGTGAGCCCTTGTATAGGCTGCCTAACTTTCCCTTTTAGGCAATCTTTGACCAGGGTGGGAAGAACAGACGATGCATCGCAAGTCGTAACTTTCAGTGAAGAAAGAAGGGGGAATACCAGAGTGTATATCTGTGTTCAGGCGATTCTTTATTTCTAGAAATCAGTCATTTATAGTTTTAAAGGAAACTACACGTAGACAGCTTAATCAATTTTCTTTCTTCCATGTTCTGATTGATATTGTAATAGTTAGTTAATCACATATGTTAACCAATACAACCAACAACTGAAGCCCTAGAAAAGGCTGAGTCTGTGAGGGCTCAACACTGACCAGGTGGAAAGGCAGGAAAGTAAGACAAAACAAGCTTCCATTTGGGCAGAGGTTTGTTTTCCTTGTGTTTCTGTCATTAGAGTCAATTATAGTGTTTTTTCAAAAATAACCGCCTTACTTTTTAATAATTTTAGATTTATAGGATAGTTGCAAAGTTAGTATAGAGAGTTCCTATATACTCGTAGTTTTCACCCAGCTTCCCCTAATGTTAGCATATAATGCTTTTTTTCAATGATTCTTTTCATTGAATTATTACTCCTTTGCCTTTGAATGGCCCAAAAATATTTTCTGAATTTGGACACTATGGTAATATTTGATCTAAAAAGGGATAATCTTTACACATAAGCCATATATGAGCATGTATGTTTATGTATAACGTAAAAGGGGAAAAAGGGATATTAATGAACAGCTGGTGACATATGCTGAACATAGAAAGACAACTATTTTATGGAGGAAAATACACTTAATTGGGATTCCGAAAGCCCCAATTCCAGTCCCAAGTTTGTTATTGACTTTGTTTGTGTCATTAATCTTTATATCGGTTTTCTGAACACAATAGCAAGGGGCTTGAAACAGGAGACCTGTGATCTTTAAGTCAAAAATTCTGTTGGCCTTCTTTTCCTGCCCAGGCGCTGACATTCACTGACATATAAGGACCCAGAAAGTATGTGAAAAGTTGCAGTCAATCAGTATTCAAAGCCACACTAGTTTTACAGGTGGAGGTCACCACATATTTATTAAAATACAACTAAGAATTATGCACAGTATCTGCAAAGGCGTTTCTGAAAATTAAAGCCACAGTACAATTTCAATCATAGAAAGCAGTCAGAGGTGACTCCTTCTTTGCTGTGCCCATGAAATATCATTATCTACAGAGTGTTGAAACTATATATTGTGCTTGGCAGGAGGTGATAGGGCTAACAAAAGCAAGTTCAAGAATTCTAGTCCTAAGAAAACAGAACACATAAACTTGAAAGTCCTAAAGGAGTACAATATAGGAATGCCATGCCACAGGATACCATGACTAAAATATTACATTTTCAAGAACTGGCAGACTTCTTAAAATAAGTTGGCTGTGATATAGGATGTAAGTATGTTCCCTGAAATTCATCAAGAGTAAAAGCAAGTAAGAAATTCATAAAGTTCTAGATCCATATTTTGTCTATATCATATATTTGGCACTTAACTTATTTAATTTAAAACTTCATTGTGTGATGTCTTATTTACCTGTCTTTCATTTATAATAATTGCGTGTATGCATCAACATCTGGATGATCAACAGATAAAAGTGTTTAAGAGACAGCACCATTACATATGAGTATTTTTTAACGCATTGCACAAAAGACATGATACTTTGTGTATGAGGAATTAAGTAAAAGAGAATGCAAATAGAAATTATTAGCAGAATATAAAGAGTTAGAGCATGTGGCTTTTGAAATTATTAATGAAGAGCTTCAAGAAACCCAATAGTCCCAGGAGAGGCTAATTTGACACAATAATTGTAAAATCCTTTTAATGAATTGGGGTTTTGAATTAGAGAGTAAGCAGTCATCCAGACCAGGATCATTGAAAAAAGGAAAACTCAAATGAGAAAACTGAGGTCTAGAGAGGGCATTATAACATAGGTCATATGGTTTATTTAAATTTATCAAAAGCTCTCATCTTCCATCCTTCCTTTTCGTCTTTCACACTTATTTTTCAACGAACAATAAATACCTCCAAGGCCACGGTCATGCCTTATACTCTCTCTATATGCCCCACAACATTCGGCGAGGACTCAGGATTTACTAAGAGAAGGTACTCGGATATTTGTTGAATGGAGTTGAATTTAGATACCCAAGTACCAGCCAAGTGGCGCGGTGGTTAAGAGCTGGCTTGGGATGTCAGCGGCCCTGGTTCAGATCCCACATATGAGGGCCAGTGACACTGCCCTCAAAAAAACAAAAAAAAAACCAACATAGACACCCAAGACACTTATGGGTTTCTTCAGACTACTGCTTTTAACTTTCAACTTCTCAGCCTATAGATTCCCTGACAGAAACATGTAGGTCATTACAGGGCAGGGGCTGGCAGCTCATCCTGGGGGTGGAAGGTGGAGGCATTACCATTCCTCCTAGCTCCTAATCCATACAGTTTACTTTCCCAGTGGTTTCACACTATTCCCATCATTCTCCTTCCTTTTATTTTTACTCTTTTTTTTCCTGTTCCTATCCTATGACTTAGACTGACCCAGAGCTCTCATCATTATTTAGCTTTGCTAACAATAATCCCAAGATGCATCCAATTCTATACAATTCAATTTAAAAACATGGCTAAATTCTGACTTTCCTGGGTGCTGCACATGGAGACATAAAGATGTGTGAGTTGACCCAGACTGTTCTGTCAAACAGCTCATAGTCTAAGTATAGAGGCAGGTATATAAAGAAATAATTATGAATTGATAATAAAGCAACATAAGACTTGTCAGTAACCTATAGAAAAAAATGACTAATGTTCTGAGAAAGAAGAGATATACATAAGAAAAATGACACTTGACGTTGGCTTTGAAAAATAAATATGAGTTCAGCAAACCCAGAAGAAGGAAAATGGCCTTGCACTCAGATGATGGCATGTACAAAGGCATAAAGATATAGTCTGCACATTCAGTATTGCTAGAGAAAAAGAAGATGAAAGGAGGGAGGGCAGATGGATGAATTCTGATGTAGGATGCAAAAGGGTACACATGCACAATTTGTCCACAGTTTCCAGAATTCTACACACACACACACACACACACACACACACACACACACACACACACACAAATTCCTTAAGAGGTATTATGTACTTTTGCTCACCCATCTTACACATTTGGCATGACCATGAAAAGAACTTTTCCCAAATATCTACTGCCCTTTGATTGGGGGTAGACCTGAGCTCAACCCTTATTCAAGGAGTGATGCCCAGAAAGGGCTGTGGCAAGAAGTAGAACCCCCCAGCTCATCCCCGCCTACCTCTGTCAACCCCCAGGCTAACGGTAGCTATATGAGGAGTAAAACCTTTGTATCACGTCACTGAGATGTAGTAATTACTTGTTCTCCTTGAGTCGATGTTTGGATGCTCAATATTGCCAGGTGCACTGAAAAAAATGATGAACAGTCAAACTCTTTGACAGTGGCATGTGGCAAGAAACCAGCGATGCTTTCTCATATTCTTCATGCTGAAGGTGGACTACCGTCCCCTTTGGAGATAGCAAAGCTTTTCCAGATAAAAGATGAAACTTCATAGAATTTCTGAGACACCGATTCTGTCATCAAGCCCACATTTGTCAGAAAGTTCTTTCTGCCCAGTGTCAAAAATGACAATCCCAGGGAAATGTGGCAATAAAAACATTGCTCTTTCAAACACAATGTAAAATATAAGAAAGTAAAACATTAGTTCTTAAATGAACTTCTTCCAGAAGGCATAACTTACACTAAAATGATATAAAAGGATAATAGCATGTAATTAAAAAGACTTCCAGGAAGTACACCTAAGAAAACACAATTATGTTACATCATATTGCCATATAATTGCAAAACCTGGCACTTGGTACCAAAATAAACAGGAATGAATATTGGCACCTCAGCTTTTGGAGGGTTCCATTTCCATTTGGTGCCACTACTGATGTTGGATTGAGGTGAATAGAACTTGAGACTAGAACAGACATTCTACTGATGATGATGGAGGTAAGAAGAGGAACCAAGCAAAAACCAAGTTTCCACTACTTCACCTATTCTCCTAGCCCTCCAGGGAGTTTCTGTTCAGAACCCAAGGGTTCCATCTGGGTTCTATCATTTATTTGCATAAAAAGAATAAAATACTGCAGGCGGATGTACATGCTATGTACTGATTCTAAGGACTTCTATATCATGTGGTTTTTCAATAATGAGGAATATAACATTTGTCCCCAAACAGAAATGCCACTTGGTAGAAATAAATGCAGACAGTAAAATACCAGAACAGGAGCTGGGAGGCCTGTGAGCTACTTAGACCAAGAAGACCTATCATTCAGACAGTCTACCTTTAAAGGAAACAGACCTATTTTATAAAAAGCGATCTATGTTTTGGGAAACAGCCATTAGAGTAATTCAATGTTACTCTGACGGATGTCCTACTCACTTACCCTACATGACTATTTTCAAGGAATCCATTAAAAATCATTGCTTAAGTAACAGTCTGGTCTTTGGTTAACAATATACTGCTTAAATAGAGAACTGTAGGTCTCTCCTCTCAGGAACATCATCACTTATTTCAAAATAGATGCCTAGGGCCGGCCAAGTGGCTCAGTTGTTTAAGAGCTCACTCAAGAGTGCGAACTCTGAGCAACAGGGTTGCCAGATGGATTCCCGGCCTGAGCTGAGCAGCCTCTGAGCTGCCAACAGGTGGCAGGATGGCTCAGAAAAAAAAAAAAAAAAGATGCATGAAAGAGTGAAGGGAAATTCTATGAAAAATAGCAAAGTTCTTCTCCAATGTGTCTGGCCAGTTTTAATCACCAGTGGTCTTGCGTATTTTTCAACTGTTCCCTTCTAAAGGCTAAAAATGTCTTACATTTTACATACAGTGTTTTAGCTTTGTTGCCTGTCACACTCTGTTGTTTAAAAGCTGCAATGTTTAAATTAAAACCTATGCCTCCAGTGGTAAACAGTCCTGGATTAATAGAGTTGCAGCAGATACACTCCAAAAATTGACTGAACTCTGTGATATTAGAAAGAAGGAAAATTTATCTAGTTTTAGCAAATGTCAAATCAGCAGCTATTGCTTTTAAGATTAATAAAAGATATAATGGTTTCCAGATAGCCTCTAAATAGAGATTACTATGAATGGAGAAGTGATTTACCAACAGTCACCACAATGAGATTTCTTTAAAGGTTACAATCATCAGTTATTTAGCTGAAACACTGCTGAGAATGCCTGGTCATTTCTTGAATAATGCATAATGTTCATTGTAGATTTGATCTGTATTATAACAATACAGATATTTCTAAAATAATGGAAAACAACTATCTGTTACCTTCCATTTGCTTAACATATCGTTTCCATGAAGTAATTGACTCAGGACATATTACACACTGCCACCTGAGTGTTCTTTCTGCAAGCATAACTTATAAATAATCTATACACAATGGACATCAAAAAACAAACTTATCAAGCTTTACAGACTTTTAAGAAAAGGCGTAATGACTAAAGCACCTTTCTGAAGCAGTAAGTTAAAGTAATTAAAATCCTACATAGTTGTGTGGGACCCATTTAAATTTAAGCTTTGAAATTTAATTATTAACATGAACAACTCCTCACACTTTTAAAAATTGTCACCTACAATGTGTAAGCATTTTTCATATAAATTTCCAAATGCCTTTAGGTTGACTCAAGAGACTGCTTGGAGAAGTGTGACGTATAAATGTCTATCGTTTTATTGTTGGATTATGAACAGCAACATGTGAAGACATGATGCTACAGGCTATTTATATAAGCTTGTTTATCCCTATGAACTTCTTCAAGGGCACAGCATAGAAGACCTTCATAAATTAAAATGAATTTATTTTGATGTTGTTGTTTCATGAATGTCTGATCAGAATGAGTAGCAGGTTTTCATTAAAGAACTAGAGTAAAGCAATAAAATATACATATATTGTGCAGCAGAACCAGTTTACAGAAAGTACCCACTGCACTCCTAGCAACTTTTGAGAGCCAGGGTAAATAGTGTAGAGTCACTATGATTCAGGCTTCCATTCAAACTTATCACTAGTTTACCAATAGTAAAACATACACGTAACAACTCAGATGCTCTGCCAAAATCTGGATGAAATTTTTTAAATAATAAAATCAGAAAAGATGAAATAGTGCCATTTGTGACAACATGGATGGATCTTGAGATTATTATGCTAAGCGAAATAAGTCAGATAGAAAAAGTCGAGAACCATATGATTTCACTGATATGTGGGATATAAAACTGAAAGCAACAAAAGAACAAGAAAAACAAATGAAGAAACAAAACTCATAGACACAGACAATAGTTTAGTAGTTACCAGAGGGGAAGGGGGAAGGGGGGAGGTAGAGGAGGGTAAAAGAGATCAAATATATGATGATGGAAGGAGAACTGACTCTGGGTGGTGAACACACAATGTAATATATAGATGATGTATTACAGAATTGTACACCTTAAACCTATGTAACTTTACTAACAATTGTCACCCCAATAAACTTCAATGAAAAAAATAAACATCTCTATGATCTCCCTCCAGGCTCCCAAACATCCATCCCAGCCTTCCTCTTTTTCTCACTGACATCACCATGCCCCTCCAGATACATGAGAGCAGAAAGCATGTGTTATCTTCTTCCTATCCATCTTTATCATCATAAGCAGTCATTGAGATGAGTTAGTTGAAGGCCACAAAGTAAAAATGAATTATCAGTCACACTCCAAAGCTGAGAGAATTCCCACCTAGATGTTTGATGACGGTGATCAAGTCAAATATCACTGTTAGAAATGAATATGACATGATAGAAAGACCAATGGACAAAGGGGGGGAAAAAGGGGATTCTGGTTTTAGATCTGCTAACACTTCACTGTAAAGCCTTTCTACATTATTTCCCTCACCTATAAAATGAGGACATGGTTCTATATTATCTATAATTTTGTATTACTAAAAAGCCATGGTTAGAAAAGTAAGCAGGACTATTGCAATGTAAGAGAACGGACAATGGAACCACTAGCTTTTTCTACTTTGGTAGCCACCACTAAAACAAAACAAAACAAAACAAAACAAAACAAAACAACCTAAAAACTGCAAGCTCCTTCAAAGAGAATTGGGAATAAAAGAAAAGATGATTAAGCTAAACATCTTAATACAAGCGCAGTCCCTCAATTAGCATATTTATAATATAATACATTTTACACATTGTGTGATTTTTAACCTGCTTACTCACCCTTTCATCCTGCATGATTTGGAATAAAC
The DNA here is from genome assembly GCA_033961575.1 of Aselliscus stoliczkanus. NCBI lineage: Eukaryota > Metazoa > Chordata > Mammalia > Chiroptera > Hipposideridae > Aselliscus > Aselliscus stoliczkanus. The sequence goes on from CM066732.1 coordinate 77,333,952, forward strand.
ACGAAGGCAGCCTATTAAATAAGCTCTTACATACACGTATATAACAAATATTTCCTAAGAGTACATCACATCTGTAGCCCAGGGAAATTCCTACTCCCAGTATCTGGAACATGGACTGGTGCTTTACCAAGGTGACACCTTCATTTTGAAGGGCAGAGGGGCTGTAACAAGACAGCACAAATATGCCTTGGTTTGTTTGTCCTCTGTTGCCTGATGCTGACGTCTTGCCCTTGAGAGCTGCCCCTGTTGTATACTCTTCTCAGCCTCTGAACGGCAGTCTTATACTTTAGGGCAGGAGTGTGGGTACTATGGCTCGTGGACCAAATCCAGGGGCAGCTGCCTGCTCTGGAAGTCCAGTTGTATTAGAACACAGCCACGCCCTGTTGCTTACATGTTGTCTATGGCTGATTCCATGCTGCAATGGCAGAGTTGAGTTCACCCCCAAAGATGAAAATATTTATTCTGTGGCCCTTTACAGAAAATGTTTGCCAACCCCTGCTCTAGGAGAAATAACCTGTTACAATTCAAATTCTAATTTTCCTTCTCTCAGAAGCATAAAAACCATAACCCCTAAGTCAGTAGCAATGGCAAAGATATAAACAGTGTCACACGTGCACATACACATTGATGGTCATGCTTTTAGCACAGAATTGGAAACATGACTGCTTTAGCCCCTTCGTTTCAATTGGAATCCTATAAGAGGTTATAGCTCCCCACCAGGACTCTTTCCTTCAACAGCCAAGAGTACAGGTGCTTCTCCAAAGGTAAGTGTCAAGGTGTAATCACGTAACTAAAGAACCGAATTCTTCCCCCAGCAGAGGTTGCCTGCAGCTTCGCCAGTTTTATTCCATGCTCATCAAGGGTTTAGACACAAGGTTCATTCCCAACTAGCAGATTCCTAAGATCCTTGAATAGCACACCTTTAAAGATAGACAATCAATGACTGACATCACACACACACACACTGATAAACACATGCATGCATATTCGTATGCTAGAAATGCCATAAATTATCAGGGGGTTCAAGAACACAAAAGAAAATCCTTCTCTTAAGTGTGAAGAAGGTCCAAAATTTTAAAAGAATACGTTTTAAGGGTAACTGCACTAAGGATTTGGAGGACAAATATATGCTTATGTTTATAACTTTTAGGCAAAATGTATAGAGATATGAAACATTAATACATGGGCTGATTTTTTTATTAGTCAATAAAATCATTACTCAAAATGCCTGCTACAGTTGGACTCTGTTTCTTTCCTCTCTTTGGTCACTAACGACAGAAAATATTAGCAAATATTCTCATACTCCACCCATCAATAAGAATTGTCATGTATTGGCATAACATAAATTAAACCCATGAAGCATTTTAATGTAAGTCATTTCATTGTCATTTCTCTGAAACCTTATAAAGTGAGACTATGTAGGCTGACAGACTTATAAGAAAATAGAAATAGAAGAGGTTCATTTCACCTTCACATGGTGGCTTTCTCATGCAGAGTTCAGATTTCCACATTTGTATCCCTTTAAAGGATTTGATATGCAGAAAAAGAAGAAAGGATGATGGTAAACATTTCATCTTAGAGACACCTGCGAACCACCTTATTTCAGAACAAACAGGGTCTTAAAACTTACCTTTGACTGATGTGTTTGGTGGAGGGCCTTCCATTCGCAAGTTCCACGGAGGGTCCCCCTGGTTAGCGAAGTCCCTCATTTTCAGGTAGCTAATTGTAAGTCGAATGATGGACGCCTTGTCAAGCTGGCTAGTGATGGCTGCAGGAAGAGGCAACAACTTGGCCAATTCATAGAACTCAAAATTTTCTTTTCCCCGGCGAGAGCGAGCAGCATCTCGGGATTTCTCCTTTCTTAATGCTTGTAAACTGAAATCAAAGGAGTGAAAAACTGTTTTTTAGAACATGAGATTCTCTCAACAAGCAGAGACTACTTTGTTTGTATTTCCTATTTCTCCCCCAGCAAAAAAAACTACCAAAATAGTTTTCAAAAGTCCAGGGGCCATAGTAAAATGAATTCCAGACAATGTCCACAACTACCATAAATTCTACCTCTGGACTTACATGCCATCGACTCAAGTGCAATCACTAAAAAAAGTTTGCTTGTTAGATTTTTTTCCCTCCAATAAGACCATGCAATACCATACAGTCATTGTTTCTAAGACATAAGATGTACAGGTGATGCTTGATGTTTTCAGCTACCAGCAATTTAAAAGACTGGGCTTGAATTCACATATCTACTCTCAAGCTAATGATTATGTTCATTTAACTACAGAATCTTAACCCATAAAAGGGACACATTTTTAAAAAAAACATATTTCAATTATCATGTTGGAAAAAAAGGGGAAACACACACAATTCACAGAACCAACAAATAAAATGTTGATGTGCTTCCAGGCCTCAGGAAGGATCAAGGCCTTCAGTCAGATAAAGAAAACATCCTATTGAAACTGAAGATTTCAATGTAACTTCATAAATGTGCTGGTAATCAGTTGATAAGCGAATGCTTTCATTCTTTATTAATGGATATAGATGAAGAGATAGATAGCTTCTCTGAAATACTAGAGAATAAAGTACATTGCCCCGAAAAGTCAAACTTTAAGATAATAGAAATTTCATGTCGAAAGATAAAGCCCAGCATGGGTTATTAAAATTTATAAAAATTATAGACATATTACTTCACAGAAGAGGCAACAGGTGGAATCTGGCATTTTCCTTTAACTATTCATGTGTATTTCTGTTTGAAGTTTGCTTACATTGCTAAGGGCAGAATCTTGACACAGCTGAAGTTGTGTATGAGCATTAGACAGGAGAATTCCACCTACTCTGAATGGCTGTTTTGTGTCTGACAAGAAATAAATTCAAAATCAGACCCTGATGAGAGGGAATTGGGAAATATTTACAACAGCCAGGCACTATTAAAATCATTTGTAAGTATCTATTTTATTGGAGTCTGAAGGCACTTTCAATCTTTGAATCTAGCATGCTGCTTTCCCACTGTAAAATAACAAGAAAGAGACGAACAAAACCAAGGAAGGAAGCCAGGCCAGCGGAATAGAACAAAATGAGTTGGGAGTGTGGCTCCAATCTCTATTAGGATAATATGGACAATAACATTCTCTGCCACATTACAGCATACCTGATACTGCTCGTGGTGTAAACTATTCAGTGCAGACACTCAAATTATCTTATTGAATATCTATGTGATTGAAGTAATGCCATAATGCTCTGGTCAAAAGCTTGCTAGGCTAACACCCCAACCAGTTTCATGTTAACTCTATTAATACAATATTCGACATCAGAAACTAATGTATTTATCAGAACTAGAGAAGTCAATGCTATCATTTTCCAAGTCACAGCAGCCTCAGGTGATAAACCTTTGTCTCCTGATGTCTCAGGTGATAATCTGAGGCAGAAATACTGCTAATTTACAAGGAAAAGACATTATGCCATTTATTCCCCAATATCTTTGCTGGCCTCCACTCAGTTTTATAAATGCACAATTTTGGCTTGTTGAAAATTATGCAAATGAAGTGAGAAAAGCCTACAACTAGGATCCAGGTTAACAAGGTAAGATAAAAGAATGATTCATATCCCTCCCTTTACATAATAAAAGCAATCTATCTAACACCATTTAAGTCACCTGTGCCAAAAGAAGTGTCTTTTCACATCTGTTCTCTACCAGTTGCAGAGTACAGTGGTTCAAATTCAGTCCTTTGCTCTTTTTGTGTCCTTGTAATCATATACTACTCCAGAGGGTGGGATGCACGTACTTTTTTTTTTTTGGTCCAGTAAGTGACTATGACGGAGCTCTAAAAGAGGGATTGCAATCCAGGGCTCTCAGGGTTAAGGCAGGGAATGTCAATGAGTGAAGCAGCCTGATGGCGACTGTAGAAGTGGGAGGACAACACGTAGCTTCAGCGGACTGCAGTTTTGGGGTAAGGCACTCAGGGCATTGCTAAAGTTCTGGTGTGTCCATTTCCAGAGAACAAAAACTGATTTTTACTTGGCATTTCCAGTTTTATGTTATGCTTTAATTTTTTGCTGGCTAATTAAAGTTTTAAAAAATACGCAAGCCAAATAAATGTAATTTGGTAAATAATGGAGCAGGGATCTCTTTTTTACACTTAGGCAATAATCTGGGAGACCACTTTGAAGGTAGTTTTACATGGATTCTATATGTAATTTTCCTTTACACATGTCACACAAATGATCAAAAATCATTTTATCTAATTAATATTATGAATATTCATGCTAGGAATTTCTCTATTCAACTGAGTAAAGGATTAGGCAACTGTTCTGAAATTGATATTAATGCATAGGCTTATCAATGATCTAAGGGAAAGAAAACACTAATCCCCTGGGGAGAAAAGCCCAAGATCACAGGGAGCTCCAAAAGCGAGTAGATGGGAGGTGGTGCCTTATTATCAACCCAGGGAAAGGGAGGACACTACTGCCTAAACACTGCCCTCCTTCATGTGACTTCTCTAAAATAGCACTGGGCAGAACTTACTTTACATATTTCTGCCCCACCTACTTGTTTTTTTCTTCTCCACAGCCTCTTCCCCCTGTTAACTCTAACACATGCCTTTACTTTACTGGGATAATCTTCTTGGCCATCATATTAATGACAAAGGGTTTCCATGACTCCCACATCACATCATTATGCAGCTATCATAGTTCAGAAGACTTTCAGAATGATAGCACCTGGTCTGTAATAAGTAGTAATTGGTTTTGAAAGCAACAGCAATAAAATACAGTCGAAGAATTATAAAGGTTGTAGAGATGTTGATAGAACAGATGAAACTAAAGACCTTAAGACAATGACACAGATTGTGGATTAATCTTTTGTCTGCTTCTGTGAAGGAGAGCCTAGTTATAAGCAATTCTCAAACTAAATTAAGGACTACATTAAAACCTCAGATAAACATTGTATTTGTACATTCTGTTCTAAACCAAAATAAATATGGTTGTATTTATAGAATACTAAAGAAAGGATGGATTGGTTGTACATCAGTAAAATATTATGGTGCCAATTTCTGTCACCTTAAATATGATTACACTTTAGTGAGTTACTCCCTGGGCCAAACTCCCGGCTGCTAATACTCTTCCACTTAGGCTATGGATAGCAAAAAGAAGAGACTCTTCCTTAATACCACCTTGCTCTGGTCAGAATGGCCATCATCAATAAATCAACAAACAAGTGCTGGCGGGGCTGTCGAGAAAAGGGAACCCCGGTGCACTGTTGGTGGGACTGCAGATTGGTGCAGCCCTATGGAAATCAGTATGGAGGTGTCTCAAAAAACTGGAAATGGAACTACCATATGACCCAGCAATTCCACTTTTAGGTAACTATCCAGAGAAATACAAGACGCTAATTCAAAAAAACTATATGCACCAGTATGTTTACTGCAGTGTTATTCACAATAGCCAAGACTTGGGAACAACCAAAATGCCCATTGGTAGATGACTGGATTAAGAAACTGTGGTACATTTATAGAAAAATGAAATCTTACCATTTACAACAATATGGATGGACCTACAGAACATTATGTTAAGGGAAATAAGTCAGTTGGAGAAAGACAAATACCATATGATCTCACTTTTATGTGGAATCTAAAGAACTGAATAAATGAGTAAACTAAACAGAAATAGAGGAAAAACTGATGGTTGCTAGATGTGAGAGCAGTGAGGATGGGGGAGACGGGGTAACAAATGGGTAACTACAATATTGTCACAGGGATACAAAAGCCAGTTTGAGGAATATAATCAATTATTTTGTAAAGATTTTGTAGGGTGTCCAATGGGCACACATCTTATTAGGGAGACCACTTCATGAACTGTGTAGAATCTTGACCACTGCCCTGTACACCAGAAGCTGAAGCCGAAGCTGAATAATATTGTATGTCAACTATAACTTAAAATATATGGGGCCGGCCGAGTGGTGCAGTGGTTAAGTGCTGGCTTGGGACGCCAGCGGCCCCGGTTCGGATCCCACATATGAGGGCCAATAACACTGCCCTCTAAAAAATAAATAAATAAATAAATAAATAAAAATAAAAATAAAAATAAAAAAAAATATATATATATACAGTCACAGGACATGGAGTACAGCCATAGGGAACAGAGTCTATGGAATTGTAATAGATATATATGATGTCAGAGGGGCAATAGATTGGGGGAAGGGGGTTATCAATTTGTGAGGGGTCTAACTATGTAATGTCTAACTATCACATTGTCTGTACACCTGAAATAAAAAAAATCCTCAGCAAATCAAAATTTCACCTCTCTGTGATGAGGATATTATCAATATTTACCACTAATATTTACTCACCAATATTTACCACTGACAACGAAAAACAAACAAATCAACACCCACTTTAAAAGAGATACAGATATACGGAGATAAATAAAATCTACAAGTCATTTACAAAAGTTTATGTATATGTGTATGTATATTTGGGGAAAATAGTAAATTATTTTCAGATTTTCCTTAGGGGGTTCCATCTCCCCAGCCAAAAGAGTAATAATCTCAATTCTAGAATTTCTCCTTATAAGCCTTATAAAGTCAGTCCCCCCCCCTTTTTGTCATTGCTATTGCCAGAATTAATTTATCCTTAACAAGTATCCTAGATTTAAGTAATATTATTTAATCTATGGTTGTTCTCAACATTTTGTATTTTTACAAGTTTCTAAAATTATACCTTTGGTATAGCTAACAAGCAATCAAAAAAAAAATATTGGTAATGACATTGTTTGTTGAATGTAAAGTGATTTTTTTTTTTTTAATCCTCCTACATATTTTAAGTTCCTTTGGCAAGTTGTATGTTTTGTGGCAAAGACTCCTGGTGAAGAACTTAGAAAACCCATGCTGGCCATTTGCAAGCATTGTGATTCTAAGTCACAAAGTTGAGCCGCAATTTTATATCTTATAAAATGAGGATGACAAACAAAGCATTTTTGGCAAATCCCCTGTGACCATTACAATGACTCATGATAATTTCCATGTTGGTATATGGTGAACTATAAAGAAGTAAATTCCTTGGACAATTCTAAATTTAACAATTAAGATTGTTTTCAAACTCTAAATGTGGCAGGGTCCACTTAAGGATTTTACAACAGAGAAGAATTTTAAGAAGTTGGAAAGGCTTAGGAATGCCCAAAATGCAGTCAACCCATCCTTAAACTTCCTTGGAAGATCAGGGGTTAGAAGTGTGGGCTCTGTAGCCAGGCTGTGGGTATTCACATAATCACACAGTTACTAGCTCAGCATCCCTGGGTAGGTCTCTCAACCTCTGTAGTCCTCAATTTCCTCATCTGGAAAATGGACATTTTAATAGTATCTACTTCATAATATTCTTCAGAGGAGTAATTGAGCAAATGTATGCAAAGTACTAAATAAATGTCTGCCATATTGTAAACATTGTATAAGCATTAACTTTTATTATAATAAATATAAAAACTGATCTAGGAAAAAAAGCCCACCTGTTTTAATCCTAGTACCTCATCCGATTACTGCCCTATCTCTCTACAATTCTTTACAATGTTCTTTCACCAAGCTTTTCTCCCACCATTTTTGATTCTAGTAACAGTTTCTGTAATTCCATATACCTGTTTGCTTCCCTCAATGTCTTCTCAGACTCCTTTCTCTACTGCCACTTATGACTTTCACTTTAGTAAATTTAATTTCCTGTGTAATGACCATAAAAATCAAACCAAGGGAAATAAAATCAAAGGCATACCTTCTGTTTGGCAACAACTTAAAAACTGCTTATTTTTAAAATTCCTACCAGGTTCTCTCAAATCATAACTATTATTTTCATTAAGTTCTGTCTGATGGCTTTCTCAATATGTTTCCACACAAGCAGAAGGCAGAGGCTGAAGGTGGAGCTGCACTCTCTAAGTTACTGATTATGTAAATGTAAGCAAACCATTTAACTTATTTTGCCTCAGTTATTCTCATCAGTGAAATGGGATGATATTACTCCCTCCTTCATAAGATTCCTGTTGGAATTAAATAGTGTTATTTTTGTAAAATATTTACAGTGGTGCCTGGCACATAATAATATTTTATAAGATGTGTTGAATGAAAAAATCTAAGCTCACTTCACACTGAGTCTTCTGTGCTTTGAGATCCACAATGTTCACTAATAATGCACACTCTGTTCTCATCAATATGATTTCTATTCACTCGTTCTGACATATCACATGCAGTACTCAAGTGAAATAAAATTTATTTATTGCAGAGATACTGATTTTTCATTATAGTTCTCCTTACACCTATGGTTTATATATTGTGTATCTCAGGTGTACTTGCTGAGTTGCTCAAATAAGAAAGAATATGTTTCATTAAAGAGAAAATAAAAGTTTAAAAATAAATGATTTTCTATACTAGAAATAAGTAAATGGCCATTTACTAGTTCACTAAAGTAGAAAAAAACTGTTTAAGTTGCATGACAAGCAATTTTGTTGACATATAAAACTGAACATCCGAACACTTGCTAAAGGATGGATTATTCAGTAAGATTGTGAAAGTTCTATGGAAGACTTCAAAATTGCTATGAAAATTATTAGTCAGAAAGAGTATATGTGTACTCCTAACAGAAAGATGATCTTTTAAAATATTTTCCAAAACATCCCAAATCTATAAGTCTTCCTTAATGTCGGGCAGAGGCCCAAATCCAGGACCATGGAGAGCTCATGCAGAGCACCGGGCCATAGGGAAAAGCGGAAGTGCAGCTGCAGCTTTTAATACTTTAGTGTCCACATTGGGGGTAAGGCTGAATTATGAAATTCTATACAAGCCAGAAATAAGCAAAAGATTTTTTTTAATGTATAAAAAGCTAAAGAACAGGCACAGCCACTATCAGAAAACCAATATTATGAAAACGACTCAAGATTTACAATCTCTCTGAAGCTGTCACAGAGCTGAATAAGGGTGCTAATTATTTATTGGACCACTTGTCCGTGGTGGACAAAGAAGGTAACTTTGGATCTGATGACTCATTAAATTAAGAGAGCTAAGTTATCGTTTGTGGCTGATCAAATTTAGCTTCGCAAAACTGATTACTTCCGTTTCCTTCACGGAAATGGTTATGATGATTACGGAAGTAATACAGCTGAGATCTACAGAGGATAACAAAGAGCAAAAATAGTAATCGTCACAGAAGAACAACAGAAGTAAATCAACTTAATACAATGTTTCTTCTTCTCAGATGACTTCTTCATAGCCACTCTTATCAGTTTTTTTGAATATATTATTTATAATTATACCTGTAGAACAGCTTCTGATATGGACATTATCAATAGATCTGCACTCTCTCTACATGAAAATCCTCTCTAAGTCTAAGTTTTAACACCTTCATGGAAACTTTTGGAATACAATAACCAGACTTTATCAAAGAACACAGCAGGTTTTGGTCATCTAACTGTAGGGAAAAGGAAAGGTAGGGTGAAAACCACTTTAAATCTCACCTTCTTAAAGTACTGCTAAGGAGTCAGACAAGCAGGCTTTTATAGATTTTCCTACTTGTTTTGCTTAGGAGAACTCAGGACTACAGCCTTCTACTATTTATCAATTAATCTGGCATGCAGCCTCAAAGGAAGAAGGTCGACCTGTATTAAAAATGCAGTCATCAAAAATTCATCAAAGACTTCAGCATTTTAACTCATGAACCTTTGAACACCTGCATTCTTGAGAACTCGCTGGTCATAGTGAATGGTGAAATCTATAGTTACTCCAGTACCTATACCTACCCTGACATGAGCTGAATGAGGAGGCTTCCCAGGGAAAGGGTGAAGATTCCATAAGCACTGCTTGCCCTTCCTTCATTATGTTCAATAAAACAGCCCACCACACACTGACATCATGGAGTTCAAACTCAATCATATCAGCCTACTACAAAGAAAAAAAAAATCTTTCAGGAGTATATTTTTCCCCAATGATTGTAAATATCAGCCTTCTTACAAGGTATTATAATTGAGAAATGTATAAACAACTATTATCTGGTAGGATTATGCACAACAAAGCTTGCAAATTGAAGTCTTTTAATGCTCTCCAAGAAAAGGTAATAATTCCAGAAACCTTCCTTTAATGTGTGAAAAAAGAAGGATAGTATATGCGAGAAGTTAAAACTGGAACCTTCAAGTTCAAGGTAAGAACTCTGCTGCTTAACTAATGCACTGCTCATAGCTGTCATCATTAATTTATGTTAGCCTCTGTAAACATCAAGAGTATAATAGGCCAATTTCACAACTAAATATAGATGCACATTTTGGCCTTATATAAATGGCAGGCTGCTGCCGTAGATCATCGCTGCAGAAACACGTCAGTGAAGATGCACTGTTTGATGGTCTGATGCTCACACAATATATAAAACCAGTTGTAATGGTTGTTTGGAAGCAAAGTGTAACACAGCAGCAAAATTTCATTTGTTCCACAAACTCAGGATATATTAAGCTTGGCTGACAAAGACTGTTTGATGTGCTAAATCAGGTTGACCTTCATTCTTGCTTTATTTTTCTCATTGAACATGTGAAATGACCATTATTTTTCCCCATGTAAGAAAAGATCATGAAATTGATTGCTTATAAAGTGTCAGAAACATCTGCAACTGCTAACATTTGACAAAGTATCAAAATCAAGATGTGTTCTTAGCATTTTTAAACTAAGCTATATTCTTATTGAATAACCATGAACCATTTTTGACTTGTGGTAAACCAGATCAAAAGAGTAATTAAAGCCATTCAAAGAATGCCTTTCCTCATCTTCAGAAAAATGCCTTGTGTATGTTTGAACTTAATAATTCAATTAACTGGTTTTAGCCAATGAGCATTTTCATTCTTAACACTTTAAATACGAGGGTTTAATTCCAGAATGAGTCATTAGAATAGTAATAAAGAAAGCTGAGAGGTCTGCGCAACCCTTTTCAACCAACATTCACCTTGATTCAAATAATCCTTGAATGAACCACAGCAAGACCAAACTATTCATTGTATGCCATGGTGTCTGCCAAAAACCTCATGAATCAAAGTGTTTTGTTCTTCAGTTTCCCGCAGAACTTTATGCTATACAACTGGCAGGTCCATAATAATGGAAAAACTGCAGCTCTGTCAAGTAATTTCCCTCCAACCAATAAACAGCACATTACCTTGGAGCAACTTGTATATTTCACACCTTAAATTTCTATTTACCAAATCGGCTAATCACTTCACAATTGAAGTCAGAACAACAACAAAAAAATTATCAATTAAAGTGGTTGAAACTCCTGCAAATTATCATTTAGGAATGAAGTAATTGCTTTCATCAGGGCAGAAAAGCCCGCCAGAACAGAAATGTCACTTTAGATTAGTGTTCTCACTCCTGAAGCTATGGATGACACAGCTGATATAAGACTAAATGCCAAGACCAATCAATTGCTTTTGTGGCTCTGCTCTGAGCTGCTGTAAAAGGGGCCATTTTCTAGGATCTACTCTTCATTATAGTAAATGCTATCTCCTTGGTAACATAATTCCATTTCTCATAAATTCTGTCTGTGAGCATTGTCCTAACAATGGATGTTTGTGGAAAAGAATGCTGTTGGTTTAATGCACAGAATTAAGTGTGAATGGCTGTCAAACTACTATAGTTTACTAGTTCTTAAACATAAATTGAAGTCTTATACATTAAAAAGATTCTTGGGGAGAAATGAATGTGCTGAACAAGGGTAAGATCCTGTATTTTGAAGGTTCGGTGTTATTGGTATAGAATTTTTACTATTCTAGTGATTATCTGTCCTGTACATTAAGTCAGTCAGCTAACACCAAAGGTGGGTGAACACTTCACTTACTGTCTCAGCAGTGTAGTTTGCAAATGTGAAACCTCAGAAGAAAATATGGACTCATTAGGCAACTGCATGCGATTTGTCAATAGCCAGAACTGTGTTAAAAGAGAAAAAAAAGTGTTCTTTGAGCTGAGCCCTTCCTGGAAAGCATCCAGATCTTAATTTGTATTGCTCATTCCCCTGAAGTTACAAGAATCTGGGTTGCAGGCTCCAATTAAAAGGAAATTGAAGGAGCTAATATAGTGAGAAAGCAGCAATTCCCTGCATTGCTCTCTTCAGGCTGAAGTTTAGAAAGAGACTCAGGATCACGGGTTTTTGCCTGACATGGGATAAGCGCGCTCCCATCCTGGTGAGCACACATGTGGAACCTCCATTAACGGTAACAGGGGCCATGAACACACATTCAGAGGAAAGTCTACTGCTAAATATTGGAAAGGGTCAGAGCAGCGCTGCTGAAAGGCAAAAATGAGAGAGAATGGTGAGCACCCTGGGACTGTAGAACCTTTCACTGACCATCCAAAGGGCAACTGCTGGAATTTCTATCACTCCGAGGAACTACAGTATTACTTTTCATAAGCTCAATAGCAGGAAAGTACACATGTTGCCTCTGCTTTTTAAGATAATTTAGGACCACCAAAGAACAGCATGGAGCTTAGCATAATAATACTAAAAGCTAACATATTTTTAAAATTATTTTCTTTACTTCAGTTATAGTTGACATTCAATATGATTTTATATTAGTTTCAGACATACACCACAGTGGTTAGACATTTATGTAACTTATGCAATTTTCCCCTGGTTAGTCCAGTCCCCACCTGGCTCTCTGCATAGTTGTTCCAACATACTGACTCTATTCTCTATGCTGCACTTTACATCCCAGTGGCTATTTTGTAACTACTAATTTATACTTCTTAATCCTTTTACCTTTTCACTAAGCTCCTCAACCCCCTCCCACCTGGCAATCATAAATTTCTATGAGTCAACTATCTATGAGCCAATTATTTATGAGTCTCTTTCTGTTTTATTTGTTCATTTTGTTCCTTGGATTCCACATATAAGTGAGATCATATAGTATTTGTCTTTCCAGTTCTGACTTATTTCACTTAGCATAACGCCCTACAGCTCTATCTATGTTGTTGCAAATGGTACGATTGCATTCTTTTTTATAGCCAAGTAATATTCCATTGGATATATGTACCACCTCTTTTTTATCCAGTCGTCTATGGATGGACTCTTGGGTTGCTTCCATATCTTGTCTATTGTAAATAGTGCTGCAATGAACATAGGGATGGATGCACATGTCTTTTCTAGTTAGTGTTCTGAATTTCTTCAGATAAATATCCAAAAGTGGAATTGCTGGATCATAAAGTAGTTCTATTTTTAAGTTTTTGAGGAACCTCCAAACCATTTTCCACAATGGCTGTACCAATTAGCAATCCCACTTTGAATGCTTACTATATTTTAGCCAGGGTCTAAATGTTTGAAACATTATCTCATTTAATTCATGGTTGCTAATGCTAACAATGAGGGGAAAAAAGAGCGACAACTATGAAAGGCAGATAATCTCTACTGGAGGCCCCTCTTTTGAAGGGTCACTGTATGGGTTTTGTACTTTCCTTCCAACTTTCTGCACCCATCTCCCAAAACTGGGCAATTTCTTGACTCAGGGAGAGCTTTCCCTGGATTCTGGAGTTTCAGTGCTAAAAGCAGGAAAGTCCTGGGCAAAGCAGGAAAGTCCTGGGCAAACCAGGACAGTTGGTCACCCTGGAGCTATTATTGCCCCCATTTCACAAATAAGATCAAAGCACAGAGAGGGAAAGAAACTTGCCCAAAGTCAGTGGAGTCAGAACTTGAACCTGGGCAAGATGATTCAAGTGCATCCTTCTCACCACTGCACTACATTGCCTCTACAGGAATAAGTCTTCATGATTTCCCTTTTCCCTATTATATTTATATGACAACAAGTCACTGATAAAATCTTATTTGATTTATAATCACCCATATAAATTTCATAATAATTGTTATGAAAGCATTAATTCTTTAATGAAATGTCCAAAAACATTAAAAAAATCTATTTTTCAGGCTTATAAAGACATTCCAATTTGGAGAAGATGATTTGCTGTTAATTGCTCTAAGTCCCAAACTAAATTGCTTTGGAATTCAAATTCAAATGACCTTTTCTAGAGGGAAAATTCATTTTTTCTTTTAATTTTCTTTAAGTGTGATTTCAAACACTTTTGAAAGCACAACCAAGTGGAAGAAAGCTTTTGAAAACTTTCAAGCTTGATAGGAGAACTTGGAAAGAAGAAAGCATGCTTTGACAGTTTGAAGATCTTTAAGTATGAAAAGTGAAATCATGGTCACGTGACCATGGCAAAAATAACACATACATTTACTTGATATCAGTGAACACATCATTATCCTATAACAGCCTTCATTCTTTTGTGAAATAGTGAGAATTAAGTAAAATGGTCATCCTTTCTTTAAACACTACATCTGAGGATACAGGTCCATCAGTTTTAAGAAACTATCTACTCTATCCCCACCTATCTATTTTTTTTCTTTAGAGGGCAGTGTCACTGGCCCTCATATGTGGGATCCGAACCGGGGCCGCTGGCATCCCAAGCCAGCTCTTAACCACCGCACCACTTGGCCAGCCCCCTATCTATTTTTTTTTAATTCACATATTTTTACTTCTCCTTTCATCAAGTCTCCAAAACCCCAGTGTATGGTTGCTGAGAGTATAAACTGTTAAAATTTCTAGAGAACACTTTGACCAATACCTATTCAAAAGCTTAGAAATTTGTCTTCTTATAGCCCAACCTGACTAAGATGTAAACCAATATATTGCTAAAATAATATTCACAGCCTCTTTGATAAACTTTAGAAAAAATATGAAATATTCTCAAATTACTAGACAAGGATTTGTTCAAAAATATCTTCAATGGCTTGGAAAATTTTTTGCAATATGTTAGGCGATAAAAGGCAGTTTATAAATCACCATGTAAGTGGGATCAAACAACTGTACAGCAATATATCTATATCTATATAGATAGATATAGAGATAAAACATACCCAAATCTGGATTAATGTCCCATAAACTAAAATATTGAGATCAGTTATTTCTACATGATAGAAATTCTTTGTATGTGCTATGGTGAGCACCAAACTGAGGCAAACTGAGTCAAGAAGGGGAAAGAAAAGTAAAAAGAGCCTGTCCAGCCTCTCTTTGTTAATCATACATACTCAGACACCAAATCATCATAAATCCAATATGTCAGATAGAGACATCACAATAAGGGACAGGGGAAGTCTTTCTAAGGACAAATCCTAGAGCTTCACATAATTATTTTAACTATTTACTAGACCAGTGTGTTTATGTATAATCAGGAACACAAAAAAGTAAACAGTCAAAGACTCCAAAGAGAGAGTTTAAGAGCCCACAGAGAAAAGATTCAAGAGGGCAGGGTACCTACAAATCACGATAAGATAATAAATTTCTACAAGTTTCAGAATGATTGACTAAGACAGCCATCTAGAGACATCTTCTGAAATTCAATGCAATTTTTGAAACTATTGTTTTCCAACAGCTAAACCTCTTCCACTTCTGTGTGTGAGTTCTCTTCCCCCACCCCTTTTTTCCTTTTTATGTAGGTATGTATGTGTGTATATGTATATATGTATGTATTCACTTATGTATGTATTTTTTAAAATATAATTTTTGTTATATATATATATATAAAACAGCACATCTGCTACCCTTACTGGGGCATCTGTGGCCTTCTCGCCTCCTTCTAGCGCTGCGCTCCTCGTCTCTGGCAGCATCCTTCCCTCCTGAATGGAGGCTGACAGCTCAGGTAGAAGAGGTGGCCATGATGTCTATGGACAGAGTCTGCTACTTTATAAACTGATCAGACGAGCACAATTCTAGTCAATTTCACTCACAGCGGGTAGAAGCTGGAAAAACATTCCTATGTAAGAGCCACCGCTGTTCTTCATCTGCAGCTTCCAGCTCTGACTGTACAGTAAATCTCAACTGAAAAGCAAACACACACACACACACACACACACACCCCCTCCTGGAGTGCATCCCAGGTTAGACATGCTACAATCTGTATAGCTCCACCACTATCCCTGTATATCTGATACAGTAAAGAGCAGTGTCTGCCCAACTATAGGCTATAATTTTATTGATAGACTCTGATGACATTATAAAATCCATAAGGGCAAGGAGCAAGTGATTTGCTCATGTCACTAGAAATCCAATACAAAATTACATCTTTCATTTAGAAACCTTTTTGGAACTTTTTAAAAATTAATCATGATGCATGGTTATCAATACCTGTATTTGGACCATGATGACAGGGAGGGAAACAACATCAAGCCAATGTCTACAGAGACAAAACCCCAAAGTCTTCAACCGCACCAAGACAAGTCCAGATTTCACAAAGTTCTATACAAATTGTGAGATATATGGCAAGCAGGAAATGAGAGCGTATTTCACTTACAAAGATTTCTATAAGCGTTCGTTACAAGCTACTATGTGCTAAATGTAGATTTAGATCTTAACATGCAAAATCAAGTTTAGGTCTTTCATATTGTTCATTACACATGAGCTTGCATAAAGTCCAGAACATTTTGTGCAAGAAAAGCAGGAACAAGGAAAACAATGCCTTTTTGTTCCATGTCAACGTGCTCCACTCTCTCATGAGCTCAACAGGTATTGTGTGTCCTCATTTGGGTAACACAGATTTAGGTGAGGAGCCTCCATTCCCTGAAGATCCAGCCAACCATGTACTTTATTAAAACATCAATGTAACAGATCCTTTTGTGGGATGAAGGTCATACAGAAACATGACAATGCCAAGGAAATTCTACTATGAGAAAGAGAAAGGAAGAGAGAGAGAGAGAGAGAGAGAGAGAGAGAGAGAGAGAGAGAGAGAGAGAGAGAGATTTCCTGTGGAAAAGTAGAGTTTCCTTCCTCTCTGTGCTCAAAATACTTGTCTCCTTGGCAGGAGGAGGCTAACTGAACCATCAAAGACAGGCCCATCCTAGCACTTCATGCTATCAGTGAGAGGTCCTGGATAGAACCAATGTGTGCAGAAAAGTGATTTTTAAGCAGGTTTAGACTACGGTATTTGACAGATCCTCTAGAAAATGGAGTTAATTAGGTAGGTATAGGTGGGTCCACATAAGGAAGCCATTCAATATAAGGAAAATATAACTAAGAAAATCAGTAATTCATTATAATCAAATACCGATCAATAAGTTGTGAGACCCAATGCTGGGCCAAGCTCTGCCACTAATAGGTGTATGTTTCCAGACAATGTGTTTAATTTCTCTGGTTGTATGTTTTCGTATCTGAAAAGCAAAGGAACTGTTCTCTAGAACATCTTTCTCCTTAAAAATTCTATTTTCACTTGTGTTTTTGTCACGTAATATTCGTGAACTACTAGGGAAGGTATCTTATGTATTAATGTTATTGCCCATTTTACCTACAGCTTTAAAGTGGTATGTCCCTCCTCCCTGACCTACCCTGTTCAGCCTATTAGTATTGAGTATAGTCAAAAAGGCCTCAATAAGTACATACGCAACCTGACTCTCATACAGGATTCAGTGAGGTTTCATGGGTATTAAACTTATGAACAATATATGAAAACTGGCTTAACTCAAATTTCTGATTGATAACAATGAAATACTTCCATCTCTACTTTTCCAAAGGAAATCCTGGGACTTTTCCAGAACTGACAAAGCAGAGCACACAGTTAACCATGAGTTATAGTTGATAATGAATATCAGCTGTCTAAGCTGAAAGAAGAATCCAGTTTTATGTAACAGTTATAGCTTCGTTGTGTGTGTGTGTGTGTGTGTGTGTGTGTGTGTGTGTGTGTGTGTATATATATGTTTTACTGGTGGGGGGAGATGTTCAAATGATGGAAAAACTTGCATTTTTAGAGTCTGCCTGTTTACTCTCTCCGTGTAGTACAACGCCCTGGAACATTCCTACTGAATGTCAACCATCTGGATCAAGCAATCCGCAAACACATGTTGGCTGCTGTCTAATGTCAGGCTAAACCCAAATCAATCAATAGTCTATATCTGGTGAGCACCAGTATTTTTGGCAGTGTATAGACACAAATGCAATATCCCTATCTGTCACCAAGGTATGTAACATTTATACTGCCTTATAATCTGTTTGCATAGCTGACTCCATAGTTCTTCCAAAATCTAGGCTCAGATCCTATGAGATGAGCTGTTCTGCAACTGACCTGAAAGCAACTACCATGTCACCTTCAAAACCCATTAAGCCATTGAAAACATCACTAGCCAAAGAAGTGATGTGACTACAACATTCCACCAAGTGACTCATGCCTTTTTAACTTGCTCAGAGGTATGTGACTATTGGAATCATATCACACTGCATTATTCTTTAATTGACACATAAATCTGATTTGCTGTTAATAATACTATACCCACAAACAACATAAGCAGGCCCCAATGTCTGAAATGACTTTACTTATTAAGAAAAAAACAGCAAGTCCTATGAAACACATGTTAAATAAAAATGAAATCTCCTTTCAATGGAAATGTGGGGAGAATTTTAAAAAGCATAAACCATGTTTACATTAATTTCACTTGAAGTTTTGCAGGCTGGAGTAGCACATTCTGAGCAGCTTACAGTCTTGATCTGTGAGTGAGTAATATTTAGCTTAAAGTTCTGGAAAGCCCCAAACTACAAGTATTCTAAGTTTGGGGTGAATGAAGGTGGAAGCTTAAATGGGAGAGACGAAAAGAGAAAAGGAAGTACCTTTACAAGAAGCTATTAGACCTGATCAGCTCCATGCAAGACAGTTGAAATGTGAGCTTCAGTATTCAAAATAGAAAGGATACAATCATATGTCTGGTTAACTTACAGGAAATAGTTCCAGAGACAATTTTACACTAACTACAGTGATTTGGGCAATTTTTAAAAATAATACCAGCCAATTTCTCTCCATTATACTCTGCTGGCAGAAAATAAAACATTTTTCTTTGAAATGATTGCCTTTGGTTTTGTTAAATCATGCATTCTGTCAACATGTGGTCACCATTTTTACATGATCTTTCTGCTTCCCTAGAAAAGAATGAATTCACAGTCTGAACCCTGATATAAATATGTAATCTTACAACTGTTAAGGCTTCTTCTATTACTGCAAAATGAAGAGATGAGAAATTGATGTGGTATCAAAAGAAATGAAACAAAAAAAAGTTGACCAAATAAGTATAAAACTCATATTCTTGAATCTACTTCATAGCTAAATGAAGAAAACGTTTGTGCTGATCATTTTTCTTACCATAACACAAAGAGAATGTGTGAAGTTCATGATTTTAAAACAAATTTGAAAACCCTATTTATGTCAAGAGATGCATTCTAGCAACTTTGCTCTAGCTAGCAAAAGGTTAAAGGAGCAGGGGTTGTAATAAAGTCTTAAAATAAGAAAGACGTTATCTTGTCATTAAATAAAGACTTTTGGGGTACAAAATGTAGAACGCCTGAGCTGTAATTGCTTCCACTATGTCATCCACCAGGATGGAGATCCTTATCTTCATTCTACAGCCTGTACATTTTTAAAGCTAGATTCTTTTGCAAAAAGTGTAGATATTTGTTGTGCTGCTGCCCCTCTGGGTCTTGGTTTAGTGATACAGTGAGAGTGAACTTCCTTTCTAAGACAATCTCTGCAATGCTGCTGCCCCTCAGTAGCCATGGTTACCTAGAGTGGCCAATGAGAAAGCATCCGTGACAATGTTTGGTTTTACTTGACACAATAGCTTGGACCAATTTATAGAAAAAAACAAAGTTAATCCTAAGAAAAACAACTAACTGAGATACTTCCAAATGGGTAAAGAGAAAAAATTTCCAGATACATCTTGAATTGGATAAAAATATGAAGGGCCAAAACTAAGTGAGAAATTTGATACATGAAAGATGTGGCAAAGGAGAAAACTCTAACACCCAGGAAGAAAGTACTAGCAACTTGACTGGACTTAAAATAAATGTGTTTTAAAGGTATAGGTATTGGAGAAGGTCATTTGTTTCCTTCCCTTTGTATAGTGAAAATGTAAAGTAAGTTAAACGTAAACCACAGAGGACTGTTACTTGAAAGGAAGTTCTACCACTGAGTTACAAATGAGGCAAACATTTAGGTAAGATTTCATTTGAGGTGACACTGCTTGTGATAGAATTGTCTGAGTCTCAACAGTACATCTCCTTGTCAGAGGGGAGAGACACTAATGCTACTTCTTTGTCAAGGTAAAAGTTCAGGTTACTAGAATCCAGTTGGAACTTTCAACCAGCCAGAATGATTTTTGTAGTCTCATCTTCTCGAGGGAGGGAAACACAAGGAAATCACCCAAAACAGCAACTGCAACAGATTTCTTTTTGCTTTTCCATCAACTACAACCTCTCAGATTTTTTGTAAAATAGATACACATTTACCCCAGTTTCCTTCACTGTCCACAAATCCGTTTTATAGGGACTGACTTGGTTCAGGGGGAAAAAAGGTAGTGACCTGAGACTTGGCAAAAATAGAAATAATCAATCTTTTTCACCCCTTACAAAGTGACTACCCCCTCCCCCCTCCCCTGTCCCATAACTATTGCATAGTTTTGTACATATGTAACTATTAATAATAGTAATAAAGATAATAATAATTAAAAAAAAGAATCGAAATAATCAATCAAAGATGCAGTCTCCATCCAGATCCCACAGTCATGGAAGCACGGAGAGGTGCTGATGCCTAGAAAGCAAGCATAAGCCTGGACAGGGCACCAGCCTTGTCCATTCTGGGCCTCAGTTTTCTACTTTGCAAGAGGGAGAAAAAAGCACATAGCAAATGTGTCTAAGGCCTCCCATCAGTTCTCAAATTCTTTTCATTCCAAGAATTTCACCCAGAGGATTAAAACAGAAACAGTATTTTGCCTACCTTACAAATAACTAAAAAATAACTAGGTAAGATGCTGTATTTTCTCATCTGACATCTAATAGCAATGCCCAATCATAGGAATGCAGGCATCCCCATTCCTTCCATAGATGGGCTTTCCAAAGGCCTGAGACTGCTCAGCTGCCACATACCAACAAGGTCACCTGCCAGCATGCACTGGGAAGTGTCAGTCCCTGGGCTCTACCACCTGTTAAATATTTGGACTCACACCCACATCTAAAGGCTACCTAATCTAATTCAAGCGAATGCTTCCTAATCATGATACCAACCATGGGATCTATTTTTAAAAATATTTACAAACATTAAAGAAATTATAGTCCTTTGCCTCTCTTTCCCAGGGATCAATTAAATAAATGAATTTAATCAAAATAACTAATAAATGGGCACTTACTATGTTCCTAGTGCTGTACTAGTTCCCTGCTTTATATGGTTGCTCTCACTAAGCCTTGAAACAATGGTATGACTATATATCTACCCATGAGGGCAGATAGGTTTAACACCATCACGTTAATTGCCTAAAATCTTCCAGCTAGTTAACTTGCAAAGCCATTCCATTCTGACTGGGACAACGAAACCTCATCAGCAAATTGAGATGACTTCTAAAGATCCCAGAATCTGATTCTGGGACCTAGGATTCTGGAGGTAAATTTGAGAAGTCTTATTTTTAAAAATTTATGAGTTGGATTTTTTTTATAAATTTGGAAATGAAATAACATGGTTGCATTGTGTGGCCATCTGCCACTCTGCTAAGTATCTCTAGCGACAAAAATTGAGAATACTGGTAGTTTTGCTGTGGAGTTAATTGAAGCCTTCCTAAGAATAATTTTAATTCAGTGTTTTTGAGCCAAATTCTGCTTTATGATCCACATTTCACATAGTATTTCTGAAAAGCAGAGCAAGCCACGCGTCTGATTGGCATTTTCAAATCTTTCTGATTAAAACATGATCCAGCTATTTTCTGCTATTATTTGTCTAGTGTTGATCCAAAGACCCATATAAGTAAAACTGGTTTTCCAAATGCAGTGTAGACATGACTTATGACTCTGAATAAAGGATTGGCCCATACAAATTTAGACCTTCTTTCTATCTTTATTGTTACACTGTCCTATCATTTAATTATAATTATCTATGTTTCCTCTACCTTTAATTACATAATAAACACGGCTACATGCTCTTCAACACATTCATAAGGCTTAAAATGAGTTGGGTTACAAAGAACAAAAGCATAATATATATGGCTTTAAATTTTTTTCCCAGCACTTTCTTCTATCCAAGGATCATATTTTATGATTTTTCCAGATAAATGCCTGTGGTTTTTTTTTAAAGTATTTCCTTAGACAGGTCTCACTTTTAGGTTAAGGTAGCAATTCCCTTCAGATAGAGTATAAAGCACACATTTCAGGGAGTTAATCAGATACTCTTTGTGTGTCTTAATTCAGCCATTGTCTCTGGAAAGCGTCAGTTGCTTTCGCTAAATTTCATTTTGACCATTTACAAAATGAGAGATAAAAGACTCACCAATATTCTGAATACATTACGTGAATTATGGAAAGACAACAATTTGGAGGGAAAATCCCTAAGCATCCATTATTATCATAACAAAAATAGCATTGCTATCTATTAGAAAGAGAGGAGAGGGGAGTGAACAAAAGTAATTATCCAAGCTGTAATTTGGCCCTGACAACACCACACCCCTCTTCAGACTAAGAAAAGGCTCTATAATGATGAGCTCTAAAGGAACGTACCCCAAATGCAGTTTGGGAGGTTGTGTGCCAGAACGGCATTCTAAGACTACCTGCAGGGGCTGCAGCATCCCACATGCTGGAGGCACCACAGTTCCACACGTGTGTCATCTGGTGGGCCCAGGAAGGCATGCAGAGTGTGTGGCAATGAATTCTGCCATGAGCAAAATTAAAATACACAGTGTATTTTATGCGTGTTTCCTTCTTTCCTTTACTTGTTAATCAAATAGCATCCAATATGAGAAAGCGCCAAACAAAGAGGTAAGGATTCAACTCAGAGTATTTCTCTTGAAAGTACAACTATTCGATGGATTTTTCAAAAATGTAAAGAGTGGTGATCATTTTGCAGTGTATACTCGTACAAACAAATACCAAATTGTTATTGTCAGGCACTTTAAACTAATATAAGGTTTTACTTATAAATATACGTCAATAAAAATATAGAGTATAGAGGGATAAAAAAGCAAAAATAAAAGTCCGCAAGCCTCTAGTAGTTTCTGTCCCCCAAAGTGATCATTCTGAATGGTTTCTCGGGTATTTTTCCAAAAGATATATATACACTCAAGATTATATATATGTAAATGTTATCTTATTTACATGAATACAATCATCTTCTTGATACTGTTCTGAAACTTTTAAATACATACATGTCTTGGGTCTTCAGCACATATAGATCTTCCCCAGCCTGTTAAATACTACCCAACACTTCACTGGATGAATGAAGTAATTTATCCTGTTGCCTATAAAAACATGTTTATTTCCAATCTGATATTAAAACAGCACTGAAATAAACATTTCTATGCAGTTTCTTGATACATTTGCAGGAATTTGTCAGTAGAGGCACAACTGCAGGCTAAAAGAAAATGCACATTAAAAACATTGATCCACATTTTGCAATATATACAAATATTGAATCATTATGTTGTACACCTGAAACTAATATAATATGACAGGTCAATTATACCTCAATAAAAAAAGGTTTCTCTGCCTTAAAAAAAATAAGATGATCTAGGGTAGTATGAACTGGTAGCTCAAAGAAAGCCAATACAACATCTCCATTTGGGAGAAGAACATTTTTTGATTTGGTTATTTGAGAATGAAGAAAATAATACAGGTTCATGAGTGCACTTGTATTCTAGATAATAAAGAGATGTTCCACTTATATTGTTCTTTGCTTATCTTTGTGTTATAATAGAATTCCACACATTGAATTCAATAGTTTTTGAATCACGTGGAATTGAAACACTCCTCCAACTATTTTGATCTATAAAGTATGAGTGTTAGAAAGGCACAGGATATTTCAAAATGTTTTAAAACAATCATATATTACAGGATCCTGCTAGGTGCTTTTCCATAAAGTAACTAAAACATAATGTATGTAAAAATATAATGCCTAGACACTCTTTTTCTTTTTTATTGCCTAGAAGTATTAAATTAGACCAATTGCCTGAGATAAGAAGTTGTGTTAGTGATCAGAAAAGTCATTGCACTTAGTAAAGTTGCCTCCCTTTTGTGTTCTAAGGTATTTAAATTCTGAAGCTCCACAGGATAGCTCATTTCCACTCCACTCAGTGCTCCCTCCTGGGCCTGCTCAGTGTATAGTCCATGTAGCAAAGGCCACCATGGTACTTTCTGAACAGCCAATCAAGGTGACATATGTGCTATATCCCCAAGTGCTTAGCACACAATATGTGATTTTGTGAACCTTTCACCTATAAGTGTACAAACAACTCCTTGAAAATTAAAGTGGGAAATTCAAATACCTTTGTCCTTTTAAACAAGCACATTCTGCCAAAAATATTCTCTTCTGTGAACTTTTGGCATCGACAGGGCAGAACGCAATATCCTTTGCATTCAGCAGCCAAAGACATAAAGCTAGATCCAAAAGAAAGAAGCCAGGTAAATTGTTTAGGCCCACAACCTAACATTCTCCTTGGCATAAAATGATTCATTCTTTAGCCTTCCAATAAATGTAGCCAGTTGGAAAGGCAATACATTCATTATTCTACAACACATTGCATAGCTCAGATAAACAACCTCCGATGCTTAGAAACCTATTTTCTCACTCTTTAATTTTTAAGGCCAGCCTAAAAAGGCTACTGAGGGACTATTTCTCTGAAGCCTTCTCTGAAAAATTATCACCAATTCTTCCTTAAACACAAATTAAACCAGAAATAAAAAAGGAAAAGTATCCCCAAATATCTGTCTCTATCTCTACTTTTCAATACTGTAAGATGAGTGTTTTCATCATAACTTACAGTAAGTCTAAAAAGACAGGCAGGAGTATTCAGTTGATACCTTCCTGAAGACCATTTGTTAATGACAGCATATGGCAGAAAGGTTTATTATGCTGTTTAAAAAAAAAAAAAAATCCCCAGAGATCATTTTCCTCTATGACAGTACTGGGTTCTGAACAGAGCTGGGAGTGCTACAGTGATTCAAGAGTCAATTAGTCCAACATGTACGAATGTCTTCTATACAATGAAACTGTGGTAGGTACTGGGGATGCAATGCCATGTGTGTAGAGCGTTTATAATCTGGTAAGGAGATATAAGATAATTACACAAGTAAATGTTACAACACAGAATTGGGAAGTGCTGTCAGAGAGTTACAAACCAATCACTGAAGATGAACATTTGTGTCTGCAAGTGATAGGGCTTCAATTCTCCTTAATGGTCCCTCTTTTCATTCAAGCATTCATTTATTCACTCAAAATATACTTACTACCCAGCTCAGTGCTAAGAAAAAGAAATACGGTGAGAAGCAGAAGAGACAGCAGGGTTGTCTTCCTGAAATCCTCCTTTCGCTGGAAGCGATAGCATTAATTACATAATAAAAGAAACAATAAACATACTACTAATAATCATAACATTTATTCAGGGCTTACTACATGTCAGTGAATTAAATGCTTGACATGTATGATCTCCATAATCCTCACAGCAACATTACGATGCAGGAAAGCACTGAATTGAGGCTGATCTGGTCCCTGGCTTCAGACTATCTAGATTAGAATCCTGACAGCACCACTTGTTAGTTATGTAATCTTGGGCAAGTGAATTAACCTCTCCGAGTTTCAGCTTCCTTGTTTGTAAAATGGGACTAACACCGGGTTCTGACAAATGTAAGATGCCACTGATAATCAGACACATCCTAATTTCAAAGCTGTTGAGGAAAATATATCTTAGACCCTACTAAATAAGGTAACAATATAAAGTAACATCTATCACATATGGCTGTTATCGTGGTTAAAGAAAACTTCAAATGGAGCACCTAGAAGGGTGCCTGGCTATTATTCTTTTAAGCATACCCATTTTTTCAAAAGGGAAACAAATGTACAACAAATTTAAGTGACATAAAAAAGTCCAGACCTATGAGAATTTGGAGCAGAATATTAATCTAGAGTAGGGTTCATAAAGTGCTACTCGAGTTCAGTGATATTCAAATTTCACACTGAAGAAGGACCAAGAGAAATGAACAAGCTAGAAGCGGTGAGAATAATGTTCCAGGCAGGGGAGTGGGTATGTGCACCAGAGGCAGAAGAGCAAAGCATGTGCAAAGATGAGAAAGAAGCCAACACAGCTAGAGACCAGAGAGCAAGCTGAGCGCAACAGGAATGGGCGCTGGAGAACTGGCCATGGGCCAGACCCTGCAGGGCCATCCAGGCCACCCTAAGGAAGTGCTGCCTTTATCCTAACAGCTGTGAGAAGCCCAGAAAAGGACTAGAGCTGGGCTTGCATTGTTTAAAGACTAGGTGGAAGAAGACCAGATCAAAGGCTGCTGTGATAATCCAGGAATAAGATGATGCTGGCTTGGATGGCAGCAGGGGTTCTCAACCCCAGAATGATTGACATTTTGGACTGGCTAATCTTTGTTGAGGGGGCTTTCCTGTGCATTGTAGCAACATCCCTGGTTTCTACCCCCGGATATCTGTAGCAATCCTCAAGTTGTGACAACTAAATACGTCTCCAGAAATCACTAAATATTCCCTTGGGGACAAAATTGTGCCTAGATGAGAACCACTAGACTAGAGTGATCTCGAGGGAATTAGGAAGAGGTAGATTCTAGAAAAAAATAAATCAACAGGGCTTTTTGATGAGTGTAGATGAAGGAGAGGCCAGTGGCAAGGGCATATTCCTAGCCAGCATTTCTGATTATGTACCTCAATAGTTGGTGACACAAACCGGATCAGATTTAAGAGACAAATCATGAGTTCAGTCTGAGATTTACAGAATTTTACCTATCCCCATGACATTGAAGTGGTCCTGATGTCACATATGCACTTTGATATTCTGAATAAAGCTCAGAAAGGAAGTCTGGTGAGAGGGCAAAATATTTGAGAGTCATGAGAATAAAGACTGTAATTAAAGATATCGATGCAAAAATGTTTCACTTAAAAAAAAACACAACACAAAAAAAACACCCATTTACATTCTATTAGTTCATTGCTGGAGACCAGAATATCTCTACAATAAAATCATCAAGACCCTTCAATGCTGTGAGATAATGTCTTACAAAAATTGTTTCAGTATTTTCAGCCCAACAGATCCCCCAGAACTGTCACAACCAGGATGTACTTATACTGGAGAGAGAGTTAAGCAAAATGGAGCTTAAAAGTATGCATGGTTCACCTCAATCAAGGATGCTTTTTTAGAGGCTTAATTTGCAAAGCAAAATTGAAAATAAAGATCAAGAGTAACTTTTTTTTTTGGTCTCTACTTGTCTTTTTGTAGAAATCAGTGATCTCCCACCCCAGCATCTTGAATTATATTCTGATTGCAGCTACCTTGACTGAAACCCAAGCATTCCTCATCAGTGCTCAGATTCACTTGATTTCTTCCCTAGTGGGGTATGATAAACAGAAGAAAGTTCAATCCTTAATCACTTCAGATCTCTAGAATTTTTGAAGACAGAGTCCATGACCTTGGGGATTGCTAGCTGGAAGGGAAAAAAAAAAAACCAAAAAAAAAAACCTCTAGTTCAGTTCTATTATTTAGCTCCCAAGCCTTAACCTTGACTCACAATGTCAACTCACTAACAAAGAAACCCAAAAGAACATCTGCTGATCCTGAGTGGCGCTCTTCCCAACTTTTTCCTTGGCCAGCATGATAGCACAGTCCAACAAGAACCTTATATGAGAAGGGATGTGTGGGTGTGTGTGTGTGTGTGGGGGGGGTGCCTGTGACTTCTCAAAAATTCTCCGGTCATTCAAGAATACATTTGCTATTTTTTTTGTGTGTGTGGGGGCAATATTATTTTACACAAGAATCCTTACCACTTTTCCTTTATAATATCTAGGAAGAATGCCAGATTAGCTCCAAGCTGAATATAAATAAAGGGAGAAAATGATGCCCAATTGGATCCAGTTTGAAAAGCATGATTCATTTTCTCATTATGTGGGTAAGTGTACCTTGCAAAAATTTGAACTACTGAAGACTTTAAAGCTACAGTCATTTTTCATTATCTGCACATTAACACGTATAACACAAAATAGTACCTGAGTATCTATGTGAGACCTTCACTGAAGTCACAACCAACCTCAACTCAGGGAGAGGGCAGCAGAGAACTCTTACCAGCAAGGGATCAGAAAAGGTGTGATCATAAACTCTGGGGAGTGAGCCGGTTCTTACATTTATCGCTTGAGATTTTAGAATGTATTGTTGTTTCCAGTTCTTCTCCTATACTTTTAGTACTCATAATAAGAATTCTGAAAAGGCTAACAAGATAATCTTAACTAAAAATTCCAAATACAAACCTTTTGTGGAAAATAGGTAGGGAAGATCACCCTAGGGTGTACTTCCACTTCATTCATGGATTCAAATAGTTCTTGAAAAACAACTATATGACAGTCACAAAGCATTTGAGGAAGACTAAGACATGATCAAAAATGCAACCATCCATTAAAAGGTGAACAAGTAAAATTGTCTTTATGTCTCAGACTGCCTACTAGCTGGCTCTGTTTTCACATCACACTGGAACCTCAAACACAAAGCTGAGATCTTCATCTTCCCATGCTAGCTTGTGTCTCCCCAATGATGTCTATTCTTGTTAAATGGCACCACCCACTGTCCACATCAAAACACTGGGCAGCATCTTGTATTTCTTCCTATGCTAACTTCCTCAGATATCTAGTCACTTAAAAATTCTCTGAAGCCTCCTAAGAATTCCAATAATCTATTTCTATCCACGTGAGCTTTCACCTACTCTAAGCCATCATCATCCTTCCTGAACTACTGCAATCATCTCCTGTTTCCTTTTTGGCCTCATTTCATTGGCTTGCCTCCAATCTTTTCTTGTTACTATAATCAGATCTTTCTACAGGACAATCTGTTCAGATCTGTTCTACTCAAACTTACATGGCTTCCCACTGCCTTTAGCAGAAGCTCCAAACTCATCGACATGTTTTTAAAGGGCTTGGAAGAACCAGCTCCTGTTCTCTTCTCCATGCCACACCCTGAGTTTATGCTCCAGCCATAAGAAGGCCGGTCAGCTCCTCTGTCACTATCCCCTCAAGGGCCTCCCCTGTCTGGAACCAGTCCCCTTCACCATTTCTCCCTTTCTAAAGACGAGCTACTCATGCTTCAAATCTCTCCTCAGCAGTCACCTCCCTCTGGAAGTCTGAATTGAGCATCTTTCTAACATACTCTGTGGCACCCTATTCTTTCCAATTAGAGTACTAATCACACTACCTTCAAATTGCTTGTTTTACTATGTTCCTGACTAGAGTACAAGTTTCCAGAGGCAGCAACCACAGTTCAGGGTGCTAGCGGCCAATCCATCTCAGAGCAGATTAAGAAAGGCTCATTGGATACATAGTCCCTCGGACAAGTCATTAAAAATGAGAGTTTTCAGGGATAATGGCAGTAATACGTTGGATGTATTGGAACAAAAGGAGCATGAGGAGGAATATGAGAAGTCGTAAAGCAGTATGGCAGCCTATGGAACACATACATATGGCTTGAAGCTGGGAGGAGTGGAGGGAGACCAACTACGAGGCTGAGAGGTTAGCAAGGGTCAGACCATGGAGTTCCTTAGAGCTCATCCAAGGCACTCAACCTTTATATTTAGACAATGGTCAGTTATTAAAGGATCATAAGCAATGGAGAGCCATGATGTCAGTGCACATTAGGAAGATCTTTCTGAATTCAAGAAAAGTACAATTACAGGATTACCAGGGGAGGGGAGGGAATGCTCAGGACACCATGCAGCTCTGGCCCAGGACATCATGTGGGCTTGCACTCGGCAGAAACAGATGTCATGGAGAAGAGCAAGTGGTCAGGAGAGCCTTTGATTTCAGTCTTGAGCTTAGCTGAGCTGGCCCACAGAGAGCATCGAGTGAGACAGGAAAAGTCCAAGAGTCAACTTCTGAAGTACATCAAAAGACAAACGGGTAGTAGGAAAAAATAAACCATGAAGGCAACTTGAAGGTATAAGGATACTCAGAAAAATGAGTTACTAAAGTCACTAAAGAGCTATTTTCTGGGAGAAGGAAGTTATCCACAAAGTCAAAAGATGATGAGTGAAAGTGACCAATGGATCTTGACATGTAAGTGGTCACTGGCAGAAGAATTTCCCTTAAGGAACAGGATAGGAGACAGCAGGAACAAAGGCTCAGATTTCTATAGAAAAGTGGAAGTTTTCAACATATATTGTTGGAACAACAGCTAGAAGGGGATATAGGGTGAAGAAGGGCTATTTTCATGCTGGGAAGGTTGGAGCCAGCTGCCACGTTGGTGTGAAAGAGAAAGAAATTATAAATGACCACTGGAAAGGACCAAATCCCCATCCATGTGGACAATCACAAATTTACAAGTTGAATATAAGGAGTTTGGAACCTAGAATAAAAAAAAACAAAACTAAACTAAAAAAACATTCGAAATTACAGCCTTAATATAATCAAATTTAGGGGCAAGAAAAATTAAATATGATTAGAATTATAAAATTATACTGATAGAGAAGGTAATTATTATCTAGTAATACAACTATATGCTTATGCATTTTATTGCTGCATTTGTCTTATTTGTTACACTCTTTAGCTCAGTTTCTAGGAAAATTGAAATGATGCAGTTTATTTAAACTACCTATAAAATAAATTATGCTATGAGATATTGCTTAATTTGATGTAACTAAAGAAATAGCATGAAACACAAAGACAGCAGGGAGGTAACCTAGAGAAAGGTGTTGAAAATGTCAATGTACTCACATATTAGCTACTAAGAAAAGATGGCCAGGAAAAATATAAAATGTTATTTTCAAAAACTAAAACTACAACCCTTTCAGTTAGTAAATTCGAAATCGAAACCTAGCACACACAACTGTAATATTCTGAAAGGATCAATGTGATTTATTCATTCAAATGATTTTTCACTCATCAATCATTTACTGATTACCTACTGCATGCTCTATATACATCCCTATGGGGGAGGAGGGGTGTATTTCAAAAGAAAGTTCTTACAGTTAAATAATGTACTTCATTAGTAGGAGAAAAACCATACACATATGTGGTAGCCAGAGCTACAGAGAAACAAAGAGACAAGTGAAGAGCAGTGTATATTTAGTTTGTCTGCATGTACGTTAAAGAGGTAAGAAATAGAGGTTTCAGGTAGAAAAGAATTTCTAGAAGGTTGTTTGCTTGCCATTTACATGCAATACAATCTGGGTGACAGAAAGTATAAGGGGCATATTGGTAAGGAGAAGGCCTACAGACAGATAAGTGTAAGCCCAGTCAACAGACTTCATTTTTGTCACTTGAATCACTAATCACATTTTACAGCAGCCATTTAATATTAAATTTTTCTTCACTGATATTAAATTAAAATGTTAACAAGTTACCCATTAGGCAACATAAAAGCATTATTGAGCATAACTTCCCAAAGTACTGAATGTTGAAAAGATAAAATTTGAAATTATAGTAACAATTTCTTCAAGTTACACTACAGAAATATGAAATCACGGCAGAATTCTTGTTTCTGAATTAAAAGATAGTGAATTTTAAGATGGGAAGGACTTTGTGTCCCATTATCTCACTATCCAAGATTCAGCTATTTCTTTTCCCTGTTTTTTGCCTGTTCTCTGTATCTGAACCTATACAGCCTGAATATCTGACATCACTTTTTTCTTTTAGTGCCCAATTCTTATTATGAATGACTTCAATATTCATCTAACTCTGTAAATATCATCTTCCTCTACCAACCACCCCTTCCTTTTTTGCTTCCGTAATTATACACAACTGCACCATACTTCCATGACACATCTACACAATCATCGTAATGACCTTGTCATCTTGGAGTCCAGAATTACAGATTTATCTACTTTGGTCCCCCAACTGTCCAATGTGAAACTCAACTCCTCCAAAACTATTTTCCTCTTTCATAATAACATAATGCCACGTTGAGGTCAACTCACCTGTAACATCAAAGAATCCTTTACCAGGGAGTGTACTAGTGACTCTTGATGACATTAAAGTGGTGGCAAAATACAAGGGACATGCAGGGCCGACTGAGTGGTGCGGTGGTTAAGCGCTGGCTTGGGAAGCCAGTGGCCCTGGTTCGGTCCCATGTATGAGGGCCTGTGACACTGCCCTCAAAAGAAATAAAATAAAATAAAATAAATAAATAAAATACAAGGGACATGCAAAAACATTCCTGTATTTCAGGAATGAAACTTCCTGGCCTCAATGCTAGTGCCATGTGCTCATACCTGCATCCCCAGCCTGTGTGCACCACCAAGTTCAATGAAAGACTTCACTCACCTCTATTTAGAAGTTAAAACATGGAAGATCATTAGCTACACTAACAACATGTGCACTCTTATAAACTACAAGGATTAACTACAAAAATTAACTGCATTGTTAAGGAAGATAATGCAAATCTCAGGTAAAATGGTGCTTTCCCTTTTCTCTTAACAGAATTGACACCTGTCAGTCCTACACAGGAACTCACAAATCAGCCGCATCTGAGAGGACTGTATATTTTAATCAAGTTGTCACAAGGTTAAAAAAAAAAAAAATGAAAAGTATCCAAAGCCATCAAGAATTTTCTCTTACTCCAAATCATTCCAATTCGGGACTAAAGATTCTTCACAGGTTTACCTACCGACCTTTGCTCTGACCATTTCTTAAAATACACAGGTTTTGAGTTTTCTTTTAGCTACCATCTTCATTCTAACTAATACATTCCCATC
The DNA here is from genome assembly GCA_033961575.1 of Aselliscus stoliczkanus. NCBI lineage: Eukaryota > Metazoa > Chordata > Mammalia > Chiroptera > Hipposideridae > Aselliscus > Aselliscus stoliczkanus. Next base: position 77,366,682 of record CM066732.1, read on the forward strand.
AAATATTCTGCCACTGTCTTCTCTATGACTTTCCTTCACTTCCTGTATTCTGGCTTCCAGTATCTCTGCCTACTTAAAGGTAACTTTTCAGGTAACCAGGAAATGACATGAAATCAAATCTAGGAAAACATATACTACACCATTTTCTCTTCAGCTTCACTCCCACTTTTTTTTCAATGAAAGCTTATTGGGGTGACAATGGTTAGTAAAGTTACATAGGTTTCAGGTGTACAATTCTGTAATACATCACCCATATATCACATTGTGTGTTCAGCACCCAGAGTCAGTTCTCCTTCCCTCACCATATATTGGACCACCTTTACCCTGACCTACTACCCCCTTCCTCCCCTTTTCAGAAGCGCTGTGTGTCACACCGCACTGTGCCCTTGGCATCACTGAGCAAGCTACTGTCTGTGTCTCTGGCTTCTGGGTGCTCACCTTCCAGTGGAGTGGATGTGTTCTTTTCTGCCATCTGGAACTATGTTAAACATTGGTCTTTTCTTATTCCTCAAATTGTTCCTTTAGGATCTCACTGCTTTTTCCCCCTTTTCTCCAGTCCCCTCTGAGTGATTCATGGTGATTTATTCTAGGTTATCAGTGGCCACCAACCAAACCCAGAAGGGTGGGGAGGCCAGCACGGAGTCCCGAGGGGTCAGCCTGAGTGACCACGGTGCCGCAGTGGCAGTCTCCTGCAGAGCACGATTGCACTGCTGTAACAGATAGTTACTGTGCACTGGAGAAATTGAGGCTTCATGCACATAATAGGCAATGCAGCTAAATTTCCTAAGCTTGTGGGAGAAAGTCATTTATTGCAATGTTTAATTTATTCAAGACGAATACCCTCATGTCTCCAAACTGTATAGAATAAATTTCAAAGAAGGCTTCCCCTTCCTCCTTCCCAGAGATATCATGACTAGTCAGGCAGTGCCAGCATTATTGAAGAATGTAGCAGAGTAGGGAGCTCTCATACAGACCCACCAATTTATTAAAAAATTGCTATTCTTCTATACAGGTTTTTAAATAATCTCATCCCTCTGGCTGCCTAGTGCAACAACTTAATAAGCCTCCAGGATGCGGCTCCAGCCATGGCCTACATCCTGATGACTCAGTGGCAAGTCTGATCTGTTGGTAAACCTTTTGAATATCACTCCTGAATGGAAATAACCAATTTTGCAATTAGAAAACTGTTTTGTTTTTAAATTCCTGCCTACTTTATCACCTTCTACATCTTTTCCATTTTCTTCCCAATATGTCTTTTACTCTGATGTTGACGGTGTAAAGGACTTCCAGGAAGTTTCATTAATTGATTTAAACTGTTTTCCACCCAAAACAAATGCCCAAACTGGTCCCACAAATTCATTCTTCAACACTCCAATTTGACTCTACATATTACGTGATATTTTGATTCAACAGTTGCCTGCTTTGTTTCCTTCTGGAAACAATGATGTCACTCAAAAATGCATGAGTTCAGAGTAGAAGAGATGTAGGCAAAAAGAAGGGGAGAGTATAGGATTCCTTTTTTTTTTTTTTTTTTTTTAGTATAGGATTTGACAGCAATTTATTTAAAAGTGAAAATCAGTTTGTTTCAGATATTTTAGATACTTTGCCTAGAATATAAATCTACTATCTCACCATACCTAAAACAGCATTGCACCCAGGGCAGTTGGGTGCAATAAGAAAATGTTTCAACACAGGTCAACTAATTTTGACAACTTTTAGTAATCATAATTTAACATTATAGTAAGAAAGGAACTACGATGTCCAACACTCTGCTCTTCAGGTTAGAAATATCCCTGCTGAGAGGTATCCTCCAACTGGGGAGGGCTCTGCAGCCAGCTGTATTATTTCAGAATCAGTGAGGGAGAAGTGAATATACATTGATACAGGGCAGTGAAAAAGACCCTGATGATCGGTGTCGCGGCAGATGTCACAGTCCAACTGTCCTCAGGCCCTATTCTTTAGCAACTGGTTAGTGACATGGAAAAACCAAGTATGTATCAATTTTTTTTCCCCTGAACATGCAATGCATTCAGGTAGACAGATGAAGCACCTTTATCATCGTCCTAATATTTACCAGTTGGCAGGGGTAGCCAACCTTGTTACTGGACAGTAACTTTCTTCCCAAGAATAGCAATTGTTAGAGTTGGGGTAGACCATATGAAACAGCTGGAACCATATGTATATACACAGAACCTTTACTTACTATTATTATTATTATTATTATTATTATTATTATTGATATTAAACATTTCCTAAGTGCCAGCCATCAAACAAGTGCCCAAGTTATCCTGTTAAACAAAGCTCATTGTCTGCTCTGAAGGAACTTAAGGTCTGGAGGAGATGATGGGTACACAGAAAATTACAAAGCAATATGATGGACCAAACAGGTAAGAATAGGATGCTGTGGCAGGATTTAGCAGTAGCTAACCAAAGCTTGGAAAACTTGGGAAGGCTTCTCAATGGAGACATGACAAAAAAGCATTTTAAAGATATTATCCAGGAAAAGGGGCTGGGGTGTGGGTCTGGGGAGGTAAACTCATGATCTATTTCATGACATTTTAAACATCAAAAATAAAATACATTTGGTGAAACACAGTGTCAACCTCACCATTCAAGATAGGAGTATGCAGCTATTTCTGATGCTGAAGAAAAATAGAATGTCATTTCAAAAGTCACATTCAAATATACCCCAGGGCTAACATCTTCCTGGGATTCATGTGCAATTATTTATTTGTTGCTCGGCAGATTATCTTATCACTAGCCAACACACCTGTTATGCCACAATACATAGGAAAATCACATTGTTTCACTGAGAAACTTTGCTATCCTCTAAAATGCCTAAGATGTTTAGAAGTGATGAGGACTGATTCACATGCATTTAGATTTATAAAGATTTTGTTCATGCCATTCTTGGATTTCCTTTAATATTTTGACATCAGTTCATCCACTCATCTATAACATTAGAATGCAAAACTATAATTACACCAGTCCTATGAATTTCTGTTATTGGTGCATTGGCTACATTTGAAGAGTTCTGACCTATAAACAGTACAGATATGAAAACAGATCCATCATATGGTATTCTTTAGTTAGATGCATTATTCTCTCTTTGCGGTCATATAAACAGACTCAAGTCAGGTTAGACAGGTAGAGTTAAGAATTAGGGGTCAAAAACTAAAAACGGGCTAACGACCCATGCTTTACCATTTACTAGCTCCAATATTCCATGGCATCATTTGTAAAATGAGGATATTAATGGTAGTTACCTTTTAAATAAAATAACATAGCAAGATATTTAGCCCATTACCTGACACCTAACAGCAGCTCCATAAGTATTTCTAACATTATAGATGCAATTATTTTTGTATTCTCTAGGTGCAAAGTCCAGTTATAAAAATTTAAGTAAAATTTTATTTGACTCAGATAAGTAAGACTGAGAAGTTCACTCATATCTCTGATAAAAATGTGCTGTCAAAGGAGGCATCCAAGAAAATCCTGAATGATATCTGGCAAAGAATAAAATTCATATGGCCAATACTCAACAAAATACTAACAAACCAAATGCAACAGCATATTAAAAAGATTATAAACACCATGACCAAGTAGGATTTATCCCGGGAATGTAAAGTTACTTTGTTTTGAGAATTCTGAACTGGGACTCAACAGTATAGTACACCACATTAAATGAACCAAGCAGGGGTTGGGGGGGAACCACGTGATCTTGTCAATTGATATATAAAAGGCAGTTGACAAAATTCAACACCCTTTCATGATAAAAGCACTCAAAAACCTAACAATAAAATGAATCTTCCTCAACATGAAAAAAGGCATTTACATGCTAATAGAGTACTTAGCACAGCTAATAGAGTACTTAACAGAGAAAGACTAAAAGCTTTCCCCCTACTATCAGGAACAAGATAAGGATGCCTACTTTCACCACGGCTTATTCAACATGGTACTGGGATTTCATGACACAGCAATTACACAAGAAAAATAAAAGGCACCAAATTGAAAAGGAAAAAGGAAAAATATCTCTGTTCAAAGATGACATAACCCTATAGGTAAAAAATATCAAGGAACTCACTAGGAAGCTAATAGAGCTGATAAACTAATTCAACAAATTTGCACGTTACAAAACCAACACACAAAAATCCATGTTTCTATAGAAACATAATCCGGTTTCTATAGAATAGAAATGAACAATGAAAAATGGAAATTAAGAAAAAAATTCCATTTATAATAAATCTAAAAGAATAAAATACCTAGGAATAAACTTCACTGAGAAGTTAAATACTTATATATGAAACTATAAAACACTGCAAAAAATAAATGGATGTGGGGGGTAAGAAATATATGGGTAAGCTCTGTATCTTCTCATAATTTCTGTGAACTAAAACTGCTCTAAAAAAAATAGTCTATAGGGCCAGCTGAGTGGCGCAGTGGTTAAGAGCTGGCTTGGAACGCCAGCGGCCCCGATTCGGATACCACGTCAGGGCCAGCGACACTGCCCTCTAAAAAAAAAAAAAAAAAAAAAAATAGTCTATAGATGAATAAATAGAAAAATATGTAAAGAGAAAGACAGCATTTTCAGGAATTGGAAGACTTAATATTGCTAAGATAGCAACACTACCCAAACTGATATACAGATTCCACTCAATCTCTATCAAAATTCCAACAGCCTCTGTTGAATAAAGCTAATCCTGAAATTCATATGGAATTTCAAGGGACCTTAAACAGTCAAAACAATCTTGAAAAAGGGAACAAAGTTGGAAGACTCACACTTCCTGGTTTCAAAATTTACGACAATGCTACAAATCAAAACAGTGTGGTATCCGCATAAGAATAGACATGTAGATTAATGGGATATAATTAGGAGTCCACAAATAAACCCATACATCTATGGCCAATTGATTTTTGATAAGGGTGCCAAGTCCATTAATGGGGAAGGAAAAAGTATAGTGTCTTCAATAAATGATGCTGGGACAAATGGATTTCCACATGCAAAAAAAATGAAGATGGACCCCTTTCATCATACCATATGCAAAAATGAACTCAAAATGAATCAACAATCTAAATAAAAAAGCTAAAACTCTATAATTGTCAGAGGAAAATATAGGGGAAAATCTTTATGACCTTGGATTTAGCAATGAATTCTGATATATGATGTGAACACTATGAACAATAAAAGAAAAAATAGATAAATTGGACTTGATCAAAATGAAGGAAATTTGTGCATTATAGGGTATTCTCATTAAAGTATAAAGATAACCTACAGAATGGGAGAATAATTTATCTGCTATGTGTTTAATATGCAGAATATACACAAAACTAAAACTCAACAACAAAATGACAAACAATCCAAATGAAAAATGGCCAAATATCTTGAATAGACATCTCTATAAAGAAGATACACAAATAGCCAATAATCCCATGAAAAGTTACTGAAGATAAGTCATTAGGGAAATGCAAATTCAAACCACAATTAGATATCATTTCACACCCACTAGGATGGCTATAATAAAAAATAAGGAAAATAACAGGTGTTGTTAGTGGGATGTAGAGAAAATCAAAATCTAGTACATTCTGGTGGGAATGTAAAATGATACAGCTGCTATGGAAAACAGTTTGGTGGTTTCCCAAAAACATAAACATAGAATTACCTTAAAACCCAGCAATTCCATTCCGAAGAATATACCCAAAAGAACTGAAAGCACAAACTCAAACAGATACATGTATGTCCATGCTCACTGCAGCATTATTCACAAAAGCCAAAAGATGGAAACAATCCAAGTATCCATCCACAGATAAACAAAATGTGGGACATACATATATTGGAATATTAGCCAGCCATAAAAAGCAATGAAGTTTTGATACATGAACCTTAAAAACACTATGCTAAGTTCAAGAAGCCAGACACAAAAGGACAGATATTGTATGATTCCATTATATGAAATATCTGGAAGAGGCAAATTCATAGAGACAGAAAGTACATTAGAGGCTAGTTACTAGAGGTAAGAAAAAGGGGGAAGTGTGGAGTTATTGCTTACTAGGTACAGACTTTCTATTTGGGGCCATGACAAAGTTTTGGAAATAGTGATGATAGCTGCACAACATTGTAAATGTAATTAATGACACTGAATTGTACATTTAAAAACGGTTAAAAGCAAATTTTTTGTTACATATATTTTGCTACAATTTTAAAAAATCTATATATCTAAAATTTTGTTGTTTGGAATGATTTGCTATGCAGGTACCATTTGTCTTCACTAATAGTATACAAATCACAACCATGTCGGTTAGTTGGTTAGTTTGTTGGTTAGTTTGTAGCTTGGTATTCTTAAGACCTATATTAACTCCCACTAAAAACTGAACAGACATAAAATTAAATGAACAAATGAACTAATTAATGAATAAATGAACGAACACATGATGGCAACAATTTCTTTTAAGTGCTGTCTCTGGGTAACTATCCTTTGATTTTATTGTTGTTTAAAAACTATACTCCATTATTACTGATGCAGTATTACCAAAGAATTTCTGTTTTCAAGTTTATTTTGGAGACTGAGGGAGTCAAAGATAATAACACTTCACGAGTACTGGGACACTTTAAGATAGTTTGTTGCTAATTGTTTTTTGTAAAATAATACTCTGTTGAATGTGATGCCATCCCATTGGGATGTTGTATGTAAAATCTCAATAAGCCCAAGGCAATATCTTATGAATTAAATTCATTATATTTTACTCAACTATTCAATACAAGTAAATATACTAGCATGTATTGTCACTTATTAAAACACGAACACCTTCTTAGAGAAGCAGATTTATCACGATGCCAAAAAGTTAATTGCTTGTTACACTGTATTACGGAAAAATGTGAAGTCTTCCTCCAACCATTTTTAACACTATGAATAAACAGCACTTAAACATCTCTTCCATTGTGTCTCCCATTTAACAAGTAGCCATGTTTCGTAAGGGGAAAAATTTCTTCTCTGAATAATCAAATTTCAATTTTTATTTGGTCAGTAAAAATACAGGACTAGGTTTTATACAGACAGGTTTCTAAATAAAATTTTCAGAAACGGACAGCACAGCAACTCTATAATGTCTAAAACTTTAGGCCTCTGATTGAACTATAAAGACTCACATCAGTAGGTAGATCAGGAGATTAGTAGGCTCCTAGACCAGCTGAGCAATAAACAGGCTGATGGGTACTACTAGACAGGACCGTGAGATGGTATGTCAGAACATCAGCAGAAGCAGGGGACTAACTAGACCCCCATAGAAAATTGAGAGATGACAGACACGAACATTTATATTTTTGTTTCTCTAGCTCACCTTGCAATACATGTTATAGAATGAATAAATGTATGCATGAATGATCTATGTTTCCAATTTCAAAATCATCCCAGGAATAAGTTATTTGTCACACAGGCATCTTGCCTTACAGGGAAATAACACCACAGTGATAACCAAACCAGGGCTCTTTCACTATAATGTGAGACTCTGCAGTTTTTAAAGTTCTCTATTAGAATCCGAAGCAAGTGTAACAGTCATCCTGTGGTTTTCTTAGTTAGAAGCATAATATATAAGACATATTGATGGCTTAAATCATATGCACCTAAATGGCAAATGAAGAGGAATCCAATGACCACTGACCAAAATCAGGGCAAGAGTCCTCCAGAGCCATTTGTAGAGGTATTCATTCAGTGTACTAGGTGTAAACTCTTAAAAACAACACGACACCGTGTTTCTATAATAAACCATGTCAGCAAAAAATATACAAACCATTTAAATACCCCTCACATAGGTATTTGTTAAGATTTGAATCAACGTATTAGGAAAGTCCATCAAAATTTTTTCCTGGTCACCAGTGGATGCTGCAAGTATTAATGATTTCTGTATATTCATCAGATAACACTTCCCCATGTTTCTAATGCTGCACAATCCTCATGTTTTAATACAACAGATTTATCAAGAAGAAATATTTCCTGTTAATTATTGCCTTAATATAATCTTACACTCACTTCTGAATATTGCTGCTACCATTTTTTAAAGGAAGGTTAAAACACCTGACTATTATAAATCAAAAAGACACAAAAGGTACACTGTGATCAGAGAATAAAAGCACATTCAAAGTATAAAAACTCAGTGCTTTACTAGAATTCTTCATGGTAAAACATACACTGTAATTATTTTCCTACATTCAGTATGACACTATTGGGTGCTAAATATTCATTTTTGAAATAAATCTGAATCTGGAACTATTCATCTTTTTTCCAAATAGCTGACATGCTGCATAAACAGAAAGTTTGTGTAGCTTTTTAAACATAAACAATATACCATGTGAACTTTGATTTATTATGCAATTTATCTCTTTCTATCTCTCTGCTATACATAATTCAGATCCACATAGAACAGTTCCCATACCACTAATATTTTCCAGTTCTTTTTGGCTTTAAGGCTATGATCATTTTTAAATGTTTCAAATGTATGCCATTTATCATTAATATTATAGTGGCATCACTGCATTTTTAAACTATAATATCTGGGAGTTCATAACTTGGCACATAAAACTCACTAGATGATGATGAAACTTAACTTGTTATAACCTAACTTTGGAATAATTTCAAGAGAAAACATAAAATGCAACCTTGTAATTTCCATGTCCAAAGATATCTGAAATATTTTCAAATGGTTTCATATACAAGTGAAATTATTAAAAATACAAAAGGTGTAATTTATTAGGCTAATTTATTTTTCTAGATTTTTTTTTTTTTTTGCCCAGTTTATAGTAAAATCAAAACAAGCTATTTTCAAACCATTAAAACTTCCCACATTGTTTAGAAAACATTTTTATTTGTTAGGAAAATATACTTAGTCTCTTACTAAAGTTACATGATAAATAAGATTCCTTTTTTAAAAATGAAGTAATCACATATGACCTCAGCTATTATTAGCCAAAGCCCATGCTCATAAAATTATTTGTAGGTTTACGTAAGTAGTCAACTCTTGAAACAACATGAACTCCATTTAACAAATCTATTCTGGACGCAATTCTTCATTTTTGAATGAGACCTTATGAATTGTTTTTATTCAATCAAGTTTTTGAATGTCTACTATGTAGCAGGTGCTATGTCGGACTCAGAACACAAAAATGGAAAGACTTTTACATCAAGTATCTCTCAGTAGGCTGGTAGGCTTTGCTTTTTATTCATTTATCCAATCATATTTTTTAGAATTATCATAAATGTACATTTTCCCCCAAAGATCTGACAAAGCATGACTGTCCAGGATTCCTAATGATGTCAAAAATTCCCAAAACAATAGAACTACAAGACGTATTAGAAAGCTACCCTTTACCTTCCAAATAGGTGCTGTGACCTCTGCAGAATCATGCATCTAAAGGACAACATAATTGAGAGTAAAATTCAGGTCTGTGCTCAATTCAGTGCTCTTTCCTCAATGTCAAATTGCTTTCATACAAAGGCTTATGACTACTCATTTGCATAACATAGAAGCAAAACAGCACTCTGAAAACCTGGCAGCCTGTCTGCATTCATAGCCCACAAACGTCTTACTTGCCCTCCCCCCAATCTTAAGTTTCTGTAATTAATCCTAACAAAAAGAGATCACATAGACAATTAAAAAAAAATACTATACACTTAATCCACTCTCTGATTCCGGAATAGCAAAGTTGTTCATAATTAAGAAATAGTGTAAGCATTAAAAATAAATGTTGATATACTCAGCCACAGATCTTGAACAAAATGGCTGCCCTCAAATAAAAGAGTTAATTTTTTAAGTATATTATTCAGTCACATTGAAAATAGTTAACATCCAAGTAATCAAGTATTTCTATTATGGATTCTCTTGACACTCCACCAGAGGGCTACAAAACTCCCCAAATGCTTTCTTATAAAGTTTTAAAGTTTTCAACTATAGATTATAAGTATTATTTTGCTTTTCCCAAAGCATGATTTTAAACAAAAGATATGTATCCTTTAAGAGAAGGTCTCATATCACAATGTATCTTCAACTCATAGAGCAATGGGAAAGATAATCATTTCTCCTAACCCTCTTTGAGGAAGATCTCATTTTTACTTTCTTAGATCTTAGGACTGCCTAAGAGTTAAACATTACCACAGGAATGGGAATGAGCTGGGGAAGGAAAAGGTGGATGGCAGGAAGAAAAGATGGAAGGAGGGTTTAGCTGTGGAGTGAGGGAAAAGAAGAAGCAGAGACCAAAGGAAGGGCCCAGAGCAGGCAAATGCAGTCAGAAAGAATCCTCTGCACTGTGTGGGTCCCTCCAGGGAACTCCAGGCCCACTATATAGACAGGACAAACAAATAAGGGACAGACAGCTAGAGATTTATCCTGTCAGGCTGCAAGATCTTTGGGGTGATTCCTATTTACCACTTGGGGCTGCAACTTGGGAAGGACTCCAAGAGTGAGCTCGAAATCCCTCTTAAACATTATAAATTGCCTTCCCTCTAAGGTGAGGCCCTGGTCTGCAGAAGAATGTGCTTCTCTGAGCATCGGTTGAGTTGTTCCATCTGAGAGTCCCCAGGCTCAGATGCCTGGTGCTTTATTTTAGTGGTGGCCTCTCTACTTCTTAAGACAAGGGCCAGTCTTGTTCATCTTTGAAAGCACATAGCAGTAGGTAAGTGGTCTCTAAAATACCGTAGAGAACTCAAACTACCGCATGGTTTCTGGTTTCAGTTTATCCCAACTTTAGCATTTGTATGTTTTAGAGGCAAATGGGTCCCAAATGATCCAGGCTGAGTTTCCTTGAGCAACCTTGGGCTCATCCATGGCTGGGCTGACCCGAAGTGTGCTCAGAGGGCCCAGTCGTTCACCGCAAAGAAACACATAAGGAAAAGAATGTCAAATGGAAAAACAAGCCTCAAAAACTAGGCAAGGCTGTCATTGACCTCCAGCCCACTTGGGAGAGATGCACAAGAAACACAGAGGCTTGTGTGAAGTTCGGTGAGGACAATAACCCCTCCCAGGATGTGGCATCTTCCCTAGAGCTGTTTCACTCACCTCTAAGCCAGGATTTTCATAATTGCAAAGTATATCATTCCCTGCACATGTATGCCACAAACATTGACATAAACTTCCCATATTCAAGAATAACCCTAGCTAGAAATTGGGTTTTTCCTCCGAATGTAGCAGTTAGCTATTCTTTTTTATTACCTTGTGGCCCAGTAAAGGAATTGTGTTTTGCCTAATTCCTCTGCTTCTTAATGTCACATTAGTCACAAATGGGCATCCAAAAACCAATAAGTTCAGGACCAAAGACTCTACACATAAATGCATAAATAGATACTGAGAAGATTAGCATTCTCTTCTATTTTCAGAAAAATAATGCTGTAATATTCACTGGCTCCAACATTGTATAGCCCAGAAATTTCAGATTCCAACAGTACAAATTCATATTCAACAGGATTTGATCTTCAATAAGCTGACTTTTAAATTTAGCTTTAGGCTGTGTGGCTGTGTGTGTGCTCATTCCATTTTCCACCTCTGCCAACTTACTGGTTCTTAGCTTCTCTTACACACTTTGAGAAGATGCTTTGGGAGCCCTCTCTCCAGAAGAAATGCTGAATATTCCCCAAACACATATTGCCTGCTGTTTGAACGAGTCTGTAGACAGAGTCTTTAGTAAACAAAACAAGTTACTAAATTGCTAGGGGTCTTCCTCCTGTGTAGATAATAAGCACTGTAATTTCTACCCTTCTAAGGAGTTCAAGGAACCATAGTATGAAATGTTCCCTATATGAAAATAGCCCTTACGAAACATGAAAAATTAAAATGATTTAAACCATTACAACATCCTACTTAAATTATGCTAAAAGGAAATCCAGGAGCAGTTATGGAGAAATTTGGTGAGAAAAGAGCAGTTCCTTTAAATCTCCACTTACTGATATGCTAAGCGAAATGAAAAGCATTCACTTTAACCTTAGTTAACCTTTCCCTCCAAAGCTCAATTTCCATACTCTTTAAATGTCTTAAAATTAGTGAAATGATTTCATTTATATTTTCTCCACCCCAAATTTATAAGTGAGGCAGAATCAAATGTGTACCATCTCATCACATTAGCCATTCCATGGAAGCCAGCACCATAATTCTACTTCAGAAGAGAGCTGAAATGAAGGCAATATGTCTATCAAAAGAGCCTTATATTAAATGTAAATTTCTTTACTCTTTCAGATAAAAGGGCAAATTATTTAATTCACTTCAATTCAACAAGCATTTATGGAGCACTGAAAGCCACTGGGCTGACATATGGAGGGAGAAGAATAGAGATTCTTGGAGGGCGCCTGCCCTCCCCGCCAAGAGCCCACCATGTCCTGAGAGAGGCAGGTGTACACGCTGTGAGCCAGACAGGGTGTAATGCAGGTGGTAACCTAGGTACACACAAAGGGGAGATATACTCCCGTCCACAAAGGAGCTAGAAGGCTTCATGGAGAGGCAGTATTTCAACTGGTCCTTGAAACATACAATCTCTGGTGCTGGGGGCAGTGAGGGGGAACAGGCTCATGGAACCGACAGGACCAGCCACATGGTTTCTAGGACCCAGTACAAAATAAAAATGTGGGGCCCTTGGTTAACCATTAAAAATTCCAACAGAATGACAGCAGAGAATTCAACCAATGGCAGGGCCTCACAGGCTGCAGGCCTGTGAGGTCAGCCATGCAGATGGCATCACTCGATCGCAGGCAGCAGTGGGGGACGCAGGCAGCAGTGGGGCACAGGAGGTGTGGTACACAGACTGGGCAGGCCTGCAGGGGCCAGGCAGCCAGTGACGTCAGCCACCCAATACGCATGTGGCTAAAGGGAAAAGGACAATTCTGTTAACAAAAATGAGACACTGCTAGCCATACTTTGGGGCTGCTAGGAACTAGGTACTTACAAAGTATAGACAAAATACAGAAATCACACAAACATATCCCAGAACGCGGGCAGATTCCTTTATCCTCTGTAAATCTAAGCTGAGTAAGTTTGTTACTGCAGGTGTGACTCCACTTGCCAGTTATTTCATACTGAGGGGGTGGGAGGTTGTGCAGAATGAAGAACCTTTTCTCTCTTTCTGATACGCCTCCAATTGAAATACAGGAAAAAAAAAAAACGGGAAGTTTGAAAACAAGTAAAGAAACAGGTATTCACATTTTCAGCGTGGCATAATATTTCAAATTCCCTGCCTGTTTTCCTCATTCGACAATAACAGATTGTCAACCAATGCTCTGAAAAGGCCTCCAGATTAGAAACGATTCTCCCGACACTGTTTTATTTACACGACACATGCTTTCAGTTTTACAGTTCAGTAGCAAGTAGAACTGCACAGTTCCTCACATTAGCCCTGAAGCTACTTGAAGCTACAAGCCGCTGCTCTGTAAGCATTGGAACGAATTCTCTGTAGTCCCCATAGAAATCCCACGGAATGCAGTTTCCTGCTGGTTTGTTAGGCTGCATCGGAATAATGAGAATACGAGGACAGCCTCATAGATTATGCAATGAAACAAAACTCGGGCACCGCAGTCCACCCAGAAAGAAGTTAACCCTTCTCTTCTGCAATTAAAGCTTCCTATTTACATGGAAAGGTTGTTTGTGAATAATCCCACCAGGGAGTCAACCCAACAAAAATAAATCACCCAGTGCTTTCCGACAGGCCTGGCCCAGCGCTTGGCACCTAGTACAATAAGTATTTGTTGAACAAATGATGAATGCTGACCCATTTATCCTGATTGATTTCTTTCCGCCCCAAACCTAACTTACACTGCGAAATTTCTCTCTTATACCTTTTACAGAACACTTCAATACATTTTTCCCACATTTTAAACCATTCCCTTAAGAATTCTCATGACTCTCTATCAAAAGTTCTATTAAATTCATAATGGGATAACCATGAAAAGGGAAATTATTGTATTAATTCCCTGTCACCAGTAGTGCAGGCAGACAGCACCCTGACATGGGGGGGAAAAAGTCAACTGCCACCAGTTTTCCTCATCTGTGCTGAGGGATGAGTGCTGGGTTCTGAGAGGTTGCACCCCACTTCTTACTAGTTCTGGGTATCCAGCAAGTCACTCAACCTCTCTGGGCCTTGATTTGCTCATCAGTAAAATGGGGACCAAAAAGAAATTAGCTTATGCAGTTATTGTGATGATTGAGACACCATGAAGCGCTTAATAAAGTACCTTATTCAATAAATACTACCTACTACTATTACTATTCTTACTCCACTAATAGCACACTGTATCTCTGTAATGTTTAGTAAAAATTACCCAGTTAAAGAATATTTTTAAATATTTACATAACATTTTAGAAATAAACATGAATTTAAGAGACAAGAGATAACCAATAATATTTGTGACTGATAACGAATTCCTTTTTAAAGGAAGAATCTCTTTAAGAACATGATACTTTCAGTTTTATATCACTGATATTCACGTATCAGTGAAATCATATGGTTCTCAACTTCTATCTAACTTATTTCACTTTGAATAATAATCTCAAGATCCATCCATGTAGTTGCAAATGGCTCTATTTCATCTTTTCTTATGGCAGAGTAATATTCCACTGTCTACATGTACCACATCTTCTTTATCCAATCATCTATGAAAGGACACTTTGGTTGTTTCCATGTCTTGACCACTATAAATAAAACCGTAATGGAGATCAGAGCACATATATACCTTTACAGATAAATGTTTTCAGATCTTTTTGGAATTAAAACTGAAAGCAACAAGACAAATAAAGAAACAAAACCTCATAGACACAGACAATAATTTAGTGGTTTCCAGAGGGTAAGGGAGGAGGGGGCATAGAAAGTTAGGTAAAGGAGGTCAAATACATGGTGATGGAAGGAGAACTGACTCTGGATGGTGAACACACAATGTGATAAAAAGGAGATATACTACAGAATTGTACACTTGAAACCCATATAATTTTACTAACCATTGTCACCCCAATAAATTTTAATTAAAAAAAGATACAAGACTGATTACATAAAACAAACAGTTTTCATCTTCAGTCACATGGTAAGTTTTCTATTCCATTTTTCAATAAGTAAAACTTGTTAACAAAATTGAAATCTTTATAAAACTATTTTGCAAATACGAAAAGTCAATTAACATTTACAGATGGAATTTGAACACAGGGTTTTAACAGTTTGTCTTATAAGAGAAAAACGGTAATAAGAAAACCATTGGATCTATTTACACAACATACAAGCTTTAAAAAAAATTAATCAGAGAACACATGGGTTTTCACACGTACTGAATTCAAACCTCACATCAAACCTTATCATTTTGAAATATTTGGCAGTGCAAAAACCAACAGACAAGCTCTTCTGAAAGAATTCTGTCATTTTTTCACTCTCCATAACCCTGCCAGCTTCCCAATGCTCCTTTGACAGTATAATCAGTCAATTCAATCAGAGAAATTCTAAAGTACAATGGTAATTTTCTCTCACTTTTTTCTTTACACTGTCAGTTCGAGCCACCTGCTGAAAGCATTGAGGTGGAACAGCTCAGTATTAGCTCTGAAATTAGTACCAGTCCCCAGTTAAATACCTGGCACATTGGTGTAGGATAGAGGCTCTTAATGGCATATAAACGCATCAGTAGAATCAGCACATTGCTGAAGCTAGCCTTCTTCCAAGTCATTCATACTGGCCCTTGATGCTATTACAATGCAGGACTGAAAGTAAGCCAGGCAGGGAAGGGTTCAAGGACACAGATCACAAATTTGAAAGATGAAATTTCCACATAAATATTCTTAACCATGATGTCACTGTGGTTTACTCTAAACAAACTTCAAAATTCAATACCCAGCCTATAGCGATAGTCAAAACATTTCTAGGCTAGAAATATAGTCTACACTACAACAAGAGTTAATATTAAGTCTCCTGAAAGGAATCCTACATTTAAAATGCAAGATCCTCTTCCCTTAGTTTTTAACCCAAAATTTGCTACTGTGTGCACATTTTTCACATGCTTCTTTAAACAGAAAGTCAAGTGCAATTACCTCTGGTATCTTACACGTTCTAACACCTTGCCTGGCCTGCCAAGCTCAGCAGGTATGTCTGTGAGCACTGACTGAGGCCGCAGGATGAAAGGCATTTACTACATCTACTCAAAGGGTCGTCAGTGGACAACCTGTACAAGATTTATGCATTAAATAATAAATGAACTAAACACCTTGAGGTAATTGGCTGTGTGAAGCTTCACAATAGGCCGGATAGCTTGTCTGAACAAAGTAAAATAAGATTAAATAATGAATGAGGAGTGCAGAGAAATTCAAGCCACACTAATACTGCATGCTTTTTTTTTTTTTTTTTTTTTTTAAAGTGAAAGTAGGGCGGGCCCATTGGTTAAGCGCTAGCTTGGGACGCAAGCGGCCCCAGTTCGGGTCCCACATGTGAGGGCCAGTGACACTGCCCTCAAAAAAAAAAAAAAAATATGTGAAAGTAGTTGGTAAGTCAGGTTTTCATGGGTAAGAGACGTCACCGGGACTTCCTCTTTCTCTGTCAACAGAAATTATTTCAAGGACATATATTTTTCTAGATTTCCAATGCTGGATGCATAGCAGTTAGTCCTAGCAGTTCAAGAAACAGCCTGCCTTTATGATGGAAGGGTGTCCAAAGTCTATCCCACACTCAATTCCACTTATATTTTATTAAGACAGAACCAAAATCTGATGATATCTGGGGGAGATATATCAAAGGCAACTTTTGAAAAATAATGTTTCTGACACATGTACGGATATAATACCATCTGCCACCATAGGGACCAATAAACAGAGGTTCTGTCAAGCAGGTTTCCAAATCAGTTGCAGTGTAGACCCTCCTCTTGGGCCATTTTTTTTTGTTTGTTTTTTAAACAAAAAGTCGATGTTTGATTTCTAGCTTTGGAAAGAATAAGAAAAAGTAGCTATTGGATAGTCAAGTTAGAATCAGAAGAAGTGTCTAGAAGGAAATAGAAACCAGATCCAAGAACATGTATTTATGGATGTCAATTTCATCATAATTTTTAATGAGTTGTAACTTGCCTTCTTTATTCATTGTTTTGTTTTTTTTTTTTTTTTTTTTTTTTTTTAAAAATTATTTTTTTTTTTTTTTTTTTTTTTTTTTTTTTTTATTGGGGAATTGGTGGAGGGGAACAGCGTTGGGGAATCGGGGAAGGGGAACAGACAAGTTGCCGTCTTCTTGTTCCTCAGTTTAGTTGCGGAGGATGTCGCCTCACTGTTGGTATCGTCATTGCGCTCTACCCGGATGAGGCAGATCGGTCGCTGGCCTCTGGATGTCGCTCACTGCGGCTATTGGCAGCTCACGCTTGGCTGCCAGCCGCTCACGCTGGCTGCGGGCCACTCACTGTAGCCTATGGCAGCCCACTGCAGCAGGGGCTGCAGCCCACACCATCACCGGGGCTCGCACAGCCCAGCTCCAGGTGGAGCTGTTGTTAGCTGTAGAGGGCAGTGTCACTGGCCCTCATGTGGGATCCGAACCGGGGCCGCTGGCATCCCAAAACCAGCGCTTAACCAATGCGCCACTCGGCCGGCCCTTTATTCATTGTTTTAATGATCAGAAGATTAAATAGTTATTGTCAATTCTAAGCATCATAATTGCTTGGGGCTATGTAAATAAAAATGCCCTCATCAGGGAGAGATGTATATTAAGGTATTTCGAGTTGTAAAGAAGTGATGTCTGGAGCTTGCTGGAAAACACCACAGAAAAATACTAAAGTGGAGGTTAGATAAAATAAGATTGGAAAAACATGAATAATTGTTGAATCCATAAATTTTCCAGAGTATGCTCAAAAACATAGTCCTTCAATATGCATTACATTGAAGACTAGTGAGGAGGGTGAGTGAACTAAACATAATCAGTTCAAGAAATGGGGAAAAAATTCCACAAAGGGCACACGCTAGCCAGGCAATGGGCACACTGTGGAGCTTTAAAGATGACACCTAAAATCATCGGAGGAAGTTATTGTTGAAGGCAGACTTTAAGAAGTTCCTATGGCTTCTGTGACTTTTTAAAAATAAAAAAAAAGTTTAAAAAATCGTCATAACATTTAAAAATAATACTGAGTCTATACTTGAAAGATGGACGAAGCCACAGACTTTTCTTTGGCTCACACTGAAAATAATAATTCAGAGTTTTCACTAAATCTGAAAAAAATAATAAAATAGGTACCACTTTTTGATAATCTATTTGCTTATTTAAATGGTCATAGTATTTCAAAACTGCATTAATAAACCCAGAAAGATAGATTTTTATATTCCCATTTCATAGACAATGAAATTAAGGCACAGAAAATGTTATTGGCTAAATTATGGTATCACTCATAAGTGGAGAAACTAGGATTTGAATGCTGGTTTTCTTGGATTTTAAAAATATGTGCTCTCTTTCTCTTTTTCATGTGTGCTCAAGTGTACTTGATTTCTATCATGCAAGCATTGAAAAAAGGAAGATTTGTACATAAATACATATTATTCTTAGTCTTGCCACAGTGTGAGTTTACTTTAGCTAATTACAATTATTGATAATATGCACAGTGTTGAAACAAAAATTCATTTAAAAAAATCTGTAATTGCTGAGCTTGTTTTTTTTAATTTAGAAAAACTTGCTCCTTGCACTTAAAATTGCAAGTCAGTATTGTTTTATCATTTGCTTAAGATGATTTTTATTGGGGAAGTTACAGCAAAATCGTCAAGAAGGACATGACAGTTATTTAACATGATAATTAGTATTACATTAATTTATATACATTAATTTATATACATTACAGTATATACATTAATTTACACATGTAGGGGGTAATAAAAACAAACTTAAGATACTGATTTAAGTTCTGAACAAGAGAAATGTGAAGTTGAGTACATACCCATCACTTTAAAAGAAAATGTTTCACTTAGCCCATTGGTAACCACAGCTGGAAAATTATCAGATGTGTCATAAGTTACTCTCAACCCAACACAGCCTCCAGAGCTCAGAAGGTGATTTTGGTTCCTCAATTGATAAATGGATGGAGAATATATGACACTTAGGTAGTAGGGAAATATGCAAAATTAAATGGGGAAATATATATATATATATATATATATATAAATTTTTTTTTTTTTTTGAGGGCAGTGTCACTGGCCCTCATATGTGGGACCCAAACTGGGGCCGCTGGCTTCCCAAGCCAGCGCTCAATCACCGCGCCACTCAGCCGGCCCCTATATATATATTTTAAAAGCCTTTCAAAAATATAACCATGAACCCCTTTCCTTATTGTCTATAATAACCTTATTTATCCTACTGCTAATTAATATCCTTTTAGCTTACCAATAATAATTATTAGTAGACTACGAATAAAATCCTCTGTTAAGGCATCTCCATTTTATGGACTTTGTACTGAAGGTTTAATCTTCCAGGACTGATCTTTCACCAATTTTTTTATGTATTTTCTCATGATTCAGGTTTAATCCCCAATATCGTATCTTCAGATATTCCTTGAACACCCTATCTCAGGGGGTCCCCTCAATACTCCTAATCATTCAACAACACTATTTCCTAGTTTTGTTTTTTCACACTTCCACTGCCTGAAATTCTTGGGTTTTTATGCTTCTCTACATATTTCCTGTTTACCCCGCCCCCACCACTTGAATATCCACTTGAGCAGGAGTCTAATCTCTTATTATTACCCAGAACAAATATGGTAGATCCTCAACAAATATACATCTAAGCCAGTGGTCCTCAAACCTCAGCATGCATCAAAGTCACAGGAGGGCTTGTTAAAACACTGATTATTTGGCCTTACTCAAAGTTTCTGGCCTAGTAGTTCTGAGCCTGAAAATTCAATTTTCTAACATATTCCTAGGTAATGCTGGTATAAGGCATTAATAAAGACCAACCACAGTTCACAATACAACCCACTGATGCTTCAACTGCTTAATGATTTTGAAATACTCTAATTCAGCCATGTCATTTGACAGATTCTCTCCAAAAAGGGATACATGTGGATGTGAAATTTCTAAACAAGTTTCAAAAAATGTCCAAGTATAAGTAAAATATTTTAAGTACAAATGTTAAGTCTCTCACATTTTACATGTAATCAGTATCATATTTAGTATCTAACATTTACTGAATACTGACTCTCAGTTCCAAGCACTATTCTAGGTACATTTTATTTGTTATCTTCATGTAATCATCTCAAATACTCTACAAAGGACTACAAACTAAAGTACGGGGACACCAAGTAGCTTGCCAAGGTCATCTGTTAGTGGATGGGAAGAAATACAAGCCCAGGCAAGCCAGTTCCAGATCCCAGTTTCTTAAATATGATGGTGCACAGTCTTACACAGGGTACACATTCCACGGCCAGTAGAGTCAGGAAAGTTAATATAAAATATGGTCCTATTTCCTGACTCATAGATTACCTGAACAACAGGTTTTACAAGCAATGATTTTTTTTTTCTCTCGCCCACCAAGAGAATAGAAGAGAAATGATGAATTCTGTATTTATACTACTAAAGGGGAATGTGTGATTATGATACCTTAATGCTAGACAAACACAGGCTATGTGTGTGATATATTGGCTAGCCCTGCCTGGGAATGTTCCTGCAGTGGAAGAATTTCTTTATCCAAGGACAAGTTCTTTCACCTTCCCATCTGTCCTGTGAATTTTTAAATGTCTGAGACAGGTGGCCTGTTGGAAACCCAAAACCCTGTGGGTCTAAGATCTGATTAAAATCTGATGTTAGGCTCTCCTATAAAGAAGATTCCTATGTTTAGGCAGGAATTTGTAAGTAACTTGCAAAACATGTCAAAGATAACTTGAACCCTACATAACCAAAATCTCTTCAGTTTTGCAATAGCATATGCTAGAACAAACTTCTGCTTGCTTCATTTCCCCACAGAACACAGTTGTAATGCCTGCATACTACTGTCATGAAGGAATAAAAAGTAATCAAGTAACCAATTTTTGATGGTTTGAGGGTTTTTTTTCCCCCTTTCTGAATTTACTGGTGGTTTTAGACATGATGTATTCAGCTTTTCTCTTCTTAAAGAGGTCTAGTGAACTAGTAGTTTATCAGTTTTCTTCTTGATTCTATCCTTTGTAAATGGAACTACACTTCTCTGAGCAATATTTATAAATACTGCATAATGATAGTTAATAAAACCAGTTAATAATGCAAGCTGAGTTCCATAATTGCATATTACAGAGCTCACTGCAAAATATATTACTCAAAAAATCTGAACAATGGTTATACTTCATACAAATGCCAAGTTACTGTGACTTCTCTGAAAGCTAAAATGCACATGAGAATGTAAAAGCTACTTGCCATGAACCACCGCCCAGTTTAGATTTGTTAATGGAAAGCGCAATACAATTTTTAAACACAATCCATTTCTTTCCCTGGAAAGATGGAAGGAGTTTAATTGAAATCTATTTAGTGAGAACTTAAATCTATGCTGAGTTTCAAGCTTGGCACAGAATACTAAGCAATGATCATGCAGATAATTAAAATTTTAAATGTTAAATGATTTATCATCTTGTAAATAATTGAGGGAATTTTAAAATCCAAGTAAGGAAATGTTAGGGAGAATATATATTACCAACCTCTTTTCTAGAACAATAATATGTAAGGGTGTGTTACCTACATTTTGTTACTGGTATTGTCAGCAATGACTTTAATTTAAAAAGCTTTAGCAAACTTAATGAAATTAAACTAAATTGATTGGCATTCTGATCCAGCAGGTATTAAACACATCAAGGTAAAAACAAGGCCACTGTGACAAATTCAATAGATCAATCTGCAGTGATGCAAAAATCCAATAAATTGAAATTTAACTAAAGAATATTGCACAAATGCCAATCCCCTCTATGAAAGAAAGGATTATTCATTTGAGACTATATTACTTACTATAACTATCATGGAATCTATAATTGTGTTGTTGTTTGATTCTACAGTTTTTGACTGGTTTCCCTCATTTTTAATGTTCCTACTTTTATTATTTTCATTGTATATGAAAATAATAAAAGTATATAAATTGTATATGAAAATAATAAAAGACCTCATGATCTAGGCCTCCCCCTTTTTCTATGCTCATTCAATCAGAAATCTTTACTAAGTAGAGATCTATCTTTGCCAAAGAAATACACCTCTCCAAAAAAGTTTTTTAAAG
The DNA here is from genome assembly GCA_033961575.1 of Aselliscus stoliczkanus. Classification (NCBI taxonomy): domain Eukaryota; kingdom Metazoa; phylum Chordata; class Mammalia; order Chiroptera; family Hipposideridae; genus Aselliscus; species Aselliscus stoliczkanus. The sequence goes on from CM066732.1 coordinate 77,388,859, forward strand.
AAACTGAAATTTATGAATAAATTACCAGAGGGAATCTGAAGACAGAAGATTCTTTACAGTAGTGAAAATAGGGTCATATTTAAAATTTTAAACAGAGCCCTATAATTCACTATTTTGATGTTGCTGGCATCCCCCAAATATAAATAACTACATGCAGAATAATATGTGTATATTTGTCATCTACAACATGAGATCAGGAGAAAAATATCTACACAACGTCTGCTGCACACAAACCTGTAGATCACATCCCTTCCTGTACCTTGGATTGGCTTGTTGAATTCTGGCAGAAAGAAAAAAATATCTTCTATGACTGTGTTTTACCTACCAAGAAGCTATGATTCTGGTTTAGATTCCTATCTCTTAAGCAACTAGTACAGTTAAGTATAACCTTTACTCAAAAATAATTGAAATTATTTGAAAGACAAAGAAAAGTAAAATGATTAAAAAAAATTATTAGGAAGGAGAGAAAAAGGTTGTCAAAAGGTGTACACAGAAGTAGTTTCAACTAGCTTTAAAAAATTCTCTCATGAAAGCAACATCTTGAACATGGCTACCTCAATTCCAAACTCTTTTTTTATACCAACAGACATTCAGATGATCATGTCATGGCTGAAATTTGCCGTCAGAGGAATGGCACTTATCACAAGACAACAGTTTGAAACCAGGGTCAGCAGACAATGTCCTGTGGACCAAATCGGGCTCACCACCAGTTTTTGTATATCTGTGAGCTAAAAGTAGTTTTCACATTTCTAAATGATTAAAAAATCTAAGAAGAATATTTTATGGCATGTGAAATTCAAATGTCAATTGTCCATAAATAAAGTTTTATTGGAACAGAGGAACCTTGATCAGAAACACAAATCAATTATACAAATCCAACCTGACTCTGCTAACCTAAAAGGCAAAATTCTAGGTAGAAAATCCTGGGTTTTCTACCCTTAAAAGGTCACTTTACAGGGACATTTTAGAATTGTCCCTAAAAATGACAATACCAAAATTAGTTTGAACATCACACAAAACACTGTTGTCAACATCCTGCACATAACTTGTTGTCATATTTGTTTGTGAGGAAGCAGAACAAGAACCAAGAGTCCTGGAGTCATTTTCTGGGGGACTAGAAAAGACGGATATCATTGAACTTTAGGGTCCTCCCTCAACCTGGCATTTATCATCTTTATACAGGGTAAACATCCTTAGCAACTTGTCAAGATGAATGGTTTTACATTTGTAAAAGCCTTCAAATATCAGTGAATGAAAATGGCTTTGCAAATAGTACCCTCTTCGTTCTAAAAAAAGAGTCAGTAGGCATGTATCCCTGTGTGAAGGTGGCCGTTAAACCACAAAGCAGGAGACCCCCTGGTCCATGGGCCTCAACTCACAGCTTCCCACCATTAAATGCTCACAAACATTAATCTGGGATATTGGCCTAGCAAACATTTTCAAAAACAAATTATGCACACATTCCTTAGGATCAAAGGTGAGCCAAAGAAAAGTGTAGTGAGGAGCACAGAGCAACAACAAGCTGGTGAAGAGCAACTAATCTCATACCAGCAGTAGTGCCATATCCATTGGCACAGCTGTCAGTGCAGTAGATCCGAGACCCGGAGACCCTTTAGAAATAGCTCCAGCAGCTTAGCACCAAGGCTCTGGGGCCAGAGTAAGAATCCAAATTAGGACATAGCAGCAGCAAACAGGGAAGAGAGAAGGCCAACTCTCACCAATACTGTTCCATCATGGAATCTCTACCTAAGATTTGTACAAAAAAAGAGTTCTGTATTAGGGTGCATTCCCTCTCCCGAAACCACACTAAAACCACAGTTAACAATTACTCTTTTAAAGGCACGAACCTATGAGAATAGGGAAAATAGAAAAAGAGATGTCAGCTATCAAATCTTTCTAGGTGGTAAGAAGACAGATTAGTAGGAACTGATTTGGCATCATTGAGACAAAGCATCCCAAACCAATTGTATGGGAAACTGAGACATAGTCCAATATGCCACAGAAGCCGCCAATGGTTTAGGACCTGGAGCAACGGTGACCTAGGAAACTGGGAGAGAGAATGGTATTGTAGGGAAGTGTATAGCTAAAATAAGAAGGGTTGTATTAAAGCTGTTTGAGAAGCAATTAGATGCCTGGTCCAGCCGCCAGGGTTACCTTATGGGAGTAAGAGTGGAAGGTCTGGAGGCAAATTCTCTGAAGATATGTTAACTAGGAGATAAGGAGAAGCAGATGAGAATCTAAAACAGAGAGATTACATGATCATATGCACTCCAAGAACCCCACCCTTTTCCCCAGCAGGCTTCTAGAATACCTGCAACCCTCCAGCTAAGCGGTAGGATGCTCCTCCTTTAAGAAAGCTAACCAGTCCAAGAGGAAAAATGTAAAGATAGCAGATGTTGGGGTTCCCTATAGGGAGTACCTGAGCAACTCAATGATGAAGTTCCAAGTTAACAAGCTTAATTCATGCACTCAGAACATCCAATCCACCTAACCACTTAACAAATGGACAAAGATTACAAGACAGCTGATGAAACATCTAACATGAAAGACAGACACCAGATGAAACAAACTGAAAATGGTAACTTGGAAGAATCAGACTAAACAAGGAGACGAAAAATTTAAAAAGAAGCATATTTCTATTATTAATCATCAGAGAGAACAGAAATTACACCTACAAACAGGAACAGGATAAAATTCAAAGAATAGAGAACAAAAAGGGTCTTAAAATTAAAACTATAATAGAAATGAGAAAGTAAATCAACAGAAGAGTTAGAGCAAACATTGAGGCAATCTCCTACACAGGGAAGCAAAAAGATAAAGTGAAAATATAAGAAAACAAATGGTCCACAAATTCCAACATTAAAATAGGAGTGCCAGAATGGAAACAAAGAAAATTGGAAGGAAATCAATGAAGTTATTTAAGAACATTTTCCAGAATTGAAGGACGTTCTCAGGTTGGAAGCCCACTGAGAACTCAATACATTGAATGAAAGTAGATTCACACCACGTCAAACACGTCAGTGAGGAATTTCAGAACATCCAGGGAGAAAGTTACATAAAAGCATCACCAGAATATTTCACTATCTCTGAATAACAAAATCAAAAGCTATATAGCAATGAAGAAATAGCCACAAATACTGAAGTAAAGGTAATTCCTTTCTAGAATTCCATATAAAACATGAATCAGGTGGGAGGATGAAATTGAAACATTATAGAAACTCAAGGTCTCCCCAATTTACTTTTCATATACCCTTTCTCAGAAAACTATCAGAGGATATGGTTTATTAAAATGAGGGAATAAACAAACAAAAAATGAGAACACTTGGGACAATATGGACAAAATATTGGCTCCATATTTCTAGTCATCCTGAAGAGGCCGGCTAAGTGTTACAAATGTCAGTGGAATCATCACTCTTCCTTGTGCGACACACAACAATTAGGGTTCATTGTGGAGAAGGAGGAAGAGCGGGAGAAAGAGGAGACGTGATGCTCCCCACATGAATGGCAGCAACGAAGCCTAGATCTCTAGCGAAATCAACATGTTGGAAAAAGCCTTCTGATTCTTATGGACCAGTTTCCTAACTGTGGCATTATTGACATTTGGGACCAAGTAAGTCTACCCTGTGTTGTAGGATGTTTAGCAGCATCTCTGGCCTCTACCTCCCAGATGCCAGACACTTGTGACAACCACAAATGTCTAAAGGTATTTCCAATTGTCTTTAGGGGGGGCTATATCACTTCTGGCTAAGAACCAGTGCTGTAGGACAAATGAAGAATAAGATTAATTTTGTTTCTTTTGGCAAAGGGGACATATGTAATACAGACGTTCCCCAACTTACAACAGCTCTACTCAAGTGTTCAGTGGAAACCAGCTAGGTTAAGCTACGATGTTCTATGTTCGGTAGGTTAGATGTGTTAAATGCATTCGACTTACAATTATTCTCAACTTACAATGGGTTTATCAAGATGTAATCCATTGTAGATAGAAGAGTATCTGTATATCTATCCAATATTCATATCACACATGTTTGTATAGGCTCAGACAGTTTCTGGAAGATTATAAAAGGGGCACTAGTACCTACTGTCTCTCTTGAATGTTCAGTGGGAGGCTAACTTTATTCTTCATTCTTTACTCATTTTGAAAGAATTTGGTGTCAAGAATTTGCATTTTCTTTCCAAAAACTGTATAAAATGAAATAGTCTTAAAACAAAATTACAAATGAGCAAATCCCACATACAACTACACTTCCAGAAATTTGATCTTCTCAAGTATGCTCCCACATACGCCTATATAAAATGATGCAACAAAAGTACTATTTGTGACACTCCCTTTATCGGTACAGGATATATTCTAAGACACCTCCCCCCCAGTGAATTCCTGAAATCACAGTTAGTGTCAAACCCTATACATACTATGTTTTTTTTTCCTATACATACATACCTATAAGTTTAATTTATAATTAGGCACAGTAAGACATTAACAGCAATAACTAATAATAGAATAACTACAGCAATACACTATAATAAAAATTATGTGAATGTGGTCTCTCTCAAAAGATCTTATTGTACTGTACTCAACCTACTTCCTGTGATGATGTGAGATGATACAATGCCTGCGTGATGGGATGAAATTAGGCGAATGACACAGGCATTGTGACACAACGTTAGGCTACTGTAAGGGTTACTTGAACACAAGCACTGTGATACCACAGGCTAAGTGACTAATGAGCAGACAGTATATACAACATGGATATGCTGGACAAAGGGATGATTCACATCCCGGGAGGGACGGAGAGGGACAACAAGAGATTTCATCACTCTATTCAGAATGACACACAATTTAGAATTCATAAATTATTTATTTCTGGAAGTTTCCCTGTAGTATTTTCCAACTGTGGTTGACTGCAGGTAACTAAAACTGCAGAGAGTGAAACCACAGATAAAGGCGGACTGCTATAATAGCAAGAAAATGAATCACCTAACTGTTTAGTGTGAGAATGCTGTGAAATAAATGATGTAAGACCACAAATGGAATGGTATACAGCCATAAAAAGAGTAGGATCATCACATTCATTACACTCATACACTAACATGGGACGCTTTCCAAAATAAATCATGAGGTTAAAAAGGCAAAGTGTAAAGCAGTGTGCGTATTTCATGCATAAGCAAACAAATGCACATTCTTCCCACTCTTTTATACAAATTGATGGAAGTGGTTGACTACCAAATATGGGGAGTGTAGTGGCAGGAGGCAAGGGTGGGAAGGGAAACTCTATGTTCTTCTGTACCTTTGGAATTTCAACCACATAAATACCTTATTCATATTAAAATAAGATTTGCACCATGTGAACTTTTTGTGCTCCAGTAGTTCACGTGGGTTCATTTCTCAAGATGTAACCAGCAACCAAGAGCATGCGGTAGCAGTTGCAGCCCCACTGCCATCATGTAAGGACTGTTGTTTCTGTAAGAATACGCACCAAGGAAACTTGACAAAGAAGCCTGCTAGACCTCTGAATGGCAGTTTCTACTGAATTGAATAAAACAGTTATCATTCTTCCTTCTACCCCCAGAGATTCAGATTCTTCATTATTAAATGTTTGGGGGGAAATGGAGTCCAATTAATACAAAATGAAACAAAAAAAGAATCCATTTCTATCAATGAATATCATATTTGGAACCAGATTAAAAACAAACAAAACACCAAGTTGTGTTCTGATCAGTAGGATATAGAGGTTATTTACAAGAGCGACATAATCTCTGGTTCTATGTTGAGGCCAGTAACGAAATTGGCTCGGGAAAGAGACAGCCAGCAGGAAAGTAAGAAAACGACTTCATAATCCAAAATCCGCCTTCTTGCTTACACTGCTCTGAGGTTAAGCTGGAGGAAACAGCATACAATCAAAAACCAGGACAGTGAGCTCTAGCTTAGCTGTATTCACTGTGTAATCTCAGGGAAATCATTTAAGCTATTGGCAAGTAGGGATCATTTCTTAATACAGAAATGTGGGGAGGATTATTGATCAGGAGAACAAAAACTAAGAGCATGTGAGGATTAGAGCAAACAAAGTTTTGTAACTTTAAATATTGAATTCATTTACTCAAAAGCAATCTCTAAACACAAAAATGCACAGAAGACTATTTGGAGCAGTAATATTATAAAAAATATTTACTAAATAATAACATTTGATGAGTTCATTTTGCAATCAAAATAATTTTAAAATTAGAAAACCTAAAGCAAATAATGATGCCAAATCTCTCCATCAACTTATGACTGATACACACACACACACACCATGGTTTGCTCAAGTCTTCTGGTTAATTCCCACATGTGACACTATAGAGCCAAAATAACTTTGATGAGGGTGAGGATGGATGAGTCCAGTTAATCTCTTAAACCTGAGCAGGTGCTCTTTTCATTCAATAAATATTTTTTCAGAGTGCCCACTATGTGTTAGACCCTACTATGTCAACTAGACAGAATACAGGTAAATAAGCCAGTTGCAGGCTGGACATATAATCAAAAGGCAGAGCAAAGATAAAGCAACAACAATACAAGTGAATTATGATATCAGCTACAAAGAAAAACAAAACAAATCATGTGCATCCGAAGGGCTAATGAAATACACTTTTTTCCAGTTGCAGACATTTGAGAAGGTGGCCAAGAGAAAGTATGAGTAAGCATGTCTTTAAATAATCCATAGGTTTTTAAATATTATTAAAGAAAAACTAGTTTTCTAGAAAGACAAAAGATTTTAAAGTATTTATGAATCTTGGTCGACATCATTTACAGGAAGTAAAAACACATTCTAATACTTCAGAATAAGAAGAAAAGCCACAAAGTGTATCAAGTTTTCAAAAGTCATTTAAAGTATAGACCTTTCCTTTATGTGTCTCCATATACTCTTCTGATGTTGATAGATAAAGAAATAAAAGCTTGTCACAGATGTCTCATAGATAAAAGCTAACAATGAACTATCCATCATTAGTATATTTATACACTGTCAGAACTAACACATCAGTATTCAATAAATGACTGACTTATTTAATTCTATAGTAGCACTGTCCAATAAAAATATAATGCAAATCACATAAGGAATTTAAAATTTTCTAGTAACCATGTTAAATTTTTTTAAATAGCTGAGATTAATTTTTAAATATATTGTATTTATTCTAATCTACTTAAAATAGTATCATTTCAATATGTAATCAACACAAAAATATTGAGGGGTATTTTATATTCTTTTTTAACCTTTTAAATTTGATATGTATTTTATATTTAAAGCACATCTCAATTCTCACTAGCTATATATTAAGTGATCAATAGGCACATGTGGCTAGTGACACATGTGGTTCTAAGGTATTATTGACACATTAAAATAGTGTCCATAGGGGCCGGCCGAGTGGCGCATTGGTTAAGAGCTGGTTTTGGGATGCCAGCGGCCCCGGTTCGGATCCCACGTATGAGGGCCAGTGACACTGCCCTCTACAGCTAACAACAGCTCCACCTGGAGCTGGGCTGTGCGAGCCCCAGCGACAGTGTAGGCTGCAGTGTGGGCTGCCATGGGCTACAGTGAGTGGCCGGCAGCCAGCGTGAGAGGTTGGCAGCCAGCGTGAGCTGCCAATAGCCACGGTGAGTGACATCCAGAAGCCGGCGACTGATTTGCCTCATCCAGGAAGAGCGCAATGACGACACCAACATGGGCCAGTGAAGCAACATCCTCCGCAACTAGACTGAAGAACAAAAAGACAGCAACTTGTCTGTTACCCTTCCCCGATTCCCCAATAAAAATCTTAAAAAAAAAAAAAATAGTGTCCATAACACTGTCTCACAATAAATATGTAAATGAATGAATGAATGAATAAATGAATGCAAAGTGCAACATTTTTACATACTCATTCCTTATATTAATCAATTTTAATGTATTTCTAAACAGCAGAGATGAGACAACAGACACAATCTCCCCAAATCAGTATCAATAAAAAATATAAATTAAAATTCTGATGAAAGTCATCATTGTTGAAATAAAATGTAGATAGTCAGGATGTACTGCACCCTGTGGTGCAGAGAAGAAAAGTGGCAAGGGCAGGAAATTAATAAATGGTGGATTTTACATTGTCTGTTTCACATTTATTTTTTTCTTGAGGACTCTGCCTCTTGCTATTTAGTGTAACCAAATATAATGTTATACTGTGACCCAATTTGAATTAGGATTCATTTAGCGTGTGAGTGTGAGTGTGTGTGTGTGTGTGTGTGTGTGTGTGTGTATACGCGCACACAAGCTTTCTCTGATTCATTAAAGCAATTGAATAGTAGAATATTGAAGTCAAAATTTTCTTATTGCATTTATATGTTAAGCACGTTGCTTCTTATTGGCTATATAAATCTCATCTTCTTTTAAATGACTGCCTGGAACCTTCTAAAAGTCTAAAATAAGCATAATTATCTGTAATTATTTTAAATCCAGACTTCTTGATCTTAAGCTAAACATTGAGTATTTTTATTTCTATCTTCTAGCATACTATTTCAATTTACTATCCTAATTATAAGACAAATTTGTCATTAATCTTTTTCTTTTTTTTATATTAGAGAATTTTAGAGCTGCAATAGAACACAGACATACTCTAGTCCAAATTTTGCATTTGGGGAAACTGAGTACTGGAGAAGTAACTTATAAAGATCAACTAATTTATAATGAGAAAGAAAAGTCTTAACTTGTGATCAAATCTAAACAAATATGCCTTCTTTACTCACTTCAGTAAGGGCATTTATACATCTTAAAAATGCTTCTGTATTCTCTATAGAATGTGAAAGGATGAAGATTAAATTCCATCAATTTCTCATTCAATTACTGTAAGGATGTTTTTACTTGTTGCAAAGAGAGACCATTGTGCCCATCTTTTAAAAAAAAAGAAAAAGAAAACTGACATACAAAAATCTTAACTTGCTCCACATATAAATTAGGAAGTGATTATTTACATCACAAAAGATTTCATTTTACCAAAAAGATATGTAGCAAGGTTTCTTGAAATATCAAGTCCCTTGGTAGAGGAAAAATTTAATCCAATTTACAAAGGGAACAGGAAGGCAAAAAACATCAGCTGAAATGTAACGTCTACTTTCAAACCTTCTCTGAGTGATGGCTTCTTCTGTGCTCTTCTTCCCTGTCCCTGGAAAACTCCCATCCTGGCCATTGTTCACTTATGCATCCAGTATTCATAGACTAAATCATTCGTTCAACCACAGTTCAGGGGCATGCAGGCGTCAGGAGCCATGCTAGCCACTGGAGTACAAAGGTGAACAAGAGAAGTTCAGTCTCTCTGTAGTACAGTCTTATTATAGAATTATTACCACTGGTTTCCTTTTCCTCATGTCCTTCTTGAGGACAGGGATTATATCGTATACATAACTCTCAGTCTCAAAGAGCTAGCATGGTATCTGATTCACAGCACTCCATAGAGGAATAATGAGTAAGAGACAGAATTTCTGAGAGCTACCATATGCCAAGTGCTCATAAATGTATCTTCATCTCATTCAACCCTCAAGACCCCTAAATATGGGATTTGTATAGACTGTGACACAGGCTGAGAGGTTAGGTAAGATGGTTAAACTTACACACACGTTCAAAAGTGGTGGGATAGTTACCCAAACTTGCATCTGTAAAACACTCAGAAAAGTTTGTAAGCTTTTCCCCCCACTTTACAAACTACCAAAACATGATGTCTGTGGAATGTTCTGGAATGCCGATAACTCAACATATAGAAGCAAAGGAATCGGTCACCAATACAGAAAAGATGCAAATAAGGAGTGAAATTTCCCATCTTCCTTTATGAGTTCATCTTTTTTTCTGGAGAGACATATTCTGGATTCATGAAGAAGGCAAGGCTCTCACAGGCACATGCCATCGACCACCGCCAACTGTAAATGCTCTCTGCCCTTGGCTGTGAGTCAATCACAGGATAAAACACTGGGTAACCAAGTATGGATGTCTTAAGCGAGCACATTCTATCATTCTTCTTCTTTGAGTTATTTTTTCATAGACTTAGTATGTTTTCTTAGAAAATAAGTTAACAACTACCAGGACACAGGTTTCCAGTCACACAGACCTTGGGGTTATGCCCTAGTCTGATTTCCTGGCCTTGTGCTCTTTGAAATAACGTAAGAAAAGATGTAATGACCAAGAGCTGATGGACTGCAAAGAGTTGGACATGGTAGGGAAGGAAACGAACAAGCAGGAGGAGAAATAAAATCTGCACTGCATACAGCAAAGTGGATAATGAGCGCCACAGAAAATCAGACCACTAATGGAGAGAGCAATATTACACTGCTCATCCAGAACTTGGAAGAATAAGACAGACAATGGAAAATGATGAGAGAATTACTATCAAGAACAGAAAACAGATCTACCTTTTGAGTTACACATAGGACAATGGGAGGGAAATAAAAGAGAACAATAGAATAAAAGCAAAGTCAAGGACAAAATTGAGGGAAAAGTTCAGAAATTTAAAGACAACACCTTAATTTAAAAAGGGGCAAAGAGGTGGCAAATCAAGAGAGTACACTCTGATTCGCATAAAACTAAAAAAAATAAATAAATAAAAAAAAGGAAAGGAAAAAGAAAAAAGAAAAAAATTATCATCCACGTTCACATACACATATCCTGGGTAAAGGATTTCAACCCAAAGCCCCAAGAGGGAAAAAAGAAACCTATAAACCTCTGGGAAAAAAACAGCTTATGTTCAAAGAAACAAAATTCTGGTTGGCATCAAATATCTCCCCTTCAATTTAAATACTATGAGAGAGACAAATGAGCAACATTCACAATAATTGAATTAAGAGAGAAAAGCTTGTAAGCCAAGAATTCTGTAGCAAGCCAAGTTATATGATAATAATAATAAAAAAAATCAGATACTCAAGGGCTCAGAAAAATCTAACCCATAAATCCCTTACAAAAAGATATACTCCAGTTAACTAGGGAATGAATCAAAATTAATGGAGATGCTGTGGTATAAGAGAACTTAAAGGTTGAAATTTAAACATAAATGTCTCAGTAAATGATAAAAAGGTTACAAAACTGTATCCAAATAAAAAATTGTAAAAATAATTTAGTAGCAATAAATTGAATTCAAAACAGTAGGCTTTGCCCAAGGAGCATACTCAAATATGTTCAACAACATTCATTAGGGAAATACAAATCAAAACCACAGTGAGATACCACTTTACACCTAATATGATGGCTACAATTTAAAAACATTAAAAAAGAAACAGAAAATAAGCATTGGCAAGGACTTAGAGAAATTGGAACCGTTGTATGTTGCCAGTGAGAATGTTAAATGGTTCAGCCACTGTGGAAAAGATTTTGATGGTTTCTCCAAAACTTAAACATAGAATGACCATATGACCCACTGATTCTACTCCGAAGTATATTTCCAAAAGAAATTGAAAAGAAGTACTCAAATACATGTAACTGCATGATTATAGCTGTACAGTTTACAGTAGCTGAGGTAGAAACAAACCAATTGTCCAGCAATGGATAAATGATTAAAATTGTGCTACATATAGACAATGGAATATTATTCACCCGTTAAAAGGAATGAAGTATTGATATAGTCTACAATGTGGATGAACCTCAAGAAAAGCTTAATGAGAAAAGCCAGACACAAAAGGTCATATACTGTATGATTATATTTATAGGAACTATTGAGAACAGCTAAATCTAGAGTCAGAACACAGAGTGGTGGTTACCAGGGCTGGAGCAAGGGAAATAGGAAGTAAATACTTAATGGCAGTGGTGTGTCTTTTTGGAGTGAGGAACAGGTTTTGGAACTGGATAGAAGTGCTGGTTGTACTGCAAATATGCTAACTGCTATTAAGTTGTTCGCTTTAAAATAGTTAAGATGTGAATTTCACCTCAATAAAAAAAAAAGTTTTTGTGAAAGGACTAGAAAGCAAAATAAGGAACAGGAAAATACAGGTTTAACCTAATAAACTGTAAGTTGCAAAAAGCATAATTATCATATAATCTTAAAGGAGAAGAAAAGATTTAAGAGGCATTTCCATTGAATCTTAAGAGAGCTGTCAAGTTTTTCCCCAGGGACATCAAAGAATGCCAGGATATAGGCATACATCATATCCCTCGATAGAAACATGAGCTATTTTAGAAATTCCAATCCTTCCCAATCCCTAATAAAAAGGCCAAACAGATATTCATTAAGTTGACAAGTGATGTCCAAGTTTACCTGGAAAAATAAATAGGTCAGAATTTCAAAGAATATTTAGAAAATAGGAAAGGAGTTTTTGTTTTTTTTTCTCCTACCAGATACTAACATATGATACTACTGTAATTAAAGCATTATGATTCAAATATAAACACTAACATATGGCAGACTAAATAAATAAATAAAAGGCCTGGGTCCTATGTGTGCCATGTAATCAATCAGAATGTTCTGTATCTCTTTAGCACCCACTACACATCCCACATTCTGTCCCAAGAGCGAGAGTCAGAGCCAACACTATATTTCACATCAATATAACTTCAGCACTATTTCAGAGTTACGGGTAAAAGTAAAATGGTACAAGACGTTTAAAAATGTTAGAGTATGTCTTACCTTATATAAAGAAGAATCACTTAACTATAAATAACGAAAAAATTGCAAAGCGAAGAGTTCACAGATTTAAACACAGGAAAAGAAAAAAACACCTATATCCTCAAATAAAAACAATCACAGAGAAGATGTAAAACCTGTAGCAAGTATTTAGGCTATAAATGGAGTATAGCATTAATAAGTAGTTCACTGCAGTCAATTCAAATCACTAAAGTTCTAACAGAAACAGAGGTTAGAGACAATTAAATAACAGAAAAAATAAAAGATATTAATAATAAAAACTGTGTATTCAGTAATAGTCAAAGATATGTAATTGTCAACAGAATACTAATTTTTACCAGGAAATTAACAAATGTTTTTTATGTCACAGTCTGTTGGTGGAAATGGTAATACCCTTGCTGGAAAGCAATCTGTAGATATATATCAAGTTTCTTTAATGTATATACCTACATCATAAATCAACTTCGTAGAATCATAGGAATGCAAAAAGACATTTAAAGTTTACACAAAAATGTTTATCACAGGTTCATTTATAATAGGAAATTATCTAACTATCCAATCATAGAGGATTCATAAATTAAATGACTGTATATCCATATATTATATCCTATTAAAATCGTATTTCTTTTTTAAATCATATTTAATGAAATGAGATATAGTAACAAACTAGTCATTTTTAAAAAACAGTCTTTTAAAGTCTGCTCAGGAAATTTGAAAAGATTGGAAGAAAATAGCTGCAAATGATACACAGCATTGTTGTGATTGGTGAAAATTATCCATTTTTGCCTTTATATTTGCTGGTAATTTAGAAAGTCTCCATAGTAAGCTCATTTTGCTTTGATAATCATGGAGGAAATATTAAATAATAAGGCCAGTGTGACAACCCACTTTTGAGTCCATTATAAAAAGTATTATTCTGCTGTAAAAAGATTTTAATAGCTCAGACGTTTGGTCATTCCCTCCTCCCCTTAGCAACAAAATAAAAGCTTGGTTGAAAGCTCTCAAGTCCAAACATGACCTACATTAGCAAAGAATATCAAGATGCTTAACATGAGGTGTCTCATGATCAATTTCAAGCAAGCATACATTGCTCTTGCAATTGATTGGCATGTCAAATTCTTGACAAAGTAATAAGGGACTCTAGGTGCCAATCACTGTCTCACAATGTATTCCATTGTATAGTTTTGGGTATAGGTCTGATTAAATTATGATGGCATCCCAAATACGGCCAACTGTTGAGAAATTACTTCTCATGGGAGTCGGCAGCTCTGATGCTCCGCCATTCTTTAGCCAAAAGCAAAGAAGAGGCAAACACACAGAATGCCTTTGAATCGATGGGTTAACAGCTGCCAGCTTCATCGGAATCCCTAGTTATGTCCGGCCAGAGTCATCAGACTTTCTTAATTCCATCATTTACTTCCAAATGCAACCAGTTTTGCCATCTTTCTTGATGCCACCCTCATAACACTTTTCTGTTTATCTTATGCCTTTCGCTTCCAAGAATGCCTTCTGTTTTCTCTGCTGTTCCATAGCAGGAAAGGAGAAAATTCTTCTATTTAAAAAAAAAAAAAAAAAAAAAAAGACTTTTTTAGCGGCTCTTCCGTAATGAATACCCAATGCATTTAAGAGTTAAGAATTATAATCCTGCACTAATGGCAAAAGCAAAACAAAACTGAAAGGGGAATGACACAGTGGAGAATACATGAATTCAATAAATGAATGGAATGCAAATGAGAGAGTTCACAGAAGAAGAGAGATAAATATTGCCAACACCAACAGTCGCAGAAAGACACATGGCCAGGGAGTAACAGGAAAGGGAAACACAATGGTCTCCTGCTAACGATCTACCTTTTCACCCCTATAAACAGCAAAATAAAGCAAATGACCTGAAAATCATCCCTATTATGTTTTTCCTGTTTTCTTTCCCTACTTACATCTGACTGAAATAATCTTCTATATACTAACTTCCTGTCAACAAGAGTGCAATCCATTTCCTAATATCTGAGTGATGTATTAGCCACCTGAGTGTCAAACTTGTTTTTCCTCATTTTCAGGGGATATTTATGTCATGATACACCACACTTATTTCAATATAATTTACTGTGCAGCAGTGGTGTTTCTATGAATTAAAACTAAGGCACTGATCCACACCACCAAAGAGGAGTGGTGAGAGTACACTTCATCACAGCCCTACTGAAAAATGTTTTAATATATATTCAGAATAGGGGGTACTACTGTAATGATTAAGAAGGAGCACCTACCAGCAAACAACATGCAAAGTGCACTACAAAAAATGAAAACCACTTAAAACTCAGCTATTCTTATTAAAAAGAAAGGACAATCATGCAGGCAGAATGTTCTGGGAAAGAAAGATGAAGAATGGAAGTACACATCGGGAAAACATATGGAAATGTGAGAATACAGACAATCAGCATTGTCCAATAGAAATTTCTACAATGATGGAAGCCTTCGTTCCATGATCTGCACCATCCATTCCACGTGGCTACTGAGCACTTATGCAGCAAGTACAAGGGGGAACCTGTATTTTTAATTTCAATTCATTTTATTAATCAAAATTTAAATAGCCACATGGCTACCATATTGAACAGTGCAATGCTGTATGAAGTTTGCCATCAGAACACAAGCAACAAGGTGAAATTGTGAAAAAAAATAACAAGGCTGAGAAATTTAATTCTTCAGTGTGCCAACATGCCCAATATTTGAAATAATTTGAGAAACCACCTTGACATCTGTCTGCATCTTCTCAATTCATCCAACCACCAATAAGCTTCCCACCTATTGGCAAATTAAAATTAACAAACTGACTAAATCCTCTTGATTCTTATACCAATAGTTGTCCTTTTTTTTTTTATTAGTTTCAGGTGTACAACACAATGCAATAGTTATACTCTTTACCCCCTAAAGTGAAAACCTCCCTCCCCCAGTTCGCCACCCGACTCCCCCCCCCATATCATACATATCCATCACAACTCCCCTGACTCCCCTCCACAGTATACTCCACATCCCGTGACCATCCACATATTCAGTTGCAGTTGGCATACAATACTATACAACATCAGCTTCAGGTGTATAGTGCAGTGATCAAGCCTCTATTCCATCCATGAAGTGGTCTCCCTAACAAGACGTGATATCTGACACTCCACAAAATTTTTACAACATTATGATATTCCCCGAACTGTGTTTCATATCCTTGTGGCAATATTGTAGTTGTCTATTTATGCTGTCTAATCCCTTCCCCTTCCCCCACATCCCCACGCACCTCCCAACTAGCAACCCTCAGTTTTTCTTCTACATCTACGAGTCTGTTTACTTTGATCGTTCACTCACCTCTTCAGACTCCACACACAAGTGAGATCACATGGTACCTGTCCTTCTCAGACTGACATATTTCTTGCAACATAATAGTCTCTTCACAACATTATCAATTACATTCCCAGAACTGCCCCCATATCCCTACGACAACATTGTAGTCCCACATACACTGTCCAAAACCTTCCCCCTCTTCCTCTTCCCCACTCCCTCCCAGCCAGCAACCATCAGTTTTTCCTTTATATCTGCTTGATATGACTTCAATCTTCTTAAATTGTCTCTCTGGGTTAGCTTGTTTACCCCTTTCTTTTGTTTAAAAAAGCCCTTTAAACATTTCTTGCAATGCTGGCTTGGTGGTAATGAATTCCTTAAGCTCATTCTTTTCTGAGAAGCTCTTTATTTCTCCTTCAATTTTAAGTGATAGCCCTGCTGGGTAGAGCAGTCTTGGTTGTAGGCCTTTATTTTGTGTCACTTTGAATATCTCCTGCCACTCCCTTCTGGCCTGCAGAGTTTCTGTAGACAAGTCAGCTGTTAGTCTAACAGGAGTTTCTTTGTATGTAACCTGCTGTCTTTCTCTTGCAGCCTCTAGGATTCTGTCTCTGTCTTTAACCTTTGCCATTTTAACTATGATGTGTCTTGGTGTGGACCTGTTTGGGTTCAGCTTGTTTGGAACCCTCTGCACTTCCTGGGCATGTATGTTGATTTCCTTCACCAGGGTAGGGAAGTTTTCAGTCATTATTTTTTCAAATACATTTTCGACCCCTTGCTTCTTTTCTTCTCCTTCTGGTATCCCTATGATTCGAAGATGGTTGCGCTTCACCTTGTCCCATAGGGCTCTTAAACTATTTTCATTGGTTTTTATCCTTTGGTCTTTTTGCTGTGCCAACTGGATGAGTTCTGCTATTTTATCTTCCAAATCATTGGTCCGCTCCTCTGCTTCATCTACTCTACTGGTGATTCCTTCGAGTGTGTTCTTCATTTCAGTTATTGTATTCTTTAGTTCTAACAGGTTGTTTTTTATGGTTTCCCTATCCTTCTTTATGTCCTCGCTAAGTTCCTTAAACATTCTTATCATCAGTGTTCTAAACTCTGTCTCTGAAAGGTTGGATCCCTCTGTTTCATTTGGTTCCATTTCTGGAGGTTTCTTCTGATCTTTTACTTGTGACATGTTTCTTTGTTTCCCCATTCTGGCTGTCGCTCTGGGATTGCTTTGATGTATTAGATAGATCACCAGGAGAGCCCTGGCTGGATCACGCAGGCACACAGCTCACAGCCCAACACTCCCAGGAAAACTCCCAGTCTCAGCCTGTCCCAATCAGCCGCTCGCAGATCAGGCCGAGCAGCCCGACAACCAATCACCAGCCTGGCAACTCTGCAAGTGCAGTGCAGAGAGCGGGACCCGAGGTGGCTTGCGCACTCCCGCGTCTCAGTGAGCAGCCTGTTGGAGCCGGATCACTCCCACTAGGCGTTTCCCTGGCAACGCAGCACAAGCCTGGCGTAGGGTGGGGATCCAAGGCGGCTTGGTCACTTCCGGGTCTCAGTGAGCAGCACGTTGGAACCGGAGGGCACCCGCCCCTGCGTTTCCCTGGCAACGCAGTATAAGCCGGGCGGAGGGTGGGGATCCAAGGCCGCATGTGCGCGCTCGCATGCACACACGTACTTCTGTGTCAATTCCACCAGACCAATTAGGTCTCGGTCCTGATCCTTCGTGGGAGGGCCCAAGCCTGACAAAATGGCACCCTCCCTACACCACTCACGTGCAGGCTTCGCACCACAGGAACAACAGTTTAAAAACCTCCAGCCTTTGCACCAAAGGTGCTCAGTTCAGTCCGTCCCCGCAGGCCCCCGGCTCACACAGCCACTCCCTCCACCAGGAACCAGGTAAGTGCTCACCGGCGAGCAAGCCCGGGCCGGCCTCACTGATTCTCCAGCCACTCTTAGCCTCACTGAGCTGAGCAAAGAGAGTCCTTACTAATTTACTGCCAGCTATCTTAGGACTCCTCTTCCCGGCAAAGGAGCTCTGGGCTGGTGAGCTTGGTGTGTGGCCGGAGGGTCTCTCCCCCAACCAGACAAGCTTCCCACGGCTGGGGCTTCCCTCATGGGGCTTGCCCTCTCTCGTCTCCGCCCGTCCTACCAGACCTGACGTGGCCTCCTCTTTAAGTTCTTCGTTTAGTGGTTCTGTTCCTCCAGTGTTCCTGAGACCTCCAGGGTTAAATGCTGTATAATTTGCTTGTAATTTTGGTGTGATCCTGGGAGGCAGTTAGCACAGCGTCTGTCTACTGCGCCATTTTACCGGAAGTCCAATAATTGTCCTTTTGAAAGTACCAACGCACTGAATGAAATGCCCAGTCCAAGAAAAATTGATTGAATGGTATGGTTTTTGGTACAACAGGATAGTAGGATGCACAGGTGCAATGGGTGGGCAGCAGAAAGGGCAACTGATTTTTAACAGATGTAAATGGTCTCAAAACCCTACAATGGAAGTTCAGTTGTGTTTGGCTGTTACATGTGCATGGTAAGTCAATTGACAGTTTTGTGACCTTCATTAGAGGTGATTAAAAGACTACTCTGATGAACTGAACAGAAAATACTCCTCATCTAGACACACAATTTTGAATTCCTAGCTATTGGGAGTAAGTCAATAATAATCCTTTAGGAAGGAATTCAAGGAGAGAGAAAACCTCTGTCACTGAAATAAACTTTTGGAACTAGACCTTAACTGAATAGTCCCCACCATATGTGCTATATATCCACTTGGATAAATGGAGTGTGTCCTCCAGAGCTAATTTTTTTAGGACAACGCAGCATTTAATAATGCATACAATTCTTTCTTCTTCTGCATATCTTTCCTTTCCAAGTCAGGCTATATTGTAAGAAAATACTGTCCAACAGACTTGAATCAGGTTTCATCTTGGGTCAAATAATGCATAACCCTGTAGCTCAAAGAAGTCTCCTAATTTATTTTCATGCCTAACCATAAAATTTCAGATACACTTCACCACATTCATATTATCCTTTTGATTGAAATTTGCAGGATCCACAATAAGATCATTGGAATTCCATTTTATTCCCTCTTCCTTACCCATCTGATTTTTTCATCAAATTTGGAATTGATGGGAAAATTCTTGGAAGTCTATATTTATATATAAACATATAGACGTTTTGTATTTCTCTGGCCCAAAGAGAAAGCAGAATGAAGCACAGCTGACTGAACATGTTGCTGGTACATGAATGTACTTTGTTTCCACTCTTTTTTTTGTTTTTTGTTTTTAGCAGAGCCATCCTGCCACCTATTGACAGCTTAGCAGCAGCTCAGCTTGGGCTGGGCATCGAACTGCTGTTGTTCAGAGCTCAGCTCGCACTCTTGAGCGAGCTCTTTACCACCTGAGCCACTCAGCAGGCCCTGTTTCCATTCTTAATTGGCTAAATGAATTATTCTTTCAACACTGCTTTCTTACCTCAAAGATGAATTATCAGAATCCTTTGAAACAATTTTATGCATAGTCTATATGGTTTTATGTGTTTTTGAGAAATGATTATTATATGACTACTATATTTGATGCCATGTGGTATGCACCAATGACAAAAAGATCATTAAAAATGTCAGTCTTGTTCTTGGATTACCAAAATCCTAGAGGTATGACAAGCTCCTTTCAAGAACTATGTATGATGGATTATGTCCAATTCTGCATGAGTAGGATGAAAGAGATGTTCTGCCATGTCTGATCTATTGGAGAAGCAGGACAGCTTATATAAAACAGCCTTCGGCACCTACCAGATGATTCTCTTCATAGATTTGGACCCTCACTTTTCTCTCTACAACCTACTGAGAATCCTAGTCTATTTCACGGCAGACTTCCATATTTATATCTAGATTAAGAGATTTCCCAACCTTGGAATTCACATTATAATATTTAAGAGGCCTATTATAAACACCTGCATTTTTCTGTTGGCTAACTTACGTAACAGAGACATTGGATCATTCTTGATATGTAAGTTTAAAGTAACGCGAGAGCTTACAGTATTATAAATCCTGGATTAATTCTTATCATATATAACTTGAATTAGGCTTTCTAATTGATGTTCCAATTTTCCACTAATTTTGATTTTAGCTAAAGGTTCCAATAGCAAAAGACTGGTTGATGTGTATATGTACCCACTGTACTCATACATACGTTGACTCTGAAATCTGTACTTTACTTAAAATAGTACCAATTTTATAGTCCTTTCAAAATACAGCAGACACCTTATAAATACTGGTAGATGACTTGTTTTAAGAAAAATAATAATAATCTGGGTTGACAATGAATCAATCAAAGTTTCTTCAATAATTTCTTCAAAATTTCATCAAAATGCCACGTAAATGGTTCAGTTTTATTTGGAAGCTCCTCAGATGCTGCCACAGGCTCTACCAAAGTCAAATTTAAAGTTTTAAATATCTTAGATGCTTTGATTGAGACTTTCACTATTACAGTCCAACTACTCACCCTTAGTCAATAAAAACATTCATTTTTATCTAATGTCCTCATGCTAATTCAGTTATGTTTCTTATTTCAGTCTACATTTTATATATAAAGTGCTACTTTAGCATCCATACAGTTGAATTTTCTTTTAAATTATCCTAGCAAATAATTCTTCATCAAATTTAACAATATGCTCTATTTTTGCATTGATTACGTGAAGCTCTTAAATTTTTCAAGGGAGCGAAAAACGCTAAGCAGTTTCAACATTTATTCCTCTCAGTTTTTAATCAATGGTAATGAAGAAAAATAACAGAAGAATGATTCCGATGAAGGTAAGCCTGCTTCTTTGGAGACACAGCACAACAAACTACAGAGAAAGAATGAATTAAAAGTGCCTTCTTCCACAAATAAGGCAAAGGTGGTGTTTGTAGCTTGTTCTCATCTCTATAACAGGTATATAAAGCACACAATTCAAATGCAAAGACCACTGCTCCTGTGTTTGCAGGAACACAAGCTGCTAATACATAGACCTTGCAAGTGCTCTCACATCAAAGACTGCCTGAGATATAAGAAGTTATGTGACTGTGCCAACTGAAGAAAGTAAGTCACTGTGTATATATACATCTTCTTTATCCAATCATCTGTCGAAGGGCACTGTGGTTGTTTCCATGTCCTGGCCACCATAAATAAAGCTGCAATGAACATCAAAGCACATGTATCTTTCCAGATAAATGTTTTCAGATTTTTTTGGGTCATATACAATACTACTCTGCCACAAGAAAAGATGAAATACTGCCATTTGCAACAACATGGAAGGATCTTGAGATTATTATGCTAAGTGAAGTATGTCAGACAGAAAAAGTAAAGAACCACATGACTTCCCACATCTGTGGGATATAAAATGGAAAACAACAAAGGAACAAAACAAACAAATAAAGAAACAAAAACTCATAGACACAGACGATATTTTAGCTTACCAGGGAATAAGCGGGGAGGGGGCAGTGGTAGAAGAGGGTAAATGGGGTCAAATATATGGTGATGGAAGGAGAACTGACTCTGGGTGGTGAACACACAATGTGATATATAGATGACGTGTTACAGAATTGTACACCTGAAACCTGTGTAATTTTACTAACAATTTTCACCCCAATAAATTTCAATTTAAAAAAAAAGAAGAAGAAGAAAGAAAGAAAGTAAGCCACAAAGCACAGACTTCGAAGTAAGTCTTTGGTTCAGATCTCAGATCTGCCATGTGATCTAGGCTGAGCCTCACTGTGTTCAAAATTTTATAGGCAAGTAGTTCACATGGATGTAAGTTGCATCTTCTTTTTTTGCCCCATAGCCAAGGAACTTTTCCTTTAAAAGGGATAGTTATTGCACATGAATGATCACAGCTTTTAGGTTCACTTACACCATGCCTATCTGTGCTGTCTTTACTTCATAAGACAACATATTGTGTCCAGCGGAAAACCTTTTTGGATCCATTCCAATTATATGAGGTCCATTTAACTGGAAAAGTGCTCTCCACCTCCATCCATAGTCTAAGGAAATGGGCTTCCAATGGATTCTTCTAAATGGAGAATGGCTGCTGAAACTGGCTGTGTTCATTCATTTAAAAAAATGACTTAATCCTGCCCCCTTCCAATGCCAATATTTTATTAAGCTTCTTTTGCTCTTTCTTCTTCAGAAAGCCAAGAGAGTCTAAAGGGAAATTTCGCAGATCTATTTTTCTCCCCTCTGAAAAATTCAGACTGCTATGTTTGTAATCAATGACCCAAATCCAAGATAATCACATTTGCTTTTCATAATCAGAATCTCAAAAAGCTGCTTAGCTTTTTAAACTTATTTCTTTATAAAAATATTGGCGTTGTTTCATGACCAAGAAATATGGAATTCTTGTACAGAACTTATTGTTAATAAACTTATATTTTATAATAAAATGCATTGAATGCATATTATTTTTAATAAATTCTTTACCCTTATTGAAAATGTATAAGTATGCAACTGAAACCTGTAGTAATGGGCTCCAAAAAATATAGTAGTCAAGAAGAAACACATTTCAAAATTAAACCAAAAAAATCTACTCAGGACCTCTAACTCACTAAATTCCACAACCATCATGTCTTAATTTGCTGAAAGGATAAAAGGGTGCCAGAGTCCAGACTGGGAATAAAGTGTTCTCACTTTTACAGATCCCTATAACTTCCAGGATTGCTGGAGCTCAGAAAGAGTTCTTGGAAGAACAATCAGCTGGGTAGAATAGCTGTCAAGTCCAGGGGCAATTTAAAGCCCCTTCTATATTAGGCAGGGATAAAAGAGGAGTAAGTGTAGTTATATTTTTCAAATGACAGTTGCAAGTCTTAACCATACCCTTAACCTAAAGTGCAAAGGAAGGACATTTTAAGGTACAGAAGCTGGCACCAGCTTTATGACTAAAAATCCTGGAGTAAGAGCATTTTTTTCCCATTTGTGTTATAACATTGAAATTAAAAGTTTGGGTGCCCAAGAGTTCAAAGTCAGAATTCACCTCTCTTTAGCATATGATAAGAAAAACAGTCTGTCCTTAAAGCATAATCACTAGGAGAAAAATCAGATAGCTCAGAAATTACATCATCTGTACAAAAATCTAAGACTCATGGAGTAACAACAGAGTGTTAGGTACAGAAATAACCAATCTCGTGCCAACAGGATACCACAGCCACACAGTGCCAGGTAAGTTCTAGTTCAAAACAAAGCTCCAGTGGTTCATCCTGCTGCTCACTTCGGCAGGACAGAAGCTGCCTACTTGCGCATGCAGCCACCTATTTCCATAGCAAATCAAATATACCTGAGACAAAGCATGCTAAAACAGCCGCTGGTAGCTGGATAAAGTGGAGAACATTGTTGCCAAAGCTAAATCAAAATAATCAGACCTCTATATGCTATTGTTTTAACTAAACAGAATTTTCAGTATTCTTGAAAAAACCATTTAGATAAAATATTTGCCTATAAAACTGTGCTTTTCAAGTGTTATTTTGATGTAAAATTGAGTGTTTAAGGATGGAAATTCCCTCAAGCACTCTGAAATGATGGCACGGTTGACAGTGTCAAAAGCCATGCTGAGATCAAGGGAAATGAGAATGGAAGCAGTAGCAACTGCATTCATAAAGAGGTCATTTAAAACCTCTTTGCTATGATATAAACTAAAACATGACTAGAATCTCATGAGAAAAAAAAAGTTCAAGTGTCCATCCTAACTCCAAAGAGGAAAACCAGCTAAAAATTTCTAAAAGACTTTGATGTCTCAGAAAAATTTCACTTGTCAGATTTCAAACACTTCATTAGCATTTTAGAAGAATGCAATTTAACGTTACCAGTGAAATTTCCAGAGGAAAGGGATTTCCCCTCATTTTCAGAGGCAAAGCAAACTTCACTAGGTAAGTGCTAGGCCCCTCAGAAGCAACTTCCTGTGTTTATTTTTCTACTTGAAGTTATTCCTATACTTTTCTGTAATGATCTGTAATGCCATTACCTAATATGCTTCTTGTTTCCCACAGTTTCTGAAGTCCCATTTCAATGCAACAACTTTCTTAAACTGACTAAAATCCCAAACCCAGAATTTCCATGACTTCTCTTTTCCCTTGAACACCACATTACGTCACCAAGAAGCAGCTTTAAAGCTTGGAAACCTCTAGGAGAAAATCACAGAGGCCAGGAACTACATTCTTGCAGAAATTTCCACTTCTGCGTTATTTACACAGGAAATGCTCAGCCCTTGTCGCCTTCTCTACAAACCACGGACATTTTTTACAATGGGTACAATGTTATTTTACCCTACTTACTATTATGGCCATAATGTTATTATGCTACTTATAACTAATTATTGTATTATTAGTCATTTGCACTTAGACAGACACCAATCATTAGTTGCCAAGTTATGATAACTGGCTAACCAAAGCCTTTCTATGCGCTTATGACCGTGACAGGACATTGTTAAATTCTGACCCTACAGACTTGGTGATGCCCTCACCTTCTCCCCCTCCCCCCATCTTACCTCCCTCCCATCCAGCAACCATCAGTTTTTCCTCTATTTCTCTGAGTCAATTTCTGTTTTGTTTGTTGGTTTATTCTCTTATTTAGACTATGTAAATGCCTGACCACTGTGCTATACACCTGAAGCTGAAGTAGAATAATATTGAATGTCATCTATAATTAAAAATAGATAGATAGATAGATAGATAGATAAATAGATAGATAGATAGAGTGAGTCATGGGATGTAAAGCACAGCATAGGGAAGCTAGCCAATGGTATTGCAATAGCCACGTACGGTGTCAGAGGGGTAACAGATTGGGGGATTATCACTTTGTGAGGGGTGTAAATATGACGTTGCTTTGTACACCTGAAACTAATTTAAGGAAGACTTAGTGATGCATATTTACAAACAGGAAGAGTCCATTAATCTCTCCTCTATAAAATATTTTATCACATGTTTTATACAGAACCTAAATCCCTTTATACCTGTCAAGTTTGCCTTTAGAGTCACACTTGTGTGGTGTGTGTATGTGTATACATACTTGCCTTCAATTCTTAGTCCTGATACCCATGATATACTTGATTATATATCATTATTATTTTTGGTTTATTGCTATGTTGCTATGTTATCATACAATTGCATGATGATGATAGGAGGGCCACTGGAGTGGGGATTTTTATGACACCACATAGAATACAGGTAGTTTTGTTTCATAAAATATACATGAAAACTGGACTTTTGGAACCATGTCTTATTTACCTATTGAGAAAATAATGATCAATCTTGTTATTGTGTTAGACCAACTAATTTAAGAGTAATAATGAACTAGATATTGAATTTTGGTTAGCTTATGAGACAAATATTTATTTAAGACTTAATTTGTCATCTGCAAAACACCTTCTTCACAGGGTTCAAGTGAGAATTAAACAGGAAAACAAAAAAAAAGTAAATAGTAAAATACCTGCAGCAAAGGAGTTACCAGTAAACATTAGTTATTCCCTGTCCTTCTTTGCTCCTAAAGCCAAGGTTACCTGGCGTCTGACACTGACAGGTCAGTGAAACTGCTCTAATAAACAGCTTTCCAATCGTCTTGTCACTTCCAGTCTTCTATGGCATGAGACATTTGCTGTAACTGTCCTTTACTTCATGGCCACGTTTCCGTGGCTTCTGAGGCTCTTCCCCTGAGCTGCTTGCACTGCCGCCTGGCTTCCCCCACGCTCTCAGCACTCTTCCGTGAGGAAGGTATTCTTTGAGAGCTCCATCTGTGCCCTCCTCGTCTTCCTATTTCACGTGGCCTCTTGGTAATTTCAACCACCCATCTCTATTTCTATCTCTAACCTGTCTCCCCAGCTCCAGACGAAACCTGGTTTCTTCCGACAAGTCCCCGGAAAACACAAATATCAGTCATCCTCTCCTCGTTGCCTCACTATCCTTGTCTCCTTAAACATACTTCTGCACTCAGAAGCCAAGCTCAAAAGATTACAGCTACTCCAGGCCTGCCTTTTTATTGCGCCCATCCAACTGGTCACCAAGCCTGTACCTCTGTTCATTCCCACCCCCATGGCCTTATCCAAGGTCTCTATCACACCACATGGATTACCAGGGCAAGCTCCTTATCAGTTCCCAGACTCCGCCCTTTCTCCCCAGCCTCCAATCCCCTTGCCACATCATTTACAATTTAATCTAAGATATAAACCACTTAAAATTCTTTAATGGCTCTTTCTTCCCTGTGGTTTCAGGTCCTTAGGGCAGTTCTTCTCAGTTAACCACACTTGCCACCAGCTCGGATCCCAGCACTTACAACCAATTGCAATTTTCCTAAAGAGCCAGCCTCCAACAAGCCTTTCCTTACTTTGTGTGATAAAACCCAGTTAATCCTGCAAGTCTCAGCTCAAACATTGTATTTCCAGTTCGCTCCCCTAATGGTGTGTAACAAAGTTTACTATGGCTTTTTTGACATCCTGCCTTACCAGCTGCTGTGTTTCCCCAAAACTAAGACCTAGCTGGAGAATAAGCCCTAGCATGATTCCTCCAGGATATGGGGCGCACCACAGCCCTCACATGAGGTTTTATGCCCTGTTTCAGGGAGAAGGTACTTTTTTCACAAACTCCTTCAGCTTAAAATATTCAGTATGCCAAGGTGCCATATTTTGGCACCTAAAGTCATGTTGGGGAAACAGGGTAAGTCAAAGATTTTTACTTTTTCAGGCCCAAATTGGCAGGTAACAATATTAACGGAATAGTGTGTGTGTGTGTGTGTGTGTGTGTGTGTGTGTGTGTAGATGAACTGGGGCTACTGTGAGTGTAGTTAGGTGCATTTTTATCATTATTATTATTAAGAGTATCAGATGACCAAAAGGGACCACAAATTTACAGATATTTTTCCCTAAAAATAGGTCTAGTTATAGAGAGGCAGATACACAAGCCCCCCAAATTTATCACTTATATTAAGTGCATGTAAATCCTACTAAGGGGTTCAACTTCAGGGTTATTTAGTTTGAGAGCATTCATAAATATCTGTTTAACTCTTGGAAAATAACAGCTAGCCCACTCAGAAGTCAAATGAACACATATGGCTGGGTACAACTGACGGCCCAATTTGAGAAGTTGCTGGAGAATTTGGAGGGAATCAAAAGAGGTTATTTAGGCCAATGTTTAAAGGATTATCAATAGATCTATAATGAAGCTAATATTTGGATTATTTAGTGTGGAAGACTAAGTGGCCTAATTACAAATGAATTACCTAATTAGTCTTCAACATACAAAATATTACACAAGAGAGACTGAAAACTCTCATTTTTCCTGGAGGGAAAAAGTATCTTTGTACTCTAAACTCCCTTGGAACCTGGTTTGTGGATTGATCTGAGTATGCACTGAAAAGTAAACAGGACAACAAGGGAACTCAAACAGTGGGGATTTGGGCTCATGGACAATAAGGAAACTCAAACTGGGGATTTGTGCTCATGGACGCCAAGGGAGCTTAAACAGTGGGGATTTGGGCTCATAGACAACAAGGGAACTCAAACAGTGGGGATTTGGGCTCATCATAAGAGCAAGCACAGATTGATCCCTCTCTGGTTTTCACTTCTCTGGACCTCTTTAAGAACAGAATAAACACCCATGTGCTGAGAAGGCTTTAGTTGTCCTTACTCAAGGTGAAAGGCTATACTGGGTGAATTTCTCAAGGCTTCTTAACAATGCAAGCTTCAAATTGTCAGGGATGCCTTCTCTACAAGAATTCCAGGAAAGGAGAGAGGCTGTATAAAGACTGGATGTAAAGAATGAGACTTATTGACACTAAGGCTCTATTTCTATATTTAGCATGTTAGAAATGACAAACTTGAATAATAAGTATAATACTAGCATCATGTCGCATCAATTCAAAAACTCTTTATCTGAATTCACTAGGAAGCCAACTCTTCCTAAAAACATGAGACGATAATTACATCCCCGCTTTCACTTACGATAAAATTCTTTTTAATTTTTTTTTTTGCACCCATGGTATCAACATTCCAAAACACACCATGTGATTACAAAATAAGAATGGAGATACTACCATGGCACATAATTGATTTCAAAGCAATCTCAGATGCAATCGAAATACCAATGACTTTCAAGCCCACATTGTGCTTAATTTATTTACTTATTGTTCATTTATAAATTCATGCATTTATTTCATATCAGGGGAAAGGAAAAATAAGTTTGGACTTCAAAGACTGTTCCTCGTCCCCTTCATTCCCTTTCTCAACAGCTTCACTTGCCAGTGGCAAGCCCTGCATTGTGCTAAGGACAGTTTATGCCTGCGGAGACGGTGTGTGCTTCTAAGTTCATAAAGGAGGCCAAACAAGGGAGTATATTATTCACTTATTTTAAGGAGATTTCAAGGGGCAGCCAACCGGAAAAAAAATTATTTCCATTAAAAAAAAAAAGTAAAACAGATCCTCTTCTTTGGTCTGTTACAGCCTTAAAGAAGCAATTGCCCTGTAAAGAAATGCCATGACATGAACACAGTTCCGTTTGTTTTTATCAGTTATAATTGCTATGCCAGAAAAAAATGTAACAGAGACTACTCAGCAAACAGTAGCACCTCTATGTCAAGTGTGGGGGAAAAAATAACCTCCTAAATTAAAAGTGACAAAAATACATGTTATATACCATGAGGGGAGGCATGGTGAAAACAACTGGCATGGTGATCTGTTGCTTAACTGTGAAACTTGAATAAAATACATCCATCCCAGTTCAAGGAGTTTTAAAATTCCTAGCCAATTTTATCTTTAAAATGGCTTTGAATACTATGATTGCTTATTCTCTTATTGACCAAATCAGTAACTCGCTTATTATCGTATCCAAGGAAGTAACTAAGATCTTTGGCATCAAAAGACAAATAATTCTTCTTGACATATAATGCTATGTACACACCCATTTCCACTTCTGCAAATTAAGCACGTACCTGCTACACACCCCCAAATTTGCTAGTTGTATAAGACTGCCATAACTGTGTTGAATTTCAAAACTACTACCAGACTAAAATAATTTGGCATTTTTAAACTGTGTGTAGAAGATCAAAATCTTAGCATATTTGGACACTAAAAAGGGTTCCTTCAAAAACAAGCGTTTCTTCACTAGTTCACAAACACAGCACCCTTTACCAATTTCAATGAGAATGAAAATGATGCAGAAATTCTACATATGGTTACATATTGAAGAATCAGCACTTAAAGCCAGTGATGAAAATAGAATTTCTTTAATTCAGGAAATGACTGCAATGGTTTTTTGATAAGCTATAAAATAATATTTACATTTGTTGGGCTGGGAGGTCCCTGAATATCAGTTCCATAATAATTTCTCCATTTCCCTCCTTACAGCACTTTCATCATTAGCTAGAAAAGAGGAAAATGAATAAATTATACTCTTTTGTTTAGATCCATAGAATTGTAAATTGGGAAGTACCCTACAGATTATCTGGTCCAGTCAATGAATTTACAGTGAGTAACTGGAACCAGAGTTGCAGTGACTTTCATATCACCACACCCAGCAAACGATCATCTGTACAACAGAGTCAAGAGTTCCCGGTCCCTCCTTGTTGTGGCGATTTTTCTCCAGGTTACAAAGACCTGGAGAAAATCCTATGGGATATTTCTAATAGGACTGGGGTTATTTAAAATGCAACCAAAGGTGATTGATAAGGAGATGAAAGCCACATATGGAGGATGATAGCTAACCATTTTCCAATTGAATGAGAACACACATGAAGAAGGCTTTTCTGACAGGGTATTTGGTAAGATGTATGACCAACTTTTCTGATTGAGCAAGGCATTCTGTCTAAAAGGAATTCACATCATAGACAAGAATGACATTACCTTACAAACACAACATCTCTAAGAAATGACAGGTTTATTCAACTCATTCATTCTTTCCAAATATTTACTGAGGATCCAATATTGGCCAGGTACCAGTTTAGCTGGGAAAATAGAGTGATTAGCAACTCCTATACTCCTTTATAGGCTATGGAATTTGATGGAATTTTGAAATATGTAAATATTAATCCAACCTCCCACTACTCTAAAGAAAATAAATCACAAAATCATAATTCCAAATAATTTTCTTTGAAATATCTCATGCAGCTCAAATATTTTTTTATCATAAAATGAATATATTTATAAAATAAATGTTTCCAACTCATTGATAACACCTTATTTAAGCAATATTTAACAAAATAAACTTCTAGTATATGAGAAAAACGGAAAAAAAATCTCTGGAGGTTTCCTATAATGGAGTTTAATTTGTATTGTTAATTGAGAAACAAAAAATTATTTTCCCATATAGATCCCACATCCATTTCTTGGTAGACAAATGTAATATACATTTTTGAAAAGTATATACAATCACTTTGATTAGTTTTCCTTCTCTTTGTTTTGTTCTTCTTTACTTTTGCTCATTCTTCAATTATTTTAGTTTTCACCACAAAATAGTATCACTGGGATTTAAAAGAGGTTTTTTCAGTTTACTAATTTTTATGCATGTCGTTCCATCTTATTCACTCCAAAATTTTATTGCTGAGATTAAATCATGATAGTTTGTATATTTCTCAGAGTTGTGAGAAAGCAGAATTTTACCCATTTTGCGGCTACCAACAAGGGGAGGACCCGATTTTAACTGCTGAGTGGACACAGGCCAGATATTTCTTGGTCTGGGAAGAAGTTTGTAAATCTACGCATCCCTTAGTGAGGTGTCTAAGGAACACAAAGTGCCATTTCCTGCCTTGAGTATCTGGATCTTCGAAGGAGGGGAAGACAGACTTTAGTGGATCCAGAGAACTGCGTGTATTTATGGAGTAAGGATTTAGGGAGATGAGCTACATACTCAATAATAAAGCCTGGGGACTGTCTATTTTAATCTCTGAAAAGACGGAAGAACTAGAGCCCAACACAATGAGAACTCAGGAAGCTTTCGAACTTGGCCATGTTTGTTTTATGGTCAGCACCTGCCAGGTTTCTAAGGCAATAAGTACCCAGACCTATAAAATGCGAAGAGTGTGGACTCTTTTTGTAGAGGAGACAGGGCTAACTATTGTCCTTTTTGTAGCATGGCTTGTTTGGAGGAAGAACCTCAAAGTAATGTAAGCGACAGAGGCGACCCAGATGAGATGAAACAGAGCCAAGGGACTAAGCGAAGAGAGAGACTGAGATCCTGGTTAATGGTAAAATCTGAGAAGGCACTTGGACATGGGCAAAACCGGGGTGCACGGAGGGGGGATCCCCGAAACTACAGAGCAGGACTATTTCTATGTACTAGACGATGTCTCCTTTCTCTGATGGATACCCAAGTCTTGAGGACAATGATAAATCCTAATGAGTTGTACTATTAAATCACTGTATATTTAGTATTTAATATATTTAACAAGCATAATATTTTGATGTGACACTAGTGTATGGCACTTGTAAACACTGTCAAAGAGTTTTTAATAAAATTTGATATACATGGCCCAACCAAATTGATAATATTCTTGAATTCTTGTATATTGAGGATACAAGAGGCTCATCCAAGTAAGAATATAACCATTAATAAATCTTTAAAAGATCACTTTATAATAGTCCAATAATTGATAAAAGCGTTACAACAAAATGTTAGGAAACTGAATCCTGCAGTGTATAAAATAGAGGAATCTCATGGCCAAGTTACTTTTATACCAAAATTACAATATTAGAAAAATCTTTAAATGTAATTTGCCATATTAAAAAGATTAAAGGTTAAAAATCAGAAGATATAATCAATACATGCAGAAAAAAGCTTGATCAAACTCCATGCAAATTCACCATTAACAAACAAAACACATCTTAGCACACTCAAAATAAAAAGAGGCTTTCTTCACTAAATGAAAACTATCCATGAAGAATACTACAGCCACTCTTGGTGGTTACACATCAAAAAAATCATACTTAAAATTAGAAACAAGGCAAAGAAAGCAAAAACCAAACTATGATTCACGGAGGATGTGATTATAATATAATTTGCAAGAAAAGAGAGAGGAGGGGAGGGGAGAGGAGGGGGGAGCGGAGGGAAGGGGAGGGGAGGAGGAAAGGAGGGAGGAAGGAAGGAAGGAAGGAAGGAAGGAAGGAAGGAAGGAAGGGGAAAAAAGGAGGGAGGGAGAGGAGGAGGGAGGGAGGGAAGGAGGGACGGAGGGAGGGAGGAAGGAAAGGAAGGAAGGAAGGAAGGAAGGAAGGAAGGAAGGAAGGAAGGAAGGAAGGAAGGAAGGAAGGAAGGAAAGAAAATCAACGACAGGGAATAAACCAAAAAGTCAGGATATCATAGTAGGGGATGGGATCAGGGGAAACCCAGGAAATGTCAACAGTACTACTAAGGTTTTGGTCCTTCAGATTGGGTGGTGAAGTCAGAGGTGTATATTTTATTATCTCTCATGGCCTATATGTGTTACCAATGGGTAACACATACTTTTGTGACCAACAAGTCTTTCACAAATTAGAATCGCTTAAACTACATGATTATGTATATGTGCCCAGCCACAAGCTTCTCCACGGTTGGGAACAAGTCTTAGTTTTAACGGTGAGTGGAGTCTGTTCAGCACCTGCTTGGTGAACTTTGGTACAATGTTAAGTGCGAAGTACAGCAAGGGCACAAGCTGTCAGTCTTCACACCTGCTTTTCTTTAAGTCTAGAGCTCTTCTGCCACCCTCCTCTCCCTACCTTGCCCTTATCTGAGCCCTTTCATCCCAGCCACGGCCTGCCTGTCATCATTTGTCCAAGTTGGTGCCTCTCGCACTGGGACATCCTTCTGTGGTCAGCTCCCCTCCTCCATCCCCTGGATTAGATGTCTCTGCTCTGAACTCCTACCGCACACTGACTTTCTCCAGCACAGCAGTAATCCTCTATCTTCTTCCACGAGCCCACGGTTTGGCAAAATGCAGCTTGCAAGCCACATGCGGTTCTTTGGGTACGTTCCATCTCAAAAAGTTTGCCAACCTCTGGAAGAGCCAATCCTGTCCTTCACAATTTAAAAATTATTTGAGAGCCATAAATATATTTTTACATAATCACCATTATGTGAATAATATCCTTTAAAAATTTTATAAATGAAACTATAATAGTTTTATTTTTATTTTCAATTTTACTTCAGAGCCATATGTACGTACCCAAAGAGCCACAAGTGGCTCGCAAGCCGCAATTTGCTGACTACTGGAGGCTCTTCCATCTCAGAAGTTTGTTGACCCCTGGTCTAGCCCTACAAGGCTCAGTGTATTTCTCAAACCACAGGCATCACCATCACCGGAGTGTGTGATAGACATTCCAGACCACCACCATCTTCCTCCTCCTAACCCCACCCAATACACACCTACTACAAACCACAAAAGTGTAATATCTAAGGATCTGCATTTTTAACACTTCTAGGGAACTTCTGAGCACAGGAAAGCCATGGGGCCACTGCTTGACTGAGCTTAGAGAACAAGGGCAGGATGCATGTTGTGTAAGCCTTTGTCTGATACATAGCACACTCAATATATTGAAGGAATGAAAGAATGTGTGCAATTAACCATATATTGTTCAGTCTTTTCTGTCCTTTAATGTCACATGCAAGTAGATAAGGAGTGGCTAATATTAAATATTAAGAAAAAATATTACAAAAATTATAAAATGGAAAAAGCTTCCATTGATTTTTAAATTTTAACAGTTGACCACAACTGGAAGACTATTTTGAAAACTACCAAGCTACCAGCTCTTCAATGTGCCATTTAATTTCTAACAGAGAAACCATGGCCCATGCATACAGCTGAAGGCTGAAAGGTGATGCCCCTTGTGACCTTTATCATTTTCTAATTTGCTAGCAACACCAGTTGCCATTTGTATTCAGTGCTCTTACAAAGCATGCTGCCCAAATAAGTGATAATCTGAATGAATGTTACCAAAAAATCCTTTATGTTCTTTAATATAGTAATTTCTTCATGAAAACTAACCAAACCATCTAATAACACAACTGTTTCTTCAATTAAGTAGTCTGTGATTCTCTTTCCTAATAGCTACAGTTTAAGGATTTCTGTTTCTTACTTCTAACCCCTACTCCTAGATTTTGCAGTAACAGTCCCACACATATTTTATACCCTGGGTCTGAACACATCCAGGGACTTTAATTTATGAAACAAAGCAACTGAACTGTGTTTCAAAGACATTTGTCTTTCTCCATTTAAGGAACACTCCCTGGGGATCTCTGAAACAATTTCAATGAAATAGTCAATTCTGTATAAAGTTCAGAGGTGGGTAACATCCTCACTTATAAATTCTGCCGTTTCTCATACTGATGCCATTTTGACCTCTCGATCAGCCCTTTTGCTTCTAAATCCTTACCATCTCTGTATTTAATAGAATTTTAAGCAGGAAAAGTTCTCATTTTTTTCTTGCATAATTTTGTCTGAGAAATTCTCCCACATTAATTCTTTAACTCTTGAATTTTCTAATTCTATTCCTGAAAATAAATTTCACTTTTCCAATATTCCTTCACCTTAAAAGTTAAATCAGGGCCGGCGAGTGGCACAGTGGTTAAGAGCTGGCTTGGGACTCCAGCGGCCCCGGTTTGGATCCCACATATGAGAGCCAGTGACACTGCCCTCTACAGCTAAGATGGTGAACAACAGCTCCACCTGGAGCTGGGCTGCTGTGAGTCCCCGGGGACGGCATTGCTGCAGCCCCTGCTGCAGTGGGCTGCCATAGGCTCCAGGGAGTGGCCGGCAGCCAGTGTGAGCAGCTGGCAGCCGCAGCCATCCAGAGGCCACCGACTGATCTGCCTCACCTGAGAAGGGCACAATGATGATACCAACATGGACCAGTAAAGCAACGTCCTCCACAACTAGACTGAAGAACAAAAGGACAGCAACTTGTGTGTTCCCCTTCCCCGGTTCCCCAATGCTGTTCCCCTCCCCCAATTCCCCAATAAAATCTTTAAAAAAAAAAAACTTAAATCAAATTTCATACATGACCTATTTCCTTCTAGTGCTCATAAAAATTTATTTGTTAATAAACTGAATTCCTTAATCCATTAAATTAATTAATCTATTAATTAGATTCATGCATTCATCCAGTCATTAAACACTTAAGTATCCATTACATGGTAAGCACAGGGCTGGGCACTGGGAGGTCAATGAAGAGAAAAGTCCTTGCTCTTGAGGAGCTAATATTTCAGTGGAAGAAACCTTATGTTCTTTTTTCTCCATCCTTTACTACTTCTCCCTCCTTTCCTCTTCATCCTGTCCATGTAGGTAGCTGTTTGGCTTTTTAAACTAATTCCATTAAAAATTGACTTTCAACTGTTTTGCCCTGTCTCCCAGGGAGTTTCTAAGGCATTTTCCTGGCCATTGGCCTTGAAAGGCAATCATAACTTTACTTTTTTATATTATGTAATTCATCATTGCACTTTTCTTCTTATAACATCTTCTCTTCCTTTTCAAAATTAATTACTGTGTTTAAACACCTTTCTTGTTTTATATTGCATTATACACTTTGCCTAAAAGACAGTGCCTTGTCCTCTTATTTAAATATTCTGCGTTGGAATATTCCCATCCTATCACTTTTCTCTGTTGCATTAAGGTTTCCTCCACTCGTCTTCCAAGAGCTTTCATTTTTGTTGAGGATATAGTCACTTATCAACCTCATGTTTCTCTGTATTTTTTGATCCATCCACATACCTCTTTCAAATCTTATTTCTTAGTAGTAGGGGTTATAATAATATTATTGAATGCTTAGTACATACCCAACTTGTTCTAAGTGATATCAAATTTAATCCACTGTTTAGAGGTTAGTAGCATTATTATCCCCATTTTACACTGAGGCATAGAGTGATGATATGACCTGCTCAAGTTTCCTCAGACAGTTAACCAGGGAACCAGGAGCTGGACCCCTGTGGCTTCCAGCTTCAGAGTCTCTACCTTCGCCTTATCTATCATGCTATGCTGCCTCTACTATTGGGTTGCCGGAAAACTCATGACGTATTTTGCCTATGTTTTTCACAGTTCATTTATTGATATAAAGATCAAAGACCAATCAATGATATATTGCCAGTTTTGTTCTATAACTTTTTTTTTTTTTTGAGGGCAGTGTCACTGGCCCTCATATGTGGGATTCGAACTGGGGCCGCTGGCTTCCCAAGCCAGCGCTTAACCACCATGCCACTCGGCCAGCCCCAATAACCTTTTGCCATCTTTCAGTGAGCTTCATAATTCCTCATTCATAGAAGGACCTGTCTTTATTTGTAAAAAACTGAACAAGGTGCTGATTTACAGCCTCATCTGAATTGAAAGTTATACCACTCAAAGAGTTTTGAAGAGAGCGAAACAAGTGGCAGTCTGATGGCACAAGGACAGGTGAGTATGATGGGTGTGGCAACACATCACATCCAGGCTCCCATCATTTTTGATGAGTGATCAAACTTGTGTGTGGTCTCACATTGTCGTGATGGAACACAACTCCTTTACAACTAAGAAGCTCTGGGAGATTTCCGGTAAAATGGCACAATAGACAGACGCTGTGCTAACTACCTCCCAGGATCACACCAAAATTACAAACAAATTATACAGCATTCAACCCTGGAGGTCCCCAGAACACTAGATGAACAGAACCACTAAACGAAGAACTTAAAGAGGAGGCCACATCGGGTCTGGTAGGACAGGCGGAGACGAGAGAGGGCGAGCCCCGTGAGGGAAGCCCCAGCTGTGGAGAGGCTTCTCCGGTTGGAGGAAAGACCCTCCGGCCCCACACCGAGCTCACCAGCCCAGAGTTCCTTTGCCGGGAAGAGGAGTTCTAAGATAGCCAGCAGTAAATTAGTGAGGACTCTCTTTGCTCAGCTCGGTGAGGCTAAGAGCAGCTGGAGAATCAGTGGGGCTGACGCTCAGGCTTGCTTGCCCGAGAGTTCTTACCTGGTTCCTGGTGGAGGGAGTGGCTGTGTGAGCCGGACCCGGGAGCCTGCGGGGACGGACTGAACTGAGCACCTTTGGTGCAAAGGCTGGAGGTTTTTGGACTGTTGTTCCCGTGGTGTGAAGCCTGCATGCAAGTGGTGTAGGGAGGGCGCCATTTTGTCAGGCTTGGGCCCTCCCATGGAGGATCAGGTCCGAGACCTCATTGTTCTGGAGGAACTGGCGCAGAAGTGCGTGTGTGCATGCCGCAAGCCTGCGGCCTTGGATCCCCACCCTCTGCCCGGCTTATACAGCGTTGCCAGGGAAACGCTGGGCGGGTGCCCTCCGGCTCCAACGGGCTGCTCACTGAGACCCCGGAGTGCACGAGCCGCCTCGGATCCCCACCCTCCACACGGCTTGTGCTGCGTTGCCAGGGAAACGCCTGGTGGGCGTGCTCCGGCTCCAACAGGCTGCTCACTGAGATGCAGGAGTACACAAGCCACCTCAGATCTCCGCTCTCCGCACTGCACTTGCAGAGTTGCCAGGCTGGTGCTTGGTTGTTGGGCTGCTCGGCCTGATCTGCGAGTGGCTGATTGGGACAGGCTGAGACTGGGAGTTTTCCTGGGAGTGTTGGGCTGTGAGCTGTGTGCCTGCATGAGCCAGCCAGGGCTCTCCTGGTGATCTATCTAATACATCAAAGCAATCCCAGAGCGACAGCCAGAATGGGGAAACAAAGAAACATGTCACAAGTAAAAGATCAGAAGAAACCTCTAGAAGTGGAACTAAATGAAACAGAGGGAGCTAACCTTTCAGAGACAGAGTTTAGAACACTGATGATAAGAATGTTTAAGGAACTTAGTGAGGACATAAAGAAGGATAGGGAAACCATAAAAAACAACCTGTTAGAACTAAAGAATACAATAACTGAAGTGAAGAACACACTCGAAGGAATCACCAGTAGAGTAGATGAAGCAGAGAAGTGGATCAGCGATTTGGAAGATAAAATAGCAGAACTCACCCAGTTGGCACAGCAAAAAGACCAAAGAATAAAAAACAATGAAAACAGTTTAAGAGCCCTATGGGACAAGGTGAAGCACAACCATCTTCGAATCACAGGGATACCAGAAGGAGAAGAAAAGAAGCAAGGGGTCGAAAAGGTATTTGAAAAAATAATGACTGAAAATTTCCCTATCCTGGTGAAGGAAATCAACATACATGCCCAGGAAGTGCAGAGGGTGCCAAACAAGCTGAACCCAAACAGGTCC
The DNA here is from genome assembly GCA_033961575.1 of Aselliscus stoliczkanus. Taxonomy (NCBI): domain Eukaryota; kingdom Metazoa; phylum Chordata; class Mammalia; order Chiroptera; family Hipposideridae; genus Aselliscus; species Aselliscus stoliczkanus. The sequence continues at coordinate 77,426,927 of CM066732.1, forward strand.
ACACCAAGACACATCATAGTTAAAATGGCAAAGGTTAAAGACAGAGACAGAATCCTAGAGGCTGCAAGAGAAAGACAGCAGGTTACATACAAAGGAACTCCTGATAGACTAACAGCTGACTTGTCTACAGAAACTCTGCAGGCCAGAAGGGAGTGGCAGGAGATATTCAAAGTGACACAAAATAAAGGCCTACAACCAAGACTGCTCTACCCAGCACGGCCATCACTTAAAATTGAAGGAGAAATAAAGAGCTTCTCAGAAAAGAATAAGCTTAAGGAATTCATTACCACCAAGCCAGCATTGCAAGAAATGTTTAAAGGGCTTTTTTAAACAAAAGAAAGGGGTAAACAAGCTAACCCAGAGAGACCAGGAATACAAATAACAAAATGGCAATACATATGCACCTATCAATAATCATTTTAAATGTGAGTGGGCTAAATGCTGCAATCAAAAGACAGAGAGTGGCTGAGTGGATAAGAAAATAGGACACATGTATATGCTGTTTACAGATGGAATAAGATATTTCATGCAAATGGAAATGAGAAAAAAAAAAAAGCTGGAGTACCAATACTTACTTTGGACAAAATAGACTCTAAAATGACTACAATAAAAGACAAAGAAGGGCACTATAACCCTAATAAACATCTATGCACCCAACATAGGAACTCCTAGTTACATATAACAGATTTTGACAGACATAAAGACAGAGATCAACAGTAACACTATCATAGTACGGGACTTCAATACCATTGTCACCAATGGACAGCCCCTTTAGACAGAAAATCAACACAGAAAGAGGGGCCTTAAATGATACTTTAGACCAGCTGGACTTCGTTGATATTTTTAGAGCATTTCACCCTGAAAAAACACAATATACATTCTTCTCAAGTACACATGGGACTTTTCCAAGATAGAGCATGTTACGCCACAAAACAAGTCTCAGTAAATGTAAGAAGACTGAAGTCATATCAAGCGGATATAAAGGAAAAACTGATGGTTGCTGGCTGGGAGGGAGTGGGGAACAGGGAGAGGAGGAAGGTTTTGGACAGTGTATGTGGGACTACAATGTTGCCGTAGGGATATGGGGCAGTTCTGGGAATGTAATTGATAATGTTGTGAAGAGACTATTATGTTGCGTGAAATAAGTCAGTCGGAGAAGGACAGGTACCATGTGATCTCACTTGTGTGTGGAGTCTGAAGAGGTGAGTGAATGATCAAAGTAAACAGACTCGTAGATGTAGAGGAAAAACTGAGGGTTGCTAGTTGGGAGGTGCGTGGGGATGTGGGGGAAGGGTAAGGGATTAGACAGCATAAATAGACAACTACAATATTGCCACAGGGATATGCAACACAGTTCGGGGAATATAATAATGTTGTAAAAATTTTGTGGCGTGTCAGATAGTCACATGTCTTGTTAGGGAGACCACTTCATGGATGGAGTAGAGGCTTGATCACTGCACTGTACACCTGAAACTTACATTGTATAGTATTGTATGCCAACTGTAACTGAATATGTGGATGGTCATGGGATGTGGAGTATACTGTGGAGGGGAGTCAGGGGAGTTGTGATGGATATGTATGATATGGTGGGGAGTGGGGTGGCGAACTGGGGGAGGGGGGTTTTCACTTTGGGGGTAAAGAGTATAACTATTGCCTTGTGTTTTACACCTAAAACTAATAATAAAAAAAAAAAGAAGCTCTGGAAGTTTCTGGATGATGGATTCATTCAAACTGTCCAACTGCCGACAGTACACATTTGAATTGATTGTTTGGTTCCTTGGCAGGAGCTCGAAAAACACGACACCTTTAAAATCCCACCACCCTGAGAGCATATCCTTCCTCTGATGAATGTCTGCTTTCGATGTCATTTGAGGCGAATCACCATGTCAGGACCCAGACCATTTATGCACCAGATTGTTGTAAATAATCCACTTCCCATCATCAGTTATCAGTTGCTTCAAAAATGGATCGTTTTCCTCATGTTTAATGAGCATATTGCAGATGCTTATACGCGCCATCAAATGAACTTCTTTGAGTTCATGTGGAACCCAAATATCGAGCTTGCTTACATATTTCAGCTTCTTCAGGTGGTCGTGAACACTTGAATGATGGATGTTCAATGTTTCTGCAATCTCTCGTGTTGTGTAACATGGGTTTGACTTGATCAATGCCTTTATTTTGTCATCATCAACCTCAGTGGGCCTCCCTGACTGAGGAGCATTGTTGAGATCAGAATCACCAGCACGGAATTTCGTGAACCATCATAGGCACTGATATTCCTGTAGATCATTGTCACCATAAACTTTATGCAACATTTTACAAGCTTGACACACATTCTTCCCTTTATGGAAGTAAAACAGTAAAATATGGCGAAAATTCACAGTTTGGTCTTCCATCTTCAACTTGTTGTAAAATCTCCAAAAGTCAACCATATCGCACAATTTTTTTTTTTGGAATAAAGCTAGAACTGTCGGCTGTCAAATGACATAGCAATAGCTTAGATGCGAATGACTCTAATACTTGCAAAAATGAACTAGTGCCATCTGTTGCAAACATGCGTCATGACTTTTCTGACAACCCAACATATTGGGGAGGCACCCTTTCTCATTCCAGGTACCACAGGAAAATCTGTTAGTGCCAAACATCTACTCCTATGGTATTAGGGAAAAAATGGTTTCAGTACGTAGTCTAGTTTCCCAAAGAAATACACACGGTCTTTCACCTATAGCCCTCTGCAGGAAACACTGCCAGGCATAAGGATTTCAGCATATTAATACTAATGATCTTCTTCTTAAGGCCAAAAAAGAAACTCAGCAGCAGGATATACTTCAGACTATTAATCATTCTCTCTCCTTTAGTTTGTATTTATCTTATCTGTTTTTAAGCTTACCATTATTTCTCCAGCAATACTTGATTTTCATGGAGTTTTTGAAACTCTGTGCCCCCAAAGTGCGCAATGATTATCAAAAGTAATGAGTAGTAAAACATACCATCACTGACAATTTATAGTACTACCTACTATAGTACTATCTCTAGCAAGTTCCAAAATGGCTGATGACAACATGCTCCCCTTTCACAATAATCTTATTTCTGACAGTCCTTTAAGTTCTAAATAAAAGGAATCCCTGTCCGTGACAGCAGTGACAGCCCAGCCAGGATTTCTCAGGTTTTCTATAGATACTTCCTTAAAAATATTTTAACTAATATTCCCAAAGTGTTAATTAGTCATAATATCACTTTGTTTTGTTTCCTTTAGCTTCTATATAACTGAATACAAACCTTTCATTCTAGTGATTTCATAAATAAGACTTCCACAATAAAAATCTGTGTGTCATTATTACTGACTTAAGATAGCATTTCTCTATGGTAAATGGCCCCAAATTATTTTATTCTCCATCTTCTTCCCCTTAGTCTTTGTTTCTCCTGCTGACACTTAACCATTTCAGTCTCCTTAATATCTGTAGAGTATTTCAGACCAAGCTTTGTGGTAAGAGTGAAACCTGAAGGCAATTAAACATTTGAGTGCCTTCCCACTGTATCGTAAAAAATAAGGTTAGTATAGTTTGTACCCGGGAGTACCTAAGATCAGGCTGAGAATTCTAAGCAGCACAAATTCCTTAAACACATTTGCAACATTATTGATAACAGCCTTATTGGAACCCAAACTCAAAATACTCAGTTTGGTGACTTTTGTTTTGCAAAATATAATGAGAAATGTCATTAATTTCCATGGCGATGTCTCATCCCAGACATGACTAGCCTTATTTTTGTTAGTGATTCAAATTAGATTTGAGAAGTCCATCTAAAGTCTCTCCCTTCGAAAGAAAGGTGATGGCCGTATAGTTCAAATTTCCCACTTTTACTGTTACCAAAGAAATACTGAATCTTCTCAGTTCACATTTCCACAGCACAACTTAGAAATTACACCTGAATTCAAACCGTAGCAGGAGGTATAAGGCAATCAAGGTGAAAATGTTCAGCAGTATGTCTAGTCCAAAAGCATAAATGCATTCCTTTACAGACTATTTCTATGCAAACATTTATACAAACAGGAAACAATCCTAGCTTAATAGAAACCACTACCATTTATTTATATTTGAAAAAAATTCATTTCCTTCTCTATTAATACGATTAGCATAGCAGTCTCATTTGTTCATATGGAAATTTTCCTTATAAAGTTCACTGTTTTATGGTACAGATAGAAAGGTATATGTTATTTCAAAGATAAATTTCATATCGTCAACTGAGTATCAAAGTGATGCTTGATGGATCCTGTATCCTAATAAGGGTGACACAATTTTCCCATTAAGTATAATCAAATCCTTGGAACCCATTTTTATTTCACTCTTGGTTTTCTCTGGTGTACCAGTTTCTCTGTAATTGAGCATTCAATCTTTGGTAATTTTTCAATTCAGGCCCTTTTCTTTTTCATACTCTATTTTAGATGTGGCCTTCTATTAGCCTCCCTATTTCTACAATATCTTACATGATTCTCTCAGAACAGAAAGATGTTTTTCTTAATAAAAGGTATGGCAGAGAGAGAGTGGACTGATTTACCCCTGATGTATCAGTTTATTAGCAGTTGGGATTGATAAAAAGGTAAAAAGGTGTCCTTTTAAATGGATTTGGCACACATCCATTTAACAAATACTTAACAAGTAGGTGCTATGGAATGGATACTATCCTAGGTGTTGGTAATACAAAGGTAAATTGCATAAGAATATTGTCTTTAAGGAGCAATGAATCTAGTGAGGGAGTCAGACCTGAAGTAGATAAATGAATATGGTGTTATGTACAGTCTATCAGCGCTTTGCATAAATACCACAGATACCCTACAGAGAGGACAACTAATCCTGTTTGCCAAAAATTGGATGCCTCATCTAGAAAACATGGTAAGTGGATCTTCAAATACAAAGTTTGTCAGGATAGTCCCAGAAGAGGAAATAGCATATGAAAGGGCATGAAATTGTAAAGAGCTTGGTGTGTCCAGGACACGGTGGTTCATTTGCTGTGATTCTGAATCAGGGATCATAGGACAGACTGTTAAGAGATGAGGACGCACAGGAATATTGGACCAAAAGACAGAGCGAGAGTGACTCAAACATTCTGAGTCGGTAGTGGCTAGTCATCCTGTATTTCTCAAAGATAATTTTGGTACTAATTATCAGTGGGCTGGAGGGAGAAAAGAATGTACAGAGAGAACTGAGGTGTGTGTGTGTGTGTGTGTGTGTGTGTGTGTGTGTGTGTGAGAGTTAAAAATACAGAAGACAGAAGAATAAAGGTAGCTAAGGTGTTCTCCGACTAGCAGGTCCCCAAATAACTAATGAAACTATGCTCCCCTTTCCCAATTAAGTGTAGTTTCAGCTCGAGTTCTGTGGCTCACACACCAATGCATCTCAAGCTCAACAGCATAAGAATCAGCTGGGGTTCTTGTCAAAATGCAGATTCTTATTCAGTATGTGTGTGTGTGGGGGGGCGGGAGCCCAGTTTCTGCATTTCTAACAAGCTCCCAAGTGATGCCAATGCTGCTGAGTGCATGGAGCACACTTTGAACAGCAATGCTCTAATGAGTCCATGAGATGGCTGACTTCTTTCAAGGAATGACTTCCGAATGGAAACTGAATGCCTGAACATCACTGTGGATTATATGGGTCCAAGGAAACATATAAGCTTGTCTTCCAATACCCCTTGAGAAGTCACATGAGACACTTGCTAAAAAATGGCAGCGAGTGGCAAGAGATTCCTGTCACCTCTCATAGGAGGTGTGGGGCTTTCAGTGCCCTGTAGCATCCATGCAGTAGACAAAACTTGTTAAGAGTTGCCATTTCAATTCTAATTTATTCCAGTACTCATATCAAAGTTCAGACGTACGTGGCCATTTATGATAGACAGAGGAAATATCTAAAAGGTTTATGTTCCTAGCGGACGATGACTGCTACTGTAGTAATATGCAGTTTTGATGTTAAACTGCTTGCTTACTGCCAAGAATATATGGCATTAAACAGAAGGCCTTCATTTTGTCTATCATTTCAAATTTTATATGTTGACCCACTAATTAGAGCTGAACCATCTGTAAGGATGATGTCTCGATGGTTCTCTGACACAGTCAACATCACATACCAGAAATGTAAGGTGGGAGGGAGATGCAAACAATATATCTTGCTTGTGAATGCTTTACTTTTCACCTAAGGGAGTAACTTTATCTGGATTTCAAGTTCTTCTGTCGTCATTTTCCTGATGCGCTGTGACACAGATGGTGTGGGGTAATTTTATGCACTCCATCTAAAAGCATCAGTTCCTTTTTTCATTGACCAATCCATGCTGTTCACACAAAGGATACATAGGGGTGATTTATGTGGTGTAGTACAAATCAAGACTAACCAAAAGCAATCCAATCCAAACCAGGGCCTAGCCCTGAGCTGGAGAAACGTAGATATCCTTCGATCACTGTGAAAGCAATCACCATTTTTCTATCTCGTTTTCCTCCCTCCTCCACTAAACATAGTGCGGGGTGGGAGTGGGGTGTTACAATAGAAGAGCTATGGAAGTGAAAATTGTAGAGTAGCAAGTATTTCTGTCTTATTTATTATTTGATGTAAACTCCTTTAAGAATTGTAGTGGGGAAAAATTAAATCACCTTAAATATATAGAGTAAAAATAAGCCACTCATTTAATCTTGCAAAATATTTGTCACATTTCCATATAATTTATTTGCAATTGAACAATTTAAGGAATGGTAAATGATATCAACTGCTTGGCTGGAACTTGTGAAGTTTTCCTGGTACACAGTAATACTCTAAGATGTTACAGAACATAAAAAGCAAAATCAATGCTGGGAAGAAAATGTTCTTTTTGTTCTAGGGTCTGTGTTTGGAAAATATTGTCATGTAGCATTTACGGTAACAGCTGTACGGTTAAACTTTAGGCACAAACTAAACTGCAGAGGATCTGCTGCATAAATAAAATCCCCATGGCAACTAAATGTGCTACTAGATAACAGAGAAAAAAGGATTTATGTGTTTGCAGAGCTGTCTTGCCCTAAAGGAATTCTCCAGGCAAACGCAGGCCACCTGCCACATGTTATATTAAGCTCAGCCTTCTGGACTTATTTTCAAATCCATAGCAAAAAGGTCCAACTACTTTTATTTGGAAGTTTCATTGTTCTCTATTCCCAGCACCTCCAAAAATCAACAATTCATTTTTCAACTCGCCTGCTATATTTTGCCCTGGACACAAAAGATAATTAATGAATTTGTTGTGCTCCTAAACATTTTATTGATCTTACTGAAACAACAAACATATGTACAACAAAAAGGTCTGTTTTTTTTAATTTGTAATTTGTAGATTCTATAGTTAAAAAAATTGAAATACATAACTCTCCTTCTCCAACATAAGGTAGAGTGATCGGAAGAAAATCAATGGGTGATGAGTTTTAAAGATGATGGGAGAAAGAGAATACAAGAGTAAGATGAATATTTGCTATAAATTTAACATATAATATATTTATAGTTACTTTCTTCCAGAAGGAAAGTGGAGGCTAGCTATAAACATTCTAGAATTTTGTTATAGATGGTGTTAAGTCAATTAATTTTAAAATAATTACTTGAAAATGTTATTTTTCTTTTAAGTACTCTAATTCCCATATCTAAAGACATTTGTTGATAATATTGCCTATTTATGTTGATAAAACCATATTATGTAATAATTATTTTTGAATATGTGAAATGAAATATAATACATAATATTTGAACTGGAAGAGAAAAATTCATTATGTGGGAGTCATTCGACATTATTCCCTACAAGAAAATGGGGAATTGGATTAGAATATGCACCTCCAAATTTGAGGTCTACTTCAACTCTGATATCAACATTGTCCTCAAAGAAATAATGACAGTTATCCCCTGTACAAAATCATAACTCTTATTTATTCCTCAACCTTGACTAAATAGCAGAAATACTGAGAGAATAAATTTAGGCTATTTCTGCTTTGGTGGATATGGAAGCAAAAGGGGAAAAAAATGAGTCAACATACAAATTATCAAGGAAGGTTATGAAACTAAAAATTTAATTTGTTGCTTTCACTCACTTCTGTGGTCATCTATTGATTACGACACAAAAAAATTACTTGCAGGTATTTAATAATATCAGTGGAAGTATTATGAGTTTACTAAATAAAATATGCAAATTTACATTAAATAAGAAGGTTTTGATTTCAATAGGATTTTATCTGTTCTCTTTCAAAAATCTATGTACTTTTATAGGCAGATGTCCACATTATCATCTAAGGAATGAGTCTTCAAAAAGCTCTTTATTTTTGCAAAACACTGATTTGGCTACTATGTAATACAATCAAACCTAAGTCACCATAGCACAGTAACTCAAAGAAACACCATTAACACTAGACTCTGCCTTACACAGACAACTCCTGCCATCCCAGCTAATATAAATTTCAAGCAAGGCTATTTCTATGTCTTGATAGTAAACACTTATAGAAATAGCAAGTGACCCCCCCATTCAGTAGAATCCTCAGGTGTGCTTCTTAACAGTTTGAGGTAACTCTAGACGTACAGAAATAGCTCTCAAATATTTTTTGACCATGACCTCCTTAGACTAGTCAAATCCCCTCTGGCCTTGAATCCCCTTTGTCTCCACACCACAATGCAAAAATAATGCTGCAATACTAATGTATATCATTATACATTTGTTACATGCATTAGGACTGTAGATAATTAGAGAAAACATATTATAGGTGATTTTCTATTACAAAGCAATGACCTATTAAAACTTCCTAAAAATCAGTACTTATTAAGTACCACAGGTACCACTTATCAAGGGCCACAGGTAGTATACCAAAATACTTTCTCTTCTTCCTGGGCATACAGTTGTACTACAGGTTCCAGGATCCCTGCAACTGAGTGTGGCCATGTGACTGAGTTCCAACCAACAGAGTGTAAATAGAAGTGATAGTATGTTAGTTCTACGCCTGGCCCATCATAAGCATCCCCAGATGATACTACTTGTTCTTCTCTGCTTCTAGGTAACTTGGACAGAGACAACATGCAGAGTGATTCTGGAAGCCTGCATCATTTCTGTCAGTTTAGGTTTCTGAAATGACTCTGAAAAGCAGTAACTTCCTGTCTGACAGTAACACGCATGTTGGAAAATTCCTGAAAAAAAAAACTGTGTTAAGCTATTGAAAAGTTTAGAGTTTATTAAAGCAACTAACATTGCCTGAATATAATATTTATCTTAATAATGTATTATAAGATTTTTTGTGTTTTTTATAAGATTTTATTGGGGAATTGGGAGAGGGGAACAGCATTGGGTAATCAGGGAAGGGGAACAGACAAGTTGCTGTCTTTTTGTACTTCAGTCTAGTTGCGGAGGATGTTGCTTCACTGGCCCATGTTGGTATCATCATTGCGCTCAGTTGCCGGCCTCTGGATGGCCACTCACGGCGGCTATTGGTAGCTCACGCTGGCTGCCGGCCACTCACTATAGCCTATGGCAGCCCACTGCAGCAGGGGCTGCAGCCTACAACGTCGCCGGGGCTCACACAGCCCAGCTCCAGGTGGAGCTGTTGTTCACCATCTTAGCTGTAGAGGGCAGTGTCACTGGTCCTCCTATGTGGGATCCGAACCGAGGTCGCTGGCGTCCCAAGCCAGCTCTTAACCAATGCACCACTTGGCTGGGACTATAAGATATTTTAAAGGAAGACACTCATAAGTTGTCCATCAAATAAACTGGGGGAGGTTACATATGCATGCTTACGTATGTCTTTGTGTGTGTGTGTGTGTGTGTGTGTGTATACACACACATGCATACAGGTATGTATGTTAGTATATGTTTGTTTATTTAAGAAATTATTTGTATTTTATTCCAATTTGAACCACGACACATGCTCATGTTAGGAATTGCTTGAGAAATTATGCAAATTACTATACACAATTCCTAACAAGGGTTAACTCTTGTTATAAAATCAAACAAGGGTAGCAAAAAATAGCATGCATACTGTTTAACTTATAAATTATCAGCTAAGTATGTATGGAGATAGTTCAGTAAACTTATTCACATGTAACCCTTGGTGACTTAACTGAAAAGCTGTTCTTACTGAGCAGAGTGGCGTTTTGAGTGATTTCCTCCAAAAATCCACTTAAAGGCAGCCAAGCAGGTCACAAAAGATTTTAAACCTGAATTTTTCTTTTTTTAAAGGAAATGACAATTTGGGTGAGATTCCCATCTGTGTGTCACAAAAAGTAGGTACTAAAACAGGCCCACTGAAGCATTTGATACGGACCTTAAAGTCTGCTAAAACACAGAGGTTCTTTTACCAGAAAAGACCTTTTAAAGTCTATCAAACAGATTTTAACTTACAAATCAAGGAACTAGCAGAGAGATCTACCCATAACAGTCAGGCTAAATCATCAGATAGTTGCAGGTCACCTTCGTAACACTTTCCATACATGTCTTGATTATAAACCACCACTCACAGGAACCAAAGTTTATATCAAAGCAAATATCCAATAGATTGCAGGTAATATGACCAAGATAGAGTGATGGCCATCTTACATAAAAACAGCAAAAAATTGCTTTCAGAGTTATTTTCATATTCCAGTTACTCATATGGATGATTTCTAAGTGGCATGCATTTTTCAGGTACTTTCTTGACTCCATGTCTCTACTTTAGTTAAGATCTAACACCTTATAGGACACACACAGGCCCTTTCATAATCACATCGCTTCATCCATCCAAAGAAACTGGTGGTCCATCATAATCTCAGACTCGGAAGAGTTGTCTTATGACAGCAGTGTTATATGATCACCTTATGAATTTTTAAACACACCTATCTATAGTCATATGCACCGAGCAAAAGAACTGACAGAACTGCATATATGACCTTTTTTTCTCTAGTGACAAACCTCTGGGAAGAGTAGCCTGAACTCACTTCATCTACCTCCTTACAAACCCCTCTCTCCTTAAACATCTGAATCCTAGTTTCTAATATTTTCACTTTGTTAAACTGTTTGTCTCAAAAGTCCCAAATAACCCTCCAAAGGTCAAAGCCAACACCCTTGTTTCAGTCCACAATCTTCAGGACCTTTCTCGGATCCCTTCACATCATTAACTTTTTCCTTAGTATACCTGAAGCACTCCAAACCAATAGCAGGCCATGGTAAGCACTCAGTAACGTCTGGAATGTTACTGTTAACTATTTGTTTTCAAGTTCTATTCTCTCATACCTTCCTTGGAATAGTAATCTTATTCTCTTCTAATCCTGATTGGTTTGCTGTGGTCATGAACGTCCCACCTTCTGAAGTCAACTCTTCTACAGCCTGTATTTTCAGGGTTCTTTTCATTGTAGTTCTTTTCATTGCATCTTTTAATTACAGCATTGTAGCCTGCCCTAATGCACATATTCTCTCTAGCTGTTGCATATTCTATCGACGTGCCCTCTTTCAAATTAGGAGTCACTTTCTTAATTATCTTGACTTTTAATTCTGCGTGGCTTTCTACTGGGCTATTAAACATGTCAAACTGGATTCTGTCGATGAGCAGAATTTAACACCAACGCCAAATAGAAGGTAAATTCAAAACGTGCCTGTAAAAAAACTTCTATAGCTGCAGCATTAAGTCAATGAAAGAATCAGAGAAGTTTCTCACCTTTTGATTGCATTTGTGTGATTGCAACTCTCATCATTACTGATGACTCATAAGATGTACCCTTTCAATAAACCATGAAGTTTGTCAAATACCCCAGTATTCTGTAAGGGAAGTAACCTCACCACCACAGTAGTGTCTCACAGATTCTCAGCAGCACAGTATCTTTCTGCTTGAATCAGTGTGAATTTCAAATGCTTCTCTGCATATGAATCCCAGGAAACAATAAAAGAAATGTGCTGAATAGCATTAAAAAGTTAGGAACTGTGCAGGCCTTCGACAATGTATTTTTTACAGATTCAAAGTAAATTCAAACTAACCCTCCATTTTGTTTTGGGGAACCTGTACATTAATAATGGAATATTAACGTAATAATAGAATATTGCTCCTGGGGATATAAATTATACAGTGAGTTGGCTTGCTTTGTGAGTTATTATAGCAAATTTAATCTACAACGATCATAGGACCATTTTGAAAATACTTGTTTCTTTATAAGAGCCTGGATTCTTATAAAGCAATGTGCCAATTAAGTGATTATTATCAGCCTCAAAGCCATCCTCTTATGCTCTGGCTGGGGGTACTGCGGCTGGGACTCTGCAAACCACATTTCTGCATGGCCAGCTGCACCCAGCTAGGCTCTGCCGTAGCGGGTACAAATGGAAGACGGTAAGGCTGAAAGAGGAAGAAGGGACTTGCTCTCTGTGGACTTCCTTCTGATTCTCTTAGCATCACCCCAGCAGTGCTTCTTCATCCCAACCCTGGCAGTTCCCTCCACTGGCAGTCGCTGATCCCAATTTGCAGTGTTTTTTTTTTTAACACTTGCAGAATCAGCCTCATCACTTGGTTCTTCAGAAACACCAGCACAAGCTAGCCAACGTCGCATCTCCAGAGGTCTGTTTCAGCTTCGTGGGATCTCTCCTCCAAGCTTCTAGATCTTAGTAATTCCAACCTCTTCTCTTATCCCCCAAGTCCTGGAGGTAGTAACAGCTTCCTACAATTGTAATCTATGTGATATGTCAGTGTTCTCATTTTACCCTCTTCAGAGAATTTAATACATTAAAAAAAAAATCAACTAGTATTGTTAACCAGTAACCGAAAGGGTAAAATAACACTGACATATTACATAGATAACAATTGTCGGAAGTAAGTACTACTTCCAGGACTTGGGGGATAAGAGGTTGGAATTACTAAGATCTAGAGGCTTGGAGGAGAGATCCCATGAAGCTGAAACTCAGACCTCTGAAAAAGGGCCATAAAAATCTGAAAACTTCTATCCATAAAGATAGATGTGCTCCGATGTTCAATGCAGCTTTATTTACAGTAGCCAAGACATGGAAACAACCAAAGTGTCCTTCCCTAGATGACTGGATAAAGAAGATGTGGTATATATATATACAATGGAATACTATTCTGCCATAAGAAAGGGTGAAATAGTGCCATTTGCTACAACATAGATGGATCTTGAGATTATTATGCTAAACGAAATAAGACAGAAAAAGTCAAGAACCATATGATTTCACTGATATGTGGGATATAAAACTGAAAACAACAAAGGAACAAGACAAAGAAAAAAAAAGCCATAGACACAGACAATAGTTTAGTGGTTACCAGAGGGTAAGGGGGAGGGGAGTGGTAGAAGAGGGTAAAGGGGGTCAAATATATGGTGATGGAAGGATAACTGACTGGATGGTGAACACACAGTGTGATATATAGATGATGCATTAAGAATTGTACACCTGAAACCTATGTATTGGGTTGTCAGGAAAAGTCATGACACATTTTTGCAACAAAAAACATAGAAAAAATACGTCAGGACTTTTCCGACAACCCAATATATAACTTTACTAGCCATTGTCATCTCAATAAACCTTAAAAAAAAGTAATTCTCTCTGTTCAAATATTTGTTGTAGTTCACATCTCCTGATTAGACCTACTGACACTGAAATGTATGTGGCACATTCCATTTAAATTTGAATTTCCCAGAGTATGTTCTAATGATTATTAATGCTCTAAGGACTCTCAAAAAAACTGTAAAAGCTTTTGTGTTGAAAACGGTTATGGAAACAGCATTTCACAACCCTCCCACGGTCTATTACTATGTAATTTAGCAATGAGCTTTAAGAAATCGTAAAAATTATTTAACCCAATGTTTCACAAACTTACTTCAACATGGAAAACTTTTAAATAATTTTTTTTTTTTAAGATTTTATTGGGGACTTGGGGGAGGGGAACAGCGTTGGGGAATCGGGGAAGGGGAACAGAAAAGTTGCTGTCATTTTGTTCTTCAGTCTAGTTGTGGAGGACGTCACTTCACTGGCCCATGTTGGTATCGTCATTGGCTCTTCCCTGGCGAGGCAGTCACTCGCTGGCCATTGGATGGCTGCTCACGGCAGCTCACGCTGGCTGCTGGCCACTCACTGTAGCTCACGGCAGCCCACTGCAGCCCCATTGTAGCCTACATAATTGCCAGCGACTCATGGCAGCCCAGCTCCAGGTTGAGAGGCTGTTCACCATCTTAGCTGTAGAGGCGCAGTGTCACTGGCCCTAACGTGGAATCCAAACCCCAGACCCTACTGCTCAGAGCTGGTGTCCCGAGCCAGCTCTCTTAACCAATGTGCCACTCGGCCAACCCTAAATAATAATTTTTTTTTTTTTTAAGATTTTATTGGGGAATTTGGGGAAGGGAACACACAAGTTGCTGTCCTTTTGTTCTAGTTGCGGAGGACGTTGCTTCACTGGCCCATGTTGGTATCATCATTGCGCTCTTCTCGGGTGAGGCAGATCGGTCACCGACCTCTGGACGGCTGCTCACAGCAGCTGCCAGCCGGTCACTCAGGCTACCGGCCACTCACTGTAGCCTATGACAGCCCACTGCAGCAGGGGCTGCAGCTATGCGGTCCCTGGGACTCACAGCAGCCCAGCTCCAAGTGGAGCTGTTGTTCACCATCTTAGCTGTGGAGGGCAGTGTCACTGGCCCTCATACGTGGGATCCAACTGGGGCCACTGGCGTCCCAAGCCAGCTCTTAACCACCGCGCCACTTCGCCGGCCCTAAATAATTCTTATTAACACTGAGCTTGAGTTCAATAGAACACTCTTTGGGAAATGTTAATCTTAGTGACTCATTGTATTCTCAGTTTACAGCCCCTTCATATCATTTTATATTGTATAGGTAGATTATGAAACATCAGTCATATGTGAAAATCTGGAGGCTAAATATTAAGAATATTTAATACTTTCAAGTATTCAAATAAAGATACATATACACGTAATCTTGATTAATATATGTGTCTATAAAAAGTGTATGTAACAAATATCTGTTAAATAAATGGCATATTAAACAATTAGGGTCTTTAAATCACTAAACAAAATTCCTCACTCAACAAATTATAATGTAACCATATCAGCAAAATACTATTACTAAGAGCTCTTAGCCAGGACACCAAAATAGTCTTATTATAAAGAACGCTGTTCAAGCTACATTTACATGTTGATCTGCTTGTATTTATAACTATTAAAATCAACATCTGAGTTATAGATAAAAGGTTATGTGTACATGACTGTATAAATGTAAAAATGAAAGGAGATTTCTATACTTTCATAAATAGCATTGCTGCATAATGGTAAGGTCTATTCCAGTTTAATCTGTGCTCAATAAGATATCTGAAACAGAATCAACTTTATCATTATACTCTCACCATAAAAAGCCCCAAATCGTTCAAACAGAAACATGAAGGACTGAATATATACCAGGAAAATTACATTACTTTTGCAGGATGTAATGCAGCATTCTATATAAAAAAAACAAAGAAAAGAAATTATAATGGAGTCTCATTTCAGTATTTCCTGGTATGTTACTACCTGGATATTATGAGATTTCATTGTATTCATTCTATGAATATAATTCCCAGAAGCCATAAGAATAAAGATTTTTAGAGAATAACTGCTACGTGGTAGGCACTGAGTTAGGGTTATACACGTAACATCTTAAATCTTCACTCAAACAAAAAATAAAAAAACCTTGCAATCTCATTATTAGAATCCCATTTTACAGATGAGAATATTGAGGTTCAAATGTTGAAAAGCTTCCTTCTAATTACACAATTCATATTTGCTGTAGTTGGAATTTGAAACTACATTCTAATCTCATGATCATTTAGGAAGTATCCCTTCTGTGACACAATCCTCAGTTCATATGGGTCCTTGAAACAGCCAATGATTGTGGTAATTTAGAAATGTTCCACTGCATTTCAAAATTGATTCAGGCAATGTGTTTCTTTATTATTACTAGGAATTACTAGTTTAGTTTATTGGACTTTGTAATAAATCAAATCAGGACCATTAAAAAAAACTAGATAAAACAAAATCCTCTTCACCAACACATAAAACACAGTATAAGTTTTACTCTAACTTGATCTTTGTTAGATGCGATCACATAAAATACTCCACCAATAGATATGACAAATGCACTTTATATTTCAATGTGTCAAACCATTTCAATGCTCTGAAACTATGTTGAAACTGGCAGGCAAGCAGACTATATTAAATTTTTCTCTGGAATCGACTTCAATTCTAGACTGAATTATTGGAATTTTAGTGACCCTAAAAAAGGCTGTCAGAAATGATATTCAACACCGAGTTTTCAAATCTAATGCTCTATTACACATACTTCACATAAAATAATATAGTTTCAATATAAACAAAGCAGTCAAAAACAACATTCTATTTGTCCTAGTAATTTTATACACATTTTGATATTGATTTGTCACAGCAGATTCTTAAATGTATTTCCTTCTTAAGAAAACTCACAGGCTCTATTTTAATAATTCAATGGTTGGTTTGGATATGATGAAGTCATGTTGCCCGAAATGTTTATTTTGTTCTTAAAACACATCAGCATGATGAACAGGTGTCTAATAGCCATCAGCAGGCCTGGGTTTCTCAAAACTACTTTCTTGTTTTGATTTTGTGCACATAGTCTTAAGTGACTTCCAGCAAGCAAAACCAGTTACATTGGGAGTTCAATTAGACATCAGTGAAGGGAGAGATGACTTATCTCCCTTCTCTAGCTCTAGGAAGAGGACAGGTATCTTTCATTGCATAGAAATCCTGAAAATAGGAATTTACAAAGCTATTCAATCTTGAACTTATTCTATTTTTTTTCCTAAAAACTGAAAGCACATCATGCAGGCATCTATATTATGCCCTTTGCCCCTGATGTTCACTAAACACAATACCAGTACTACGTATGTTCCTGGCAAAGAAAGGATGTTAAATCTCAAAAGTGTCAATGTAAAAAAAATGGGTAATAAAATGGGAAGCCAACTTGCTAATCTATAAACACACCCTTTTAAACTTTTACCACTTTGTAAAACGTATTATTTTTTCATATTGTGTGAAACCACAGCTAGGTATCTAACTTGATCGTTGGATTTTCCAGGCTTGTGATAGCAAGAAAGGAACCAGAGGGAACCCATGGTAAAAGGTCCAGCTCAGGAGGAGGCCTGATTAAATCCACAGCTCCATCCTGGTAAGCAGGGGGCACCCCCTAGCAGCCTTTACTATGTCCAGAGGTCTTGTGACAATGCAATGGTAGTGTCACTCAAATGGAAGTGACAGCCAGCGGCTCCCCAACCCATTTCTGAAGGCAAATGCAACTAAGAAAAAATAAATGTGTGCTTGCCTTCATGCACACACATACACGCATGTTTATTTTCAGATGGATCAGTTTAAGATACTCATTTAGTTACAGTGTTAAGGGAGAAAGAATCCATCTAGTTTAACATTCAGAATTGAAATATTAGGAAATGATATGGTGGGCTTGGTTTTATAATATCTCACTGTGTGAACCGTGACATGTTGTTTAGACTTCTTATGTATCAGTCCTGAGGTAAGCACATCACTGATATCTGCATTTTCAAATTATTTCCTGGAAATAAAACTATCCTTAAAATTAGATTATCATCATTACCTTGTGCGTAAAGCAACAGCTTTTCTCCTCATTTAAGAACAGACTCTTCATTAACAGAGTGTGAGGCAGAGTTGCAATCCCAATTTTTCAAAAGGTTCACTATCTAGTCCAATGATTTGCTAATGATTTGTTTCCCTTTGTATTTATCTATCTATTCCAGCTGACAAAAGATCTTATACATAGCAATCCTGAAAATTTCACTCTAGTCCAATTAGGATCAGCCTGGCTCACAAACCTGAGATGAACTCACACTGAATTAGAAACTTGGATCTGAGCTAAGAAGTTGGCATTTGGCAGTGGGTTAGCTAGAAACAAAGATTTCTTTTGAATTGCTGCTGTTATCCGTGGGACAATCTTGGTAGTCAATTCATAAACTAGAGGTAAGGATATACTTTCTCCCCTCAAAATAATGTCCATGTGCTTTAGAAATTAAGACTAGCTTTTCATACAAAATAATTTCAAAATTTTACAGAAGGTGGGGGAAAAAAATCTATCTTGGATGAATGCATTTCTATATCAGTATCAAGAAATGCCCTAACAAGAATTTGGGACCCTGGACACAGCAAGGATGTAGGGAGGCCATTCAGTCCAGGCCTTCCTGTCTCCAGCAAGTGCTACACCTAAAGAAAGCTTGTGTCCACCTTTGGTTGACTTTATTTCATGTAAGTACTCCAAAATCACAATTAAGAGAATCAATATCTTTGATATCCAGTTTCCAGGAAGAAGCAACAGACATTTCTCTCTAACCCTAACAGACACCATCGGGAAAAACACTAGCCACGTAAACTAGCAAAGACTCAGCAGTCTGACCCATGTCTTTGGTAGATTATGTTTTAACTAAGATTTTGCTTTTGTTGTTTCAGGAGCACAGTTTTGATCAATTTATTTCTAAATAACAATATATGTTTAAATATATGCCTTCATTATTAACACAGTGCCAAGAGCTATAAACAGAACTAACTTGGTGCTAATTAACACTAGCTGCTGCTTGTCCTGTAATTTATCTGCATATTTATTTAATATTGCCTGAGTCTTTATAACAAGGAATAGTTTCTGCTGTGCCTCAGCAGTTTGTATAATCTAACTGGAAGAGTTAGTTAAAACCAGGTAGAAAGAACCAATGAGTATCTGGATATACAGTTTAGAATATGGAGATGAGTTTTTAGAACTGAACATGTAGACAACAGGAAGACGAGATTGTGTAAACGACCCTCACAGTGGTAGTTCCTTGCTCTATTTCCTTCTGTATTGTTCTAACTCAGTTTTCTCATCTGTTAAATTGGAGTAAGAAAGTCGTACTTCAGGATTTCTTTAAAATAATAAAATTTAATGGTCTTTGGGATAAATATATTAAGTGACATATTGCAGTGTCACCTAGTTACAAGAGTAATGTGAATATATATATATATGACAAATTTTTATCTCAGCATTTAACAAACATGACTGTAATCCAATTTGTATGATGTTACTGATGGATGATTTTTAACCTTTACATTTCTTCACAAACATACAGATTACTGAAAATACACACAAACACACATATACGCACTCTTTTCTTCCAAGATATATTAGATGCTTTCCCGCATCATAAACCATCTTCTAGATGAATTTGTAGGTTGGTGAGTAAAACCTCCCTTAAGCACTAACAACAGACCAACCAATCCCCATTATCAACACTGACTTGCTTCATGAATATAATATCCACATCTTCATAAACTGTATCTGCAAAGTCAAATAAACCAAACAACAACAACAAAAAGGGCACCATGTTGTTGTTTTTTAATCCATTCCAAAGGCAGAACATACTCAATTGTCTGATAAATTGGTTAAAATTGGTACCACTAGAATTGAGTCACTGAAGAGTTTTTTCTGTCACCATATTAACTGTGTCATGTAGCAATTGCACCTAATGAACTTAATGTGGCTTATGGCCACGCACTGCTTCCTCTCAGAAACAAAATCTAAATGTTCCTGGATCTGGCCAACTGGCATCCAAAACTGTCTCCACAGAGGCATACGAGCCACTAACATTCCATTTGGGCCTCTGGCTAATAAGGCATTTTCACTCATGTTTTCTCAAAAGTAAGATGCTTCCACTAAAATGATCAGCAGCTTTTAAAACTAAAAAAAGCTACAAAAGAAACCCGCAATTTCTTTTCAAAAGTTCACTGCCCAGCCAATTTCCACAGCTCAGGACAGTGTGGTTGAAAAGGGGTCTCAAATAAGATGAATCACGGATGTTGGAACTGATGGACTCTCACCCATATGAACTGAAATGGAATCACCCTCAGAAGCAGAAAGAGATTGAAAGGGAAACAAGCACAGCACTTAAGAAAAAAAAACACGACAACATTTCCACAAAGTTTTGGAAAGATACAAAAGCTGTAACTCTCAATTCAACTTGCTGCTCAAGGACCTTGTAGTGGAAGTGACAGAACAAAGTCCTTCTGATACGTCCAGAAATGAACTCACCGCACACTGACATGCAGCGCTCGACGTTATAATGAGTCTGCAGTGTAGCTGGAAACCCATGTAGGTTTTCTTATACGGTTCTGTAATTTGGCCTTTTTCCTTTTATGCTTCCTGTTGAAGGCAGATTCCATAAGGGTTTAGAGATAAACATGAAGTCTTCTCATCAACAGCATATTTAAATTTTGGAGTTTTTTTTCTCCTTTTTCTCTAAGTGTCTCCCTTCTTCCTTTCTGGCCACACAAGAGCTACCCGCCCCCCATGGCTCCTGCAGCAGCTCACCCCTCATGGAGATCAAAAGCCTCTCTCAAAGGAAATCTTCTTTCACCATTCTTATTCCTGCCCCCATCCAAAACACAAGTCTCTGGACATAAGTGTCTATAGTGTCTGCCCAAACACGAGGGAACTGATCACTGGATGCTGCTGCTCCAACTCCGTCCAGGACTCCCCACTCTCAGACAGCACTCTGCTCCTCCACAAGAAGCAGGGCTGACCTCAAAATAAAATTGTAACGTCTAAAGCTAAGGCAATTAAAATTTCACAGCACAAATAAATCTTGCCCATTGTGCTTGGGCAATATCTTCAAGGATGCTGTTTCTCTAACACTGATCATCACTCTAAATGGTATTTAGCACCTTTTAACCCCAAGGACAATCAAACGTGTGCAAGCCTAAACATAGACAAGACATTCACCTCTGCAACACCACGTACGTAAACAGGGTGCTGGCATACTGTACAGAGCAGTGCTGGGAAGGTTGGGAGCCAGTCAGCACAATGCAATGGCAAAGCTGCAGTGTCCATGCTTTGGGTGAGGTGTTGACATAGGTAAGAAGAGATGGAGAAGAGTTGACTCAAGATGGCAAAAGCTCCAGGAAAGCAGAAGGGTCAGGAACCCCGCTTATGGCCACTCCCCCAAGGGCAACAGCACGGCCGATGTGCATGGGAAACAGGCTCATTTTCTGGGGCCACCCAACTAGCTAGGGCAAATTCGGGTTTTATCCCCGGGCAATGAAACAGGCCAGACGCATGGGTGGAAGCGTGTTCCGTGTGTCACTGGAGGCTGATTTTCAGGAATGCTGAACCAGCGCATACAGAAGTCACATCATGTCCCAAATGTCTTACCTGACTTTTCATATGTGGGACACACTTCTCACCAGGTGTCGGCTCATGATTTTCTTCTAGTTTACACTCCTTGTAAAGCGTTATCACTACGACCATCATCTTGTTTTAAAAAAGTGCCCATTTTCAAATAATTAAATGAAATAAATGCCCACAGACTGCTAAACTGAAGGATAATTTACCAGGTAAAAATAGCTATTTACACACACACACACACACACACACACACACACACAGAAGCTAAGTAGTTACCTTGATAAATCAGATTTTTTTGTGGGGGAGGGTCAGAAAAATCCATATAATTGAGGTAAGCATTCATTGTTTTATTTGAATCACAGCTTCTCTTAAGAAAACCTGTCAAATACACAACTGCGGGCCTCAGATGCCACCGCCACCTCTACAGCTCCTGCCTCCTTCCTACTCCCATTCCCTGCTGTGCTGGCAGCAGGAGCTTCATGTCGGTGTCTTTCCCATTTGGCTGGTCAGGGGTCTCCTGGTGTTGCCTACACTCTCTCCCTTCTAGACCGTACTCCAATAAAAAATAAGAGCAGGTAACATTTATTGAGTCCTTATTACATGTCAGAGTATTTTACATGATTATTCTCTTAGTCCTCTACTCAATTTTATACCTTAGTTTCTATTTTTATCTCCATCTTACAGATGAAGCAGCCAAGTTTCCCAAGGCTAAGCTCAAAGCCACGTGACTAACAACAAGTCAGGATTTGAACCCAGGTGCTCTAATGGGCTGGAACGCTGAGCAAGGCAGCTCCTTATCATCCTCTCCTTTTTTCCTTCATTTTCTACTCTGACTTGTACACTGTGTTCTATCTCTACCCAGATTTTGCTGAATGTACAAATGGGAAGCAACTTCTCATAAACACATCCACAATAAAATCCTAATAGCAAATGACCATACAGAGAATGGTTAGGAGGTGGAGATGGGCAAAACTGGAGGAAGGGAAAAACAAAGAAGAGGTTGATTCAGGCAAGAGATGATGGTGACCTGTGACGGGTAACGGCAGTGGGAATGGAGATGTGTGCAGCTTTGACAACTATCTAAGAGGTGGTGTCACCATGGTGTAGTGCCTGACTGACGATGGGTAAGAGAAAATGGGGGTGGGTGGAGCAAGAACGATGCCTCACTTTATGGCTTAGAAAACCGGGTGAATGGTGATATCATATATTGAAATAGAGAACAGGGAAGAAGGAACAGGTTTTATCAGGAGCTTGAGTTCAGTTTTGGAATGAAGGCCATTGGAGATTGTTGGACATTCATGAACAAAAGGATATTGGATGAGTCTGTCTGAAGCTCAGGAGGGAGAATTGGGGCAGTGACATAAATTTGATCACATAAAGCGTAATAATGTAAGCTACAGGAGTGAATGGCATTGGCCCACATCCCATAGTGTAAGCCTGGCTCTGATTTTAGAAGGTCAGCAGCCTCCACCAGCAACACTTTCTATACCTGGCCAGTAAATCATTCATCTTTCTCTAAAGAGACAATTACTTTGGAAATATAATTTCTAACAGTACACAAAGGTTTAAAGAAATAATTTTTAAGACTTATAAAAATAATAAATTGCTATATATATTATCAAAACCCCTGTGCTGCATTTTTCTATTCAGATTTTTCCATTTTAAGTTATTGTCGTTTGTATTTTACCCTCTGGACATATTTTTGTTTAAAATACACCTGTGCTCGCTCTTCCTCTGAATTATATATATATATATATATATATATATATATATATATATATATATATATATCTGTAGCTTCTCTTTTTTAATAAAACCTGCTAACAGTGCCAGGAACAAGTTAGATTTTTTTATTATTATTATTAGAGGGCATTCATTAAATTGAGAAGAGACTGAAAACGGAAAGGCTTAAATTGGTATACATGTGAAGTACTCAAGTATTAGATAGATATTGCCATGTACATTTGTGTTCATGTTTGCATGTGTATGTGTGTGCACATGTGTATGCCTACAGGTAATGTGTGCCTATGTTTGTTTGTGTGTGTGTGTGTGTGTGTGTGTGTGTGGTGATGGCATGTGTGGTGAAATTGATCTAGAGTCTAGCTATTCCAGAAAGAATTAGTCACATGATTCTGAATACTCCCTAACTGGGAACACTGCATTACAATTTATTACATTCCTGATGACCCTTCAAATGTAATAAAGAATCCAGTAAATCAGAATAATTGATAATTCAGGGTCATTTGAAGTTCAGCCTCACATTATGTAATAATGTGAAATAATATATTGAGGTAAACATTTACCTTCATATAAAACAATACATTCCAGCACTTTGCAAGCACCTATTTATAATCAACAGCAGAAATACAATGTAACCAGAAGCTGGAAGTTTAGCTGGTATTGCAGTGAAATTAAAAATACTTCCCACATTTATTAAAACTGAGCCTAATTGCTTATACCATAAAATTTAGATGAGGGGACAACAGGCACTAAATGCAATTTATGTTCCAGATCTTTCACTGATTCAGACTGATATATCTTCCAGATTATTCATTTTTGTGAAGTTTTCCTTTAAATGCAATATTCAAATTAATAGTATTATCTTTATTAATTAATATTGAATGAGAAAATAGTTAATAGTTTACCTAAAGTTTTATTTTACCCTTTGTAAATAAATGTAGCTACAATTGTCTAAGGTTTTTCCATTATGAATAAAGCAAGAGATGCTATTATGTATCAAATGCTTCTTTTCTACTAGGTAAAATTAAGTCTTAAAATTGTCATGACGAAAATTTTTCAAAGAGTGGTGCAATTAATTAATGGGTCAAAGAAAAGCCTCTCTACTGAAAGTTTGTATCTTAAATTCCAGAGAAATAAAATTGGTGGCTTAATGCTGAAGGGAATATTCAGAATAGGAAACCTACCTTCTCATCATTAGTCTCATTTCAAAATGATTAAAATTGCCTAATCAGAAAGGACCTGGATGGAAGTCATCTGTAAATAAAATTACCCCTTTCTTAACTCAGAAAAAAGAGTCCTAAGAGCCCTGACCATGCCAGACATTTCACAGGGACAAAGAAGCGACCTACGCCTGTTCTGGGATTTGCTGGGCTACATATACTTGCCTCAAAATATTTAACCATCTTTAATACAATAAGTTACTCATAAACCAAAATGCGTGCACTGTTTTCCTTGGAAAAGTCAACAAAATAGAGGAAAACTGAGATACTTAGATTGTGGAAATCCAACCATTTCTTTACTAAAGTATCTGCGCCCGCGTCATCCCACCCTCTCCAGTTTGGACACCAGTGGTTGCAAATCTAAGAATCTGTAAGCATAAGCTAAATAAAGGCATGGCCACTGCTAGCCTGCTAGAGATTTTCCACATTTATTAAAACCGTGTAAAACTGGTTATCATTAGATACTTCAGTAGGTACATACTTAAGTATGAAATCTCTAAATGTTCTTCCCATATTACTTTTTACCTACAATGGGCTCCCAACTATCCCTTGCGTTGGTTTTGGAACATCTTATATAACTTCATGCATTCTTGTACTATGTTTTTGTACTCTTAAAGTATATTTCTTGAGCTAATTATGAATACAACTTAGTTATCATTAAATTTTGAATATAGCATAAGGAAGACAGTCAATAGTATTGTAACAGCTATATGTGGTGTTAGAGGGGTAGTAGCTTGGGGGAGGGGTGGTTATCACTTTATGAGGGGTGTAAATGTCTAAATATTATGTTGCTTTGTACACCTGAAACTAATAAAAAATAAATAAATAAAAATAAAATAAAATATATCCTAAAACAAATTAGAAAATAAATGGGACGATCAAAACATAAAAAAATAAAATTAAATTAAACTGCATGGTCACTACTTTAAAAAAAAAGTTATTTCTTTTAGAGAAGAGAGTTGCTTTTATACAAAGTATGTTCAAACTCTAAGTATCACGATTTTCTAGTGACACATTTTTACATTCAAACTATATTTTTCCTACATTGTATGTCATTTAGAATTCTAAACCCAGGGTTCTGAAGCTAGGGTTCCCAGGGCCCATGGAATGTATTTACCAGTTCATGACTCCCCTAAAATACATGAAGAGTTTTGCAAGTATGTAAAACATATGCAAAGGTGGTCATACAAAGTTGCCCACAGCTTTCATCAGATTTTTAAGAGTCCATGTCCTCAAATGTAGTACCAAGTGAACTATGGTGGTGAAACCTTATGTGAATTATTATACGATGCTCATATACTGACGCCCTTGCCAAAGCTGAGCAGAGTCACCATTGGACCAGGCAGCCGAGGCACCCTTGGTCACATGCCGAGAGCAGCGCATGCTGCATGCTCAGAGGTGAGTGGACTGTCCAGAGCCGCCCTCAGGTAGAATTTGAGAATCTGAGCTGAGTTGGACCTGACCTTGTCTGTAGGACTTTGGTGTAAACTGGGAAAGGTCCCCCAAGGTTCTTTCTCTGGACAGACTTAGCTTCGTGGGTGCAGGGACTGGCTACTGGAACACAGACTGAATGTCAGTTCCCCAAAGTCCCTTTGGTTGGGCACCTTTGTGCAGCACACAGACTTCACAATTGGTGTTGGTCTCAGACAATCCAAAAATGAGACAAAACATCAGTTAACAGCAGTTTTCATGTCTCATCACTCTTAGGGGGAAGAGGAGACCGCTGCAACCTTACATGGCTTCACTGATTTTCCGTCTGAACCAGTCTCACCTGAGAGTCTTATCCTGTGTATACTAAGTTAGGTAAAATAGAAAAAGTCTACTGTGATAAACTAGTTTTATTTTCTTGCTTTCTTTAAAAAAAAAGAATTAAATAGCTTTGCTTTAGATAGCGCAGACACAGTCTTTGGTAACATATTTTTAGATTAGTTCAATGTAGCAATTATAAATAGAGCTTGAAATTAGACCTTGGCTAGAATCCACTTTTGCCCATTTACTATGGTGGTGACTTCTCTGAGTCTTGGTTTCTTTAAAAGGTCACTTTGAATGTTACAACAAATAACTAGGCAAAGTGCCCTACACAGTAGTACCATTAAGTAGGTATTCACCACTCTCACCATTGTCATCATCATCTTTGGATCAGTCAAATGCCTACTATTTATAAATGAACTCTATATAATCCCATACTAAATGTGAAAAAAAAGTTGTCTGTAAAACACTGAAATTAAAATTAGAATTGGGCTCACACATATGATAAACTAATTTATGAGAAAATTATGACACTGCTGGGTAGATACATAACTAAAAGATAAGGCCATCTCAATAAATGGTGGACTATTTAGATAATCATATGTACCCTGACCTAGTGCCATACACTGGAATTAATTCTAGACAGATTGCAGATCTAAAGGTTTTTAAAAGAAAATACATGTAAACAACTTCATGATGCTGGAGTAGGCAACAACTTGTTAAATAGAAAGCAAATATGTCTAAGTAGAAAAATATATAAATTTTGTACTACATTAAAGAATTTCTGTTCACCCATAGAGATAATTAAGAGAGTGCAAAGGAAAGATTTAGTGGGTGAAATGATATTTGTTTTCAGCAAAGAGACTTGTATCTGAAATATATAAAAAAAACTCTTATAAATTAATAAAAAGGCAGATAGATAACCCAACAGAAAAAAATTGGGCAAAATACTTGAATAGGCTCTCTATACAAAAGCTGATACTAAATGGCCAATACACATTCAAAAATATGCCCAACTTCACTGGTCATCAGGAAATCACAAATTAAAACAATACAATACATAGCCACTAGATGACTAAAAATATAAGACAGAAAACAAGTGCTGGCAAAGATACGGAGCCACTGGAATTTGTGTATGTAACTTGTTACAACCACTCTGGAAAACTGGCAGTATCTACAAAAGATAAACAAATGCATACTGTACGAGTGAGCAATTACATATCTAGATATATACCCAGCAGAAATGAGTCCATATGTCACCACAAAGTCACATACAACAGTTTTCATATTTACACTATTAGCAATGGTTCAAGTGTTGACCAACAGTAAAATGGATGAGCTATGATACATTCTCAAAATGAAACACTGTACAGCGATGAGAACGAACAAACTACAATAATATATAAGCATACGGCTAAATCTCACAATGTTTGAGCAAAAAAAAGTCAAAAACAAAAGAATACAGACTATATGATTCCATTTATATGAAATTCAAGAAGAGGAAAAGGTAATCTATGATGCTAGGAGACAGAATGACCCTTGGAGTAGGAAGGAAAATGACTAGAAAAGGTCACAAGAGGGTCTTCCCTATGCTAGCGATATTTTCTCTCTTGATTAAGGTGTTGGTTATATACAGGCATTACCATTTTTATGTCAAGCTGGCAGAAAAGTAGTTAACATAAGTGTTGGGTACATTAAACAAGTGTCAGCAGAGTTCCAGATGACTATTAAAATGACATTTAAAATATTACTCCATAGTAAATCAAACACTCAAACACTAAGATAAGTTCAAGAGCTAAACTTAGAGGAGCTGCTGAGGAGACATTTCTGGTCATGAATGGCCATCGTGGAAGGTTTACGCTTGCAGACACCGAAAGAATTCTTGATCTTATAAACCGCTTTATTTTAAGATTGCCAAACTGTGGATATGAGTTCATAATGACGAAAAAAAAGTGAAATAATCTAATCATAGAAATGTAGTTAGAATATATATATATATATATATATATATATATATATATATATATGGTTTAACTCTTATCATTTCCCATCTAAAGAAACTGAGGCCCAGAGAGGCTAAATTACAGGTATGAAGTCACAGCTTTTACTAATAATAAGATCAGCTAGAAGCCTGGGCTATTGATTCATAGGTCAGTACTGAACTTCCCAGTTCTAACCACACTTTCCCCTCTTTCGCATGCAAAAACTAGCTTGAATTTTTTGAAACTGAACTGGCTTTGCTAAATGATGATTTGGTTATTACATCAATCAATTCTTAACATTGCAGAAGAGAGGAAGTAAACTGGAAGAATTACATAGTCAGGACAACTAAGATCTGAGAATTGACCATACAGTGCTGTCTGGCTGACCCAATCAACTCTTTGCGTCGCTAACTTGGCAATGACAGAAAGGACGCAGGCTGTGAGAGAGGGGCAGGTCTAAAAGTTTTAAAAAGACAATGCAAAAATTCCCATGACGAATAATCTTTCCCTCTAATAAAACGCACTGGCATACGGATGTATGAAAAGCTTTCTAAATCTAACCACAGTAGATTTGAAGGAAGACGGGGAGCGTTTCCGCACCACTTGCAACTCAGAGCAAACCATGGCCGTGGTATGCTACTGATTTAATTGAAGGCCCCCCACTTTATGTACACTCGACTCCTAAAATTAAGCTGGAATCACCTTCACTGCAGAAAGGAGACAATGGCCATGCCTTAGTCTAAAGCTTTGTTTGCTTTAGCACCCCAGCATCCTGACTTTCTGCTGTTATTCATCTGGACAAGATACCTTTTCACCAAGAATACCATGAAGCACAGGATTTATTGCCATAATGAAGTTCTTTCAGATCTCTGTTTTCTCTGCAGAGGATAGAAGGAAAGGCGTTCATCTCACCAGGCAGCTTATTAGGATTAGCACTGAATAAGACACCACGGAATGTCAGGCCTATCAGTTACTAAACATGCATCATACAAACTTTGTCTTTGCGAGAACCTCTGCTCTGCATTTGTCATCCACCTGAATAATTAACAAGTACATGCTGCCTGCCAGCAGCTTAGGGAATTAATTTCCCCAGATTAAATGCAGATCACGTCCACAAAAACTCAGACCACACACACTGCACTCTTACCTTCCAACCACTAAAGGTAGACAGCACATGCACAGCCTCCAACTTGAAAGTAATTTTAAAACTCGAGAATTGTGAAGTCAGACTTGTAATATTTGAAATGTCACCTTGATGGTCATCTGGAACTCTTCTGTCACTTGTTTAATGTCCCAACGCTTACATTAACTACTTTTCTGCCATCTTAAAGTAAAATCGCAATTACACAATTCTATATATTCATGATTTCTAAATCTATGTGAATAACTGCACATTCTAAAAACTATATCCATTAAAAGCTTTCAGAAAAACATCTATTACATGACAAAAACAAGATACATATGTGGTAACATGGAAGAAACAAAGTTTAAAGCAAAATCATTTTTGGAGGCTTTCAAATATGTAATATTGGTTGCACATTAATTTGCAGAAAATTATTCCTAATTTTATTTGAAGCTAATAATTATATCTGTTAATATTCCTTCATATACTTGATCAAGATAAAATGTACGGCCATTTAAAACATATGGCCATTTAAAATGTATTTTAAATACATTTAAAATGTATGGCCAAATAATGTCAAGGGAAGATTGATTGGGGATTTAAAATTGAATCTCTTCACTGTGAAATATGGGTTCACCAAATATAAAACAGAAAAAAATTCTAAAGATCATAAAATGAATAATTTCAAAATTGAATGCACCTCTTTAAATTCCCACCTTCTCGTCTTTGTGTATTGTCCATATAGTTGGTGGTATAAAGATAGAAAATAGTTTTTTTACTTAGTTAAGTTGTATCGAGATATGAAATTACATTGATTTTTTTTTCTCTAAAATGTGATTTTAATGGAGGCTGACTAGCTTTATAAACTATGGGCATTTGTTAAACTGTATTGCTCAACTCCAATTCAGATTCTCTTTTTTTTTAACTGGTCGCCACATTCTAAATCACCCTAAATGTAGGATATGCACAGTGGGTTAAACACAGAAGCTTCCAGAGTGGTGAGGTACTTGCTGAAGCTATCAGAACCTTCATTGAAGTATGAAGACAATGTTGAATATAAACACCTTTATATTGGTTTGTGAGTACATTAGAGCTGTATTAAAACATACTCTTCCTGCCAAGAAAACTGATCTATATTGATATGTTCATTAGAATGACACACTTTAAGCTTTCAGAATTTTACTCTCTATTCAATGAGATGCACTTACCCCTTTGCTTGAAGAATGTATGTATGTGTGTACAATGGTTCCATGTTTGCATAAAATTACATCTCTCCCCCAATTGTTATGGGCATTAACAATACAGTAATGCTTTCTTCGCAGTTTGTCTTATAAAAAACTATTTTGGATATTTATTATTTATCAGAAATTTATGATTTATACTTTAAAACAGTTAACGAAATCTGAATGAATTTCCAATTAATCATTCGGATAAATAAAAACCTATTTAAAAATTTGCATTGCAGTGAGGTGAGGTACTTACTACTTTCTGGCATTAATGAGATCATTTGCACTGAAGTCATTAGCTCTTTTTGTTCCCTAATTATTAATAGTTACATTATCAGAAAACAAATGCCCTATATCAAATTAGCACAATATGTTAAGCTTGGCTTAATTTATTCTGAGAGAAATGTGGGGCTTAGACTCTAATTTTAATATACTTAATATATATTTATATATGTTATATTAAGATTATATTTTTATACATTAAAAATATTTTTTTCTAGAAAGGGGTTATATGTAATAACCATTTTTCTACAGTTTCCCATGCCAGGTTTAATGTTTTGGCCACTCTTATTGAAACTGAAATTGAAAATACTTGCCTTTGGCCCTGGCATGAACATAGCTCTAACTGCGGTCTGACTATTGTGAGACAGCTCAAATTGAGGCCCTGGCCCCATCCGTTGGGCTCTATTTTCAGGTAATGCTAGCATCTTGTGCAGCGCATGGGAGATTAGCAAATTAAAAGGAGTGACAAACCTCTGCAACGTCTCTAACTCTTAGAATAACCCCAGATGAATGCTGATATTCAGCAGGCCATACTAAATAGGTGAGGTTGTACAGTAAAATAGGACAAGAGATGGGAAGGTTGTATTTTATTAAAAAGGGTTGAAACAGAATGACAAGAAACCTTCCAAGGTCAAACATTGGAAATCACTTTAGGGTAGAATAAAGGATACTTGGTACAAAGCAGCAAAGGAATTTATATATCTATATTTCAGATTTTAAGGGATTATGCCTGACAACATTTATTTGCTTTTATTTTTTTGTCTTATATTAACTGATCCGTTAATTTCTACCACTTCTTTAACAATGAAAATTCTAACTCAGTTAAACCCTAACTCAGTAACAAACATCGTAGGTAAATTGTTAACCCTTTTGAGGCAATGGGTCCCCATAATCCTAAGTAGCCATCATAGTGACTGATGATTGTGGGACGATGGGGCAACATTATCACCAGAAACAGTCCGAAGTGTTTACATACTGGTCCCATGGAAACTATACCAGACTCTAATACCATAGCTGTGCTTATGAGATGATCAAGACCAATCAAGACCCAACAGCCTAAAGATGTCCATATTCTATAGAATGAGAACAGAACCCTATACTTCATAGAGTGAGACTGGTTTATGTCATTTAGTTACCCAAAGAACCAAGATGGCTGCATTGTAACTGGAGAAAATAGGCAGACTGACAGGGTCCTAAACAATTTAATTGACTAACAAAAGGTAGCTATGCCAAAACCACAAAAACAAAAACTAGCAAAAACAAACAAACAAAAATTTGCTAACAGGGCCGGCCGAGTGGCGCATTGGTTAAGCGCTGGTTTTGGGATGCCAGTGGCCCCGGTTCGGATCCCACATGAGGGCCAGTGACACTGCCCTCTACAGCTAACAACAGCTCCACCTGGAGCTGGGCTGTGCGAGCCCCGGTGATGGTGTGGGCTGCAGCCCCTGCTGCAGTGGGCTGCCATAGGCTGCAGTGAGTGGCCCGCAGCCAGCGTGAGCGGCTGGCAGCCAAGCGTGAGCTGCCAATAGCCGCGATGAGCGACATCCAGAGGCCAGCGACCGATCTGCCTCATCCGGGAAGAGCGCAATGACGATACCAACAGTGAAGCAACATCCTCCACAACTAAAAAAACTGAAGAACAAGAAGACTGCAACTTGTCTGTTCCCCTTCCCCGATTCCCCAACGCTGTTCCCCTCCACCAATTCCCCAATAAAACCTTTAAAAAAAAAAAATTTGCTAACAAAAGAAAGCAAAGGTAAATATATAGACCACACTGAAAAGCACAGAGGATTTCAAACACAGCAGGACCCGAGTTTGTAATCAACAGGAAAGAGATATTTAGAAGTTAGAAAATAAAAGTAAAAGGGACTAGTTGAGCGGAGTAAAAAAACAAACAAGCAAAAAATACACTTTTAATCAAGCAATATGTTCATTTCAAAACATCATTAAGAATCTTTTTTTAAAAAAAATGAATCAAGAAGAAATGACCTCCAACATTAGGAGTCTCAGAAGAAAGTAGGCTCGAACACATGAAAAAAATTAAGAAGGATCGTTACTGTCTGATATTAACAAATGAAAGAAGACATTAGTTTTAGAAAGACCTTCTGACTTGGAAGAAGCACCTACATAATGAAACCCCATGAAAAATAACAGCAAGTTTTGGAGTTAAGAAAAGGAAAAAATATCATATGGCAACAGAAATTTTAAAGTTGAAATTAGATTTGGAAATATTTGGCTTTGTCCCTACCACGTACCTAGGTCGGACTGCAGTATGACTATTGCAAGATGACTCAAATTGAGGCCCTGGCCCTGTCTCTGGGTTAGAATTTCCAAAAACAGTGTACTAGAAGTCCAAAAAATATTTGTAAGTAATAATACTATTGTACCGTAAATAATCATATACAAATAACATATGCAAAAAAAAATTTTACTTGTTAAGTTTTAAAGTATAGTAAGTGTAAGGAAAATGACCATTAATCACAGCATTATGTATTTTATTGTATATATACACATGAAAACATTATTTGTTTGTAATTTCTTAATCAAGATGTTCTTTAACCCATAAAGCCAAATAAATAAGGCCTCCAATGACCATTAAGTTGAAGAAAAATATACATCATTTTTGATCATATAATGAATGCCCAATCTTGTATGAATATCTATAGCCTTTCAGAGTGACAGAGAAGAGAAAGTGTAATAACCTTTGTACGAGGAGTGTGGGGAAAGCATGTTTGTAAAATATGCCAGAAGACAATATGCTTTCTACTCCTAGGAGACTGTTGGTAAATCTTTTTTATGAGTGCATTATGAGGTGAATAATTAACACTTCCAACTGAAAGTTGACTACCATCATAATATTTAGTCAATGAATTGTTACAGCTGAATTTTAACTCATATGAAAGTAACTATAATACTTTCAATCGTAATAATACTTCAACATAAATCTAAAATAAAAGATAATGAATTCAGTTCAAAATGTCTGTTCGCACACCAGTGTTGGTTGTTGTATCTTGCTATATTAAAAAGTGGAACAATATCAGCATAAAATGTCTTTTCACAAGAAAAACTGCATACTTAATATTTTAATAGTTCAATTTCTGTGGCATAAATCTGCTAGAAAAAAAGGAATCCCGCTTACATTAAAGATCCACAAACCTTTTGGTTTAATCACACGACTAGCCCACTGGGGCCACTATGGATGAATCATTCCAGGGAAAAGGAGAACAGACTTGCCCATGTAAATGGGAAAAAGCAAGCATTCTGGTGAGTTTCATAAGAAGAATGACCAATAAATCCTTCCCGTCTGGAGGTAAGGGGACTTTATTAGCTGATTGTGAACAAAGAATGACTCCTTTTTCTCCTCCTCATAGCTTCTTCCAAGGCATTACATTTCAGATTTTCATTTCAAACTTAACATGTTAAGTGGATTATCAATGAACAAATAATCTTAATAAACTACTGGGGGGAAATGGTGCCCCAACCAAGAAATTTACATGACTGGTTCCCCAATTTGCACTTAATACGGATCCAGAATATAGAGAAATTCTGAGATTGCCTCAGCTATGTACTCGTACTCTATGAACTCATATAACTAAACCTTTTCAGTGACAATATTGAATCAAAACTGATGGTGGTACTGATGGCATGAAAACTAAAGCAGATGCAATACAGGTAGTATGGTCTAATACATTTGGAAATAAATGAATAAAACTATTGTAGCTTTTGGTGACATGACTACATCACCTCAAGGGAACGACAGTATTAACCACTGTTCTCAGGACTGTCAGCAGTTTTCTAGGAAAACAAAGAGTATAGATTCCTTGCTCAATTGCTGTGGGTACAGAGATGAGATAGAGAGAAATCAGCATCCTTCCTCAGAACCCCTGGGGTCCCCAGTGTTTTTTACATTGAAGAACCCACTGGGATTCTGTGCTCAGGAATACATTGACGACAGAGTCAGAATGGATAGGCTTCAAATGTCTCAGAGACTCCTAAATACCAGACATGGCAATTTTCTCTCAATGAGAAGATGGCTAGTAGATAAGAAGTGTTAGGATTTTAAAGGAACATACAGAATGGAGTTTGTTCAGATTGCTATCTACATACCTGTTTTCTGCACTATTTCCCCTGGAAGTAAAAGAGGGCCCTCTTCTTCTGAGGTGACATTTCTAAATAGATGTCAGCTTACAGATGCTAAGTCTAGGAGGGAGAGGAAGAGGATAAGAAACCGGATATTCCCATAGTCCCCACAGAACAAGAACACAACTCTCTCCTTAAGAAAGTTGGGCTTTCGTAGCTGTCAACATAGCTATTAAGGTCCAGTTGGATCTTCAGTTTAGGCACATAACTGTAATGGCCACATTTTTTCACCTTTACCCTCACATGGCTGCTTAAACAGTTCATCTCTTTCTCTGTTATAAAGTGAAGGTGAATTGACTTGAATAGTAACAGCTATAATTTGCAGAGTATTTAATGCCATACCTTGTGCTGTTTAAATTCAACAGAGCATTTAAACCTCACAACACCATAAGGTAGAACTTATTACTTGGATTAGTCAAACGGGAGAACAGTCTAAGCAGGTTCAACACCAAGTCCAAGTCAGAAAGGCAACAGGGAACAGAGCTGAGATTTTAAACTTGAGCCAGCCCCACAGCTTGTGTTTCTAATCACTACCATACAATGCCGATCCTAAGGAGTTATTTCTTAAGCAACTGCTTGTTTGAGGTCTAAGTGCTCAGTGCTGGAATGTTGATAAATACAACTCATTCCTGTCTTTGAAATCTATCTAACAACATAAAATTTACAAGAAAGAAACACCAAATCAACAGAATGAAACAGAACAGGTAGAATATACTACAGTGAAACAAGAGTACAGAAAGGGTAAACTAGATAGGGTCTAGGAAATTCTTACAAATCACATTTTCAAAGAGTCTTCAGAAAAAAGACTTTTAGATTTTCAAAAGTAAAGTCTAAATGGCCTTGCAGAGTTATATTGGCGCTTTCATTTTGTAACCAACCCCAGCCTATCAACCCCAGCCTATGTGCCTTCCCTCTGCTAGGCTTCCCTCCGCTTCTTGTAACTAAGGACTTCTATGTCTCTATGGCATACAGATCAAGATTTTCTTATCAGTATAATTATTTCAAGGGATAAAATGAGATCCAAGCATTTTTGAATTTTCAATCAGTCCAAGTCTCCCTGGACTCACCTCAATTCTCCTGAGCCATCTGCAAGCCAGTCAGTCCCCACTATTCTCTGAGTACCAGCTGTATTTATAACAAAATTCTCCTTGCCATGGATGCTTTAACAGTGCTTATTTCTCTGGTATGACCACTCATTGGGGACAATTGATCTTTTAATAAATCTTTAAAGAGAAATCATTGCAAGTTCGGCCTTCCAGGAAAAAGTCCTATAAATCAGCCCGAGGTAACAATGTTGGTTTGCCCTCCAAGGCATTCCATTTTGCGAGCACCAAAATAACCCAAAATACACAAGTGTGCCCCAAGGATTGTCACACAAAGTGGTTCAATACAAATTGATTCATGGATACCCAGGGAAGCAAAGAGGTGGTTCCCGTTGGCCATGAAACTAGACAACAAGTACTGTCCAGTTCTGGTGAATAAAGAAAGGAGAGCTAGCAAGACGGGCTGCATCAGGAGTTCAATTATTCCTGGACAGCAGCAATCCGCAGCCAGTTTAAACTAGAGATGCAAGGCATGTGAAGGTTTTGGGGAGACAGTCATTTACAGAATCAGTATCTGTGCAAAGGGGCTACCGGGCTGGGGGAAAACAGCCCTCATAATGGCTCTTTATACTTCGAGAAGTGGGAAAATAACCTCTTTGCGGTAAGTGGGAACATACAGCAACGCGAGGTGGAGAGTTACAATTAAGAGTCGGAACAGCTTCTCCTGTTTGGGAGCTAATCGGCTCCCCTACCCTCTAGTACTTGAGAATGAGCTGAAGAAATAAATAAAAAAAAGTTGGACTCTTTTCCTCTCTCTTAAACTGGGAAGATATTTCACTCCTATAGTCTGTGTTGACTGCCTTGTGTTTTTATTTCAAAAGTTCTAAAATGACAGCAGTGAGTTCTCATGTACCACCTGACGAGTATGTTCAAGGAACAGTAGTCCCGTTGGCAATGCTTTTAAATACAAAGTTTCTATAGACAAGCTCTCTCAGGAAAATGCTACGTGACGCAGTTACCTTCCAGTAATTTCACAGAGTGCATCATCAGTTCATTAGTGATGTATTTACTGGTAAGGAAGCCAGTTAGCTTTGTTTAACCACCTGTCTACCAAACCACCACCCATTTCTCAAATAACACCTGTTAACTGCTGGTGAAAAACATCTGGGGAAACAGTAGCCAGAAAGTAACAATGGGTGAGAACAAAGGATGATCACATTTCATCTGGTAAGCAGTGCTTAACCAAGAAGCAGAGTAACGTTGTAAACAGAAGCAGCAAGCTTTTAACGTTTGTAGCAGCCTCCGGATGGGCTCCCTACATGCAGTCTCTTCCTTCAGATCTTACAAGCTTTTCCTGGGATGTTTGTCACTCCCTTCTCATGCAACAGTCTCCCATGGCTTCCTCCTGCCCACGTAACAATGTAAGCAGTGTATGCCCAGTTTTGCTTCTAAGTTTTTGTTTGTTTTTTTGAAGGCAGTGTCACTGGTCCTCATATGTGGGACTGAACCGCGGGCCTCTAAGTTTTTGTTCATGAGGCTCTGTTACCTCAGATGCTTACCCCAACCCCCAAAGCCTCGGGGGTGAATTCAGGTTTCATTTTCTTCTATGGAGACTGTCTCCAGCTTTCACTGGTTGTACTCTTCTCCGAACTTGACTGATCTCATTAGTGGTAAGACTCAGTGTAGCATTCAATTATAATAGATATCTATTCCCCTATCTGCTACCATATATTTCTCAGCTATATATAGTTATTATCGATATATTTGGGTCTTTCTCTGGTTACCAAAAAAAAAGAAAAAATCATCAGATCGAACTATGTGCCTAGTTCAAAATGCTGATCTCAGACCTTGTCTTCCCAGCAACACAATATGTAAATTTCTGGTGGATGAAAAACATATTTTTAAAGCTTCCAAATCTTTACTGGCCAACGGTACTGTGCATATAGGAATAATTTAGCTCAAGAAAAAGCACAATTCAGGATTCAAGGTAGTGAACCTTGAAAATATATGTATATAGGAGGTATGTGTGTGTGAGAGTATGCGTTATTTAGGTGGGAGCAAAACATGGTAATCAAAGGAAAGTATTTTCTGTATAAACAACTATTTCTACCTTCAGTGAAGAACAGCAAATAACCCTACAACTGGGTGCAGAAGGAAGCAATCTGAACCATCCGAGTACTGTGTGTTTGAATATCTGTGCACAATTACTAGCCAGGTAAATTGGGGTTTAAGTCTCACAGAGAAGGCAGTTATCACCAGCAAAATGGCAGTGGGGCATTTATATTTGGGAGTCTAATTCCAGAGTTCTCATACAATTTGTTAGAAATATTGGTTTAAGTAATTCCCAATTATTTTCTGACATTAAATCTAATTAACTCTGGAAGAGAAATCCTTATTTGAAAGTAATTTCCCCAAATTTTACTGCTTTAAGAAATGT
This sequence comes from Aselliscus stoliczkanus, assembly GCA_033961575.1. Classification (NCBI taxonomy): domain Eukaryota; kingdom Metazoa; phylum Chordata; class Mammalia; order Chiroptera; family Hipposideridae; genus Aselliscus; species Aselliscus stoliczkanus. The sequence continues at coordinate 77,465,061 of CM066732.1, forward strand.
TAAGAAGTAAATGTGACCCTGCACATTTGTGTCAAGAAATCCTTTCTTCTTATTTTTATGTGACTTCTACCAGGAAGGAAGCAATGCTGGGAAATCACAGCTTGTGCTCTAAGAGTTCTTTTTCACCCCACTTTAAGTAAAAGTAGACTTCACATTTCATCAATTGTGTTACTCTAAGGTTATTTCATGCAAAGAGAAAAATTCTCTGATAAAATTCTTAGGACTCTGCTTTCTCTTCATCTACACATCTGACTTCCTATGGTTTTTGGAAATCTATGGTCAATGGTTCTATTTTTGGTGGGAGTGTGCACTTCACCAAATGATGCTAAATTGATTCCTCTAATGATTACCAGAGATAGCAATGCAGGCACCTCTTAGGAGGAGGAGTCACAATATTTTGGGAGCCAATTCAAACGCAGTCTTCAAATTCAAAACAGACAGAATTTATTTTATTTCTAAGCCCAGAGCCAAATAACAACTACTTGCATATTACTAAGGAAAAGTGCTCAATGAACTCTGTCCTTGGGATTATAAAGCAAGTGTACACCTAATATTTCCCTGATTAGTCACATTTTCATCATCCAAGTGACAGTCCTACATGTAGGTCAATGATGATTCTGGCAATAAAATAAATGATATATTTCATGTAAACTGAAGCCCACAGGGGCAAAAAACTGCAATGTTTTCAGCAAAGCAACACTGACTCACTTTAAAACACCATTGAAGGTATTATAAACTGTAATTGAATCAAGTCATGAAGCGCTAAGTAGAAGACACATGTTAATTAGTAAAATAGTAAAAACACCATTTTTACAGTGGAAAAGTTCTTTTACACTTCTAAATATTTACAAAAAATTCTTGTTCAGGTGCTATTTGGAATATTTATAGAAGCTTGACTTACGCTTTCTTTAAAAAAAAAAAAGAAATTCACAGCATCTTTCATCCAATGAGCTCAATGTACTGTAGAATCCATTTATCACCCCCAAAAGGAAAACAATATAAAACAGAATGGAAAGTGTCAGGGAGAACATGTAAATGCAGGGCACAGGAAAGAACATTCTTGGAGAGAGTGAGCATCAGCAACGCAGTCAGCTGACCAGGACTAACACATTTCTAGGGGTGAGTCCAGGGGATACACAGACAGGGCCGCCAGCATCTCCTTAGGAACTTTGTTCAGTTGTCACCATCTCAGGGAGGTCTTTAGTGGCCACCCCGTTTAAAACTGCAACCCCTCCCCACTGTCCGGGTCTCCTTAGCACACATTCCTGCTTCCTGCCATCTCCATAGCCTGTATCCCCTTCATCTATATCCTCTAATTGATCCATTTGCTTTTGTCTGCTCTCCCCACATGAATGTAAGTACCACAGGGGCCCATATCTTGGCTTGTTTTATCCCCTTCTATTGTATCCCCCAGTGCCTGGCTCCTAGTAGATGCCCAAGAAAAAGTTATGACATAAACAATATCCAGCCTCTTATACCAAACATCCAGAATCCTAGACAGCTTTCTGTGAGGGCTTTGAAAGGAATGTAGAAAAAAACTTGATAGAACAAAAACAGCACCCACTAAAAATAGTCCTTATAAAGTTATAGACATTTGAAAAATAAGTATCGGTCCCGTATATTCAGTTGAAAACGTTTTGTTTGTAACACGCTGTTTGGGATTCATCAGATAAAGATGCAAGTCAAGGATGTTGCCAACAGTGTCTCTGGCTCACATGACTCAGTTACGCCTAGTAGCTCAGTACATTGCATATGAAGGATTTCTTGTTAAAACAATTGTGGGAGGCAAGTCGTGTCCTATCAGCCAACCCCCATACGTACCCTATGGGAACTCAAATGTTCCAACGTCTGTGTTAATAGAATCTTGCTGCTCTGTTGAGCTAAGGCAAAAATCCGTTTTTCAGTGCCATGTCAGGCTTTAGAAAAGTACCACATTATCTCTATGTCTTCCAGAAATGAAGGAGAGCTGCAGTAAGGATTATGCTGAATCAATTTAAGAAGGTTAATACTGTTAGCAAATACCATAAAATAACCTAGGAAGTGATTGCCATCTCCATGTATCCACTAACAAGACGTATATATTCCTCTTTATGTAATTGGTAACATGGCGTCTATGGGAAAACAAAAGCCCCCAGCTCAAGGGCTCCCGGTGGCCCTACATCTTGACGCTCTCTACTTTTTAGCGCAGGATTCCCTATGCAATGCTCTACGCAATTCTACAATTCTCCCATACTTTTTTCTTGGGATACGAGGTCTTATTTTTGCTTATCAACCTGTCTTCATTTTAAATTGATGACAAAAGACAAGGACCCTTGTTTTTAGAATTTTAGGGTAGACTGAAGGGGCGATAGCAATAGAAAGAGAAGACCAGGTTTTTGTCTCTTTACTAATGATATTTAGCCTGGTGAGGAATACAGAAAATGTCAAAATGCATATTATTGACATAAACTGGGTGTTTGTTTCATTGGATGGGACTTTTAAATACCAAAGCTTATTATTATAGAGATAAAGTGGCATAAAGAGTTGTGAATGATTTAAAGACTGAGTTTCATTTTTTTAATGTAACTCGATCTCTGATTCCATTGAATAAAATACAAAACTAAATCTTAAAATGTTAGAAGTTAAACAAAATGCATATTCTTATGGACTCTGTAAATACATCTTATTAAGCGTTTACTAAGTTGTAAAGTTACTAACATTCATCATATCATTGCCTCCCTAAACAAGTATTTTAGAGAAATGAATTCATAGTTTTAAGTTCTCCTTTTTAGGTTAGCTCAGTGCTTTTATTTCCCATAAAAAGATACAGCTTTGTTAGTGTTTCCTTTGCTTAATAGAAGCTGCTATAAGATGTGTTCCTGCAACAACTGGCAGACGGACCAAAGGAACTGTGGGAAGCTCAACTAAGATTCTAGCATTAGTCATACTATGGTGATGTCAGCTTCATGATCTAAGGTAAGAAGAGAAAAAAGGTAGCAAGTGCAAGACACACCTTCAAAATGAAGGTCATGATATGATAATATTAATGATATGATAATATCTATGAAATACAAAGAAAATACGATTTCCAAACAAAAGATTTAAAATGTTTTAAAATGATATGAGCTATGAGGCTTAAACTATTGCTAATAATTGTGTAAGATACTCATACTCATGTTCTTTAAGTTCATCTAACTTCATAAAAATGTAGAAGGACCTTATGGAGATCCTGGTATATATATTATATATATTTTTTAGAAATCAAACATCATCTGTTGCATTAACTACACAAAACCTTAAAATAGTTAAGCCAGAAGTCCTACAAAAACCAGTGTGTAAAAATTACTGTCAGAATTCCTAGAAAAACTAGGTTAGTCCTGGGATTCCTGTGTTCCCATAATTAATATAACTTTATGATTTAAAAGGTGAAAACCCTCATCTTATAATGGAACATCTCTCAAGAAAAGCCTATATACTGAGGCACAAAATAAAATACAATACTTCAATTACAAAGTCTAAGGAAATTATGATTAAAATGGTATTTTTTCTTTCTCTATTGTCCATCTAGATGGAGATAGGAATCAACTTAATAAGGGTATGAATCTTATACTTCATAATCAATAGATCAGAAAAATATTTTGGCAAACCTCCCCTCCATATGGTGGCTGTCAAAAAAAATGACTACTGATCACATAAGTTCTACCATTAGTAAACACATCTACATAGTTGTTTTCAGGCCATGATCTATCTTTAAGAAATGATGTGTCTGTCATTACTGCACCGCCACCTGCAAGATGCATGTGTTATGCTTGATTGGCACCTTGATTCACAGGCAACATTTACTAACAGAGCTGAAGGTCACCACTCGTTTATGTCATCCCTTCCTATCCTATAATGTTAAGGGGCATTTGCTTCTTATGTAATAAGATGTAGGTTAAATTGTGGCCATTTCTTATAATAATTAATCTATGAACCATTTTTGGCTGTCTATTCATGCCCCCAGATGTTTGCTATCTTATGAGCTCTTCTTGGTTTTCTATCAATACCCATAATTTTAAAAAAGTACTTCCTGACTGAATCCTGTTGAAGAATGTAGGTAATCATGTAAACCACAGTCAGCACACTGGACTTAAAACAGTGACTCTCAAACTTTCTGGTTTGCAAGTTGCTGGGGACCGAGAGACCCTGGATGAGCTGTAAAGGAGGGGTGTTTGCAAGGCTTGCCCCTCTGACTGGTGCTTTTGCAAGGCTGGCACAGCACTTCAGCATCTGGAGGCGACCTTGGTCTCCGTGCAGATAAAGCAACTCAATGCACCGAGGTGGATTCAATACATTGGGTGCATGAAGGCACGGTCCGTGCTGGAATGCAAATGGGAGATAGCCAGCAGGCAGACACTTATCACAGACCTTGGAGAGAATAAATGTTTCTTCCTTTGACGTTTCTTAACAAAAGCTCTGGCTCAGCCCGATTCGGGGCCTTCAGTCCTAGTGAGACTGTTAGTCCCTTGGCCCCAGTTTGCACCTAAATCACTGGCTCTTTGTGTTTATTCCAACCTTCGCCACCCCTTCCAGAGTCTCATTGCTGTTTGTCATGTGGGACGTGACAGCAAGTCACTTTCATGAGTCAAGAGATTGCATGATCCCTCTACCCAACCCGGTCTTCACATAATAGACCTTAGACAATTCTTGAAATAAATTTATTTAGCAAATAGGAAATGTATATAGTCTTCTCACCTCTTGATTATAACACTCTCATAACATATCCACTCCGTGCAAACATAGAAAAATCCCACATACTCCGCTATTCCTCAACTCAAATCCTTCAGTATTTTGAAGCCATACAAAACTCTGAAAGAAGTTCCTCTCCTTCTTCCTCACAGTCCCATCAATTTTACCATTTTTTATCTCTAGTCAATCTTGAATACAAATTCTTGTTTCCATCCTGTGTCATGTACAAACATGGCTGGTTCATTCCCAACCCTAAAGGGCCGGCTTAAACTCCATCTTCCCCAAGAAGAGTTTCCCAGTTCCTCACAGCCATAAAAGAGCTTGTCCTTCTGGGCTCAGAGAACTGGGAGACTTACACCAGTCTTAAGGCACCCAGCATGCTCTGTCTTGTAGCAAAAGCACTTATGCTCCATCCCTTTACCCTGATTGATTTTTCCTTTATACTACAGAGTACTACTTTATAATTAGATATATTTTCTGCCTGTAAATTTTCTGCCCTCCTCAATCAAGTATAAACTCCACGCTGTAGGAACTCTGGATATCCTCTTATCACTGAATACCCAGGGCCTAAAACAATGCTTGGCACTTAGTAGGTATTCAGTGAATATTTATTGCATCAATGAATTATAATATACAGTAGTTCCCCTGTTGGCCTGAAACTTATTTTAGAATAAGGAATCTTATTATAAGTTTCTCACAAATTATGATAAATATTTCCTTAACAAATGAATAGTTGTTTCCGAATGGAGCCATATAACTTTCAAAACTACCACATCCTCCCCAGTAAATTCCATTTTCCCCAAATAAAACATCACCAAGTTGTCTTGTCACTATCTTGGAATATTAAAAGCCAGCAATGATGTCACTGGTAGTTAAATAATCCTTGTCTAATGGATTTTATTTTCTGCTGTGATATAAATACAGCATAAAACTCTTTTTAGATTGTACATTAGGACATTTTTAAAATTGAAATAATATGTATTTTTATTTTATGTATATATTCTTTAGTTTTCTTTTTTCTTATAACTAAAATGCCAATTATGAGTAACAAATAAGCCTACACAAATAATACGGCGTGCCAAGGTTCCTGTCCCATGAAGAGAGACTAGATGTTGAATTCACTACCTATAATTTCAAGAAAACCAAAAAGTACTGGCTCTGGTGGGTACCATGCCATGTGGGCACGTTTCCACACAGCCCTGCCAATTCTACCCGGACCCACAGCATCCTCTGCTATTTTGGTTCTAAACAAAGATTTATGTCAAATTATGTCCTTGTTTTGTGGCGTGGGTTAGGATGGGACCACCTAACACATGTTCACTCAGAACCTAATCCAAATTAGATCCTGGGTCCCCGGGGAAAGACGCGAGTACAGTGGTCCATGCCACTCTTTCAGCACCACAGGCATTCAGTGTCTTTCTAGTGTAAAGACTTTTCATATTTGTTAAATTCGATTTTCAATTTATCGTGTATTTTGCACGCATAGTATAGGTTTATCTAAATTTCAAAATGTAATACAGTGATTTTCTGACACGTTACTCTGTAAATAATACTTGTCTAACTGAAACAATTTTCTAAATGAAATTTTAAATCCTTTCCCTTTCAGGATGGTGTGGGGAGGTGTTCCTATCAATTAGTCTGGAATATTATAACTAAAGAGCAAGAATATTAATATTTTCCACTGTTTATTTAAAAGCAAAATTGAAACACATTTTTTAAAAAGACACCAACATGGAATCTCTTCCTCAGAAATGTGATGGAAACATATAGTGTACAGTACTGGTTAGTATGACTATTTTATATTGTACTTCTTATTCACAATTTTCAGAAAATGATTTTATTTTTCAGCTGTTATTTTGACTAGGTGATATGGGGTTAACACTTACGTGACACACAAAATTAAGATTCCATCCAACATTCTTTATATAGATTTTGTCACTTTTGTGGTTCATAAATGTTAAACAGCAGGTAACAATGGCATTAATCCATCTAATGAATTTAAAATGTTGTAATTACACATTTAAAATGTCATAAAATGCCTATCTTTTAACTATTGCTCTAGAATGAAGGTAAGAAAGAGGTAGATTTGCATTGCTGTTACTGGTCATTTTAATAATCTTAACTATTAGTTTTCTGATTATTTCTACATCTCAACATGATTAAAAGACTCAACTGAAATGTTTACTGTAAAACGTTAACCTTATGAAAACATTTTGGAATTGCCCATTTGACCACTGAATTGGGTCTCGCCTGAATATGCGTGAGCAACCTAATCACAGTTTATCTGTATAGTTATATGACCACATAAAAGTTGGCCTAGAAATATTTATGAGCAGAAAGCTATCTTTTCCATTCAATCCCATCTGTCTTTTTACCACATTGTATGCATATTCTTTGGAAGTTCTAAATATCAATAATGTTGACAATGGTATGGGTCCAACTAATAATAAACCATTAATTTACCATGAGGTTCAATGGTTGGATCAAAATCACTTAATAAACAGCAAACTGATTATGGAACAACCTTCTGGGTAAACGTGTCATTTGTGCCCGTTAGGTGGTACAGACGAAATCTAGGAAACTGGATAGATGCAGAAATTACTTCCTTTGAGCACACATTACTAAGATCATGGTCTTCCTTACCTGTCTAAATTTCATACCAGAAAAAGATTTCTGAATCTGGATAAAAAGTTAAGGGCACCCATGCTGTTATTTAATTTAAAAAGTTATTATAAATATGCATCTGTATCTAAATAGCACAAAGTTCCTCTTGAGCATTCTTTGTCCTTCATCATCTTACATATCTTGCATTCCTATTATGCTAAGAAGCCACCCCTTTTGCTCACTGGGTAGTTGTAACAAGACCAGCAATGCATGAATGCAGGACGAGGTACAGAGCAAAGAATGCAACCTCAGCTTCCTAACAGGCAGCTTGGTGCTCTGACCTCCGTGCCATGTACTATGATCATGAGTGATGGAGCTGCTCTGACTGCAAGCTACCTTCAAATAATGATCCACGAAGTTAATCAAAAGGGCTTCCCTGTTCAATATTTACCTGTTACTCACTGACAGCCCCTTTCTGGCTTCTAGGTGGTGTAAAATGGGACCAGGGATACTGAGCTCAAACAGAACCTGAGCGCCTCACTGAAGTACCAGGCACAATGAAAGCCAAATTAAGCTGCTCTTCAAACCACCTCTGACACTAAAGATGTCTGCATGAATTCCAGTGCAGCAACACACTGCTCCTTCCTGGATTTGGAGGCCAAATTAGTTGCTGATAATAAGAGAGATGAAAGGAAAAACAACCATATGAGAGGGGGAAAAAAGAAAGAAGGGAGATATTAGGTATCAAAATATAAACATGGAGGGAAAAATAGTAATTTCCTGTATTGGGCCAAAAAAATAATATTCCCTTCTTGATGTGATCTCCTTGCTTTTATGTACTAGGAAAGTCGTATCTATCCTGAAAATTATTTTTCTCATTTTAATACACATTCAACATTTTAAGCTGAAATATAATAAGAAAACATTGATTTTTTTTTTTATGTGTTAGGTATTTAAAAGCTGTTTGCCAGTCTGTCAATCAAATGTACCCAGAGGGGATGCTGACCAGCCTCCATGTCCACCCCTAAAGAGAGACAGCTAATCAGACTGATCATAGTACAATTCTCTCGTGTTATTTTTTAACCATCAGCTAGCAAGCAATGCTTACTGTAGACCTTATTATTCACATGATCTATGCAACTTGGCAGGTTTCAAACATGGGTGTTTAAGGGAGGCAAGTCACTCCAAATGCTAATCCTTTTAACTAATCTTTCCTGAACACTTACTAAGGAATGGCAAACAGTATTTGAACACTTACTATGTACAGAGCATTGTTCTAAGTACTTTCTAAGTCTTCGTTCATTTACTCCCCATGGTAAACCCAGTGAGAGAGAATACTGTCATCATTTCACAGATAAGGAAAATGGGGAGCAGGTAGCTTATATAACTTGTTCAAGATCACGCAGCAAATAAATAACGGAACTAGCGCCTGAATACATCAGTCTCCATCAGAGCCTGTGCACTTATCCACTCCACTGAAGTTGCCTCTAATTGCATTTAACACTACGGAGGAGATAAGACCATCATTGGCTTTAATACATGCCGTAAGAAGGTTGCGGAGTGAATAAATGAATAAATGTCTTTAAGGAAATTGCAATCTTATTAACACACACAGGAACACATAGATTTTTATCCTTTAACTTTTGAAGTTTCTGTCATGCCTCACCTCTCAGTTTATGAGTTCCTAAAAGGTATTTATTTACATATATGTGACTGAGTGCCACCATACATGTGATAGAGTGAATGATGCGTTAGGATTTAATCCTGGATTCAGTATTAACTTCCCTCTTTCTCTTTTATATCCTCCCTCCATCCACCCTATTAGGAAATCTGGTTGGCTCTTCCTTCAGAACATGTCCAAATCCACCTCCACTTCTACACCCATGGCACGAGCCACCTGGATTACTATCATCTGAGTTAGTCTCCCTTCTTCCACCCTCAGCCCCGGAAGCATATTCCAGAGGTGCCTAAAAAATGTATACTAGTGTATACTTGGCGCAAGTACACAAGTAGACACTTTGGTCAGTGTTGCTCAAGCCGTAATTCGCCTTAATCAGAAGTGTCTGGATGCTGATGGGAACCACTTTGAGCACCTCTAGCAATTGCAGAAGTCAAACATGACTTGTATTCACCTTTTGTTATCTGTATACATCGAGAATTACAATTTTAATCCAGTATTTTCCTTTCTTAAAATGTGTATACATGTTTTTGGCACCCTCTGTACATACTTGGCTAGCAGCCAGGCTGATTCTAAAAAGGAAGTTACTCAAGTCAAAATCCCCCAAGACCCCATTTCAAGGTGAGTAGCAGCCGAAGGCCTTGCCGGCCTGCCGGGGTCCTGTGTGCTGGCTCCCAATGACTCTCTGACCTGTCTCCTGCTACTGTCATACTTGCTCATCCTGCCTCCCCCACACTGGCCTCCCTTGTGGTCGCACACAGCAAGAGCTCTTCCTTCAGCTTTAGAGCCTTTGCAGCAATTGTTCTCACTGCATGCAGCCTTTTGCCCTAGTCTTTTGTCCAGCACCCTCACTTCTTCAGTCTTGGTGCAAGTGCCATCTTTTTAAATGGGACCTCATCCATGTGAAACCATAACCAACACATCATCACCCCAGCACTCTGAATTCCTTCTTAACCTTCTACATTTTTTGTTCCATAACACCGATCGCCACCTAACAGCTTATATGACTTCCTTGGTTTTTAATGATTGTGGTTTACTGCCTGTCTCTAATGCCCTCTAACTTTGAGGGCAGAGATTTTCATCTATGCTCACTGATCTATTCCAAACAATAGTTCCTGGTTATAGAAGGTATCCAATTCATGTGTTAATGAAATTAAAAGAGGAAAGAAACCACAGTGGATGAGGAAAAGGCACAGAGTCCGCACATGTGTTTTACCCACCAAGAGTAACTGGACACGTTTCATGGGTCAGAGCAGAAAACTCATTCTGAAAAATATCTTGGGGGAATGAGGGAGGCTGAAAGGCAGACAGTAGAGCAAGGCTGGTGGGTTTTAAACACTGAGCTAAGATTATAGACACCATGCAGTGAGAATGACAGTCAATGATTTTGAGCAAGGAAATATGTTAGAAACAGTATTTTAATCTGGTAATTATTTATAAGGCAGCCCAGCAAGGAAAATTTTTGCATTCTCTTGCATGGTGCTCTGTATACAGTAGGACTCCAGAGTTCATTTAACTTAATCAAACTGAATGAAGTAGGAGATAAAACTAATTAGGAGACTGTAACAATCTAGGCATGAAATAACAGCTTAGATTAGGGAGATGAGAAACAGGAAGTATTTTTAAAAGAAATCATTCTACAAACAGGATATTTGAGACAAGAGAGAAGGAGACTGGAAGAAGCTTCCAAGAATAAGCCTGAATGACTAGAAAAATTAAGATAAAGCAAAAAAGTACAGGGTCAGAGAGGATCATTCTGAGGAAGATGTGGGGTCTGTTTTTGGGGAACAGCTGCACTGTCCAGAATTGGAAACTGGGAGATCAAGCTCTCACTTTGCAGGCGGGTCACACCAGGAAGCTTGTGAAATTCTTCTTCAAATCATTTAAGCTCTGACTCAAAGGTTTGTTTGGTTGGTTTGGGGCATTTTCCAAGTAAAATGGAGATCAAACAGTTCCTCTAAGGATTAATTGGGAATGTCTAAGGAAATGCCTGCAGATTCATTGGTCATTGCATTTGGAGGCTGATGTACACTGGATCACCACTTAGAAACATCAAGTACTTTGGGAATACAAAACTCGAATTTGAGAATAACTTAGGATTCATCCATTTCTGTGTGATAAATGCAGTGTAAGGACAGATGAAATTTCCAAAGGGAAAACCTAATTGCCCCCATACTGGAGGGTACACAGATTTCCATCCAAAGGGCAGCGTATTTTTAAATGACTAATGTACAAATATGACAAATTTCTCTTTTCTATAGATAAGGCTTTAAGTTCCTCAGGTCTTATGCTTTTGCAGAAATAGATTTCAGCAGACTATCCTTGAACAGAGGATATCTTTGTCATCCAGTTGAAAGGGGATGAACTGCTAGTCCAGCCTGACGTGGACTGGTCAGCTATAGTCATCAGGTTATTAGCTGGGTAAATTGAGCAACTCACCTAACCTCTCTGATTGTTCATTTTCTTGAGTGCAAAATAACTAGATAACTCTGCTACTTCAAATATCGTTGTTTGGGTCAATTACAATAATGGCGGGAGACTACAAAACACCAAAGTTGCAACATGTTACTTCTTTTTCTTCTGATTTCAGACTCGTCTATATCACTGCATTTGGAAAACCAGCCATCACAGAAGCAGGTATGATAAAACCGAAACATAACTCCACTGTCAAGAGTGAAGACTTGTGTTGTCCCCAAGACTGCCACAGGGATATGAAAACCAGTTTGGGGAATATAATCAATAATGTTGTAAAGATTTTGTAGGGTGTCAGATGGACACTTGTCTTGTTAGGGAGTCCACTTCATGGACAGTGTAGATGCCTGACCATTGTGCCGTACACCTGAAGCTGAATAATAATGCATGTGAAATATATATATATATATATATTCACAGGATTTGGAGTATACAGCATAAGGAATAGAGTCAGTGGAACTGTAACAGCAATATATGATGTCATAGGGGTAGTAGATTGGGGAAGGGGGGTAATCACTTTGTGAGAGGTATAAATGTCTAACTATTGCATGGTTTTGTACACCTGAAACTAATAAATAAATAACTTGTATTGTCCCAGAAGAACTTATTTAGCCACACAATGAAAGGTCTCAGCATCAATGAGCATTTCCTTTGATGACAGAATACATATAACTGTGTTCATTCCACTCTATATCTCAGAACCTCACATTTTGAGGACACACCATACCACAGCAATCATCCACGTCCTGCAAATTTCACCTGAACAGATCCAATAAAGGTATTCGTGGTGCAAGTGAACCGAACTTGCCACTAGATCCTTGTAAAAAATACACTCTACTTAAAATCTGCTGGCCCATAATTTCAGTTTTCTATTCTTCCCTTCCCTGAGGCATTTCTCAAATACCACAATAAATTTTTTAAAAATCAGCGTTCTTTATCCCCACCAGTCTCATATAAATTGTTACTAGCTCTGGGCAAGCAGCATTGAGAAAAAAGGTAAACAATCTTCCTATCAGATGAATTTATTGACAATCCAGTTTACCAGAGCTCAGGAAATCCCCCTACCTTCTACCCTCATCCCCAGTGGCTGTGTCCCCAAATCTCTCCTTTAGAAGAACATGGTGACATGAATACCACTGCTTTCACTGATATTCATTCAAGACTGGGGGCACCTGATGGATTTCTCCAGGGCATGAGAATCAGCATTGCCGCTTCTCTTCCCCTCACAAGACATCAAGCAGTTAGGCGCTCCCTGGAAAAGTGTACCGCTTCCCTGGAAGTGAGCAAAACTTCCCTGTAATTACTGTACATGGGGTCTGTGCTAGGTTATCCAGCTGGTGTCTCAGACACATAAGACAGAAGGCTTTGTGCCCGAAGAAGCCATGCTAACTCCATTTCACTCCTAAACCAGTTTTGTTAGTGGAGCTGGAGAGTGGAAACAAAGAGAAGAATCATCAAAAAGACCACCCCTGACAGGCCATAGTCAAGAAAATGATGCCGTTATGGAAGATTATGTTGGTGGACATGCAAGTGATGAGAATTGCTGGTGAGTAATAGGCTTCTCCTCATTGGTACCAAGTGAGAAAAAGCAAAGAGTAAGGTCTATACAGAATCTAATATGTGAAGATATTGTATTTAGTAGTTATTGCAGGGATCCTTATAACAGGGCAGAGGGAGGGGAAGGGAAATTAGGTTTTTGACAAGATGCAATGAGAGAGTCTATTTAATCATATCAATCTCAAGCGCTCAATTCCAAAGAACTCTCCAAACAATCACCTATTGATGGGTGGGTCACAAAGGTCTTGGCATTGCCAACAGAAAACCACCCAAGGACGCTTTCTTTACAAAGTGGTCACCTTCCTTACAGGCTGTTCATTGAACCAAGTCCTCCCAGGCCCCAGATCTCTCTCTGATTTGAGAACCAGATCAAAACATCTCAGAACTGAACACAGCCAATAGAATTGTTTTTAAGCAACCTCAAGAATGATGCAGCAGACATGGCATGCAAGAGAATGAGTTTTGTAAAGCAGGCAGAAAATTCCGTCACCAAATACTTACTTCTCATGCACAGACTGTGACCTAAGAAAGTCCTATGTCTCTTAAGCCCACCGTCCTTATGGTTAGATTCATCCTATAACCTTCAAAACGATTTCCACATTTGAATGATGGCTATCCAGATAAAAATAACTGAGGTGGCAGGGAAGGATTTTTCTGCCAAAAAATCTTATCACTAATGCCATTGATGAGTATATCACTAGTTCTTGCTGGAGGTATGTAAATTCAAACAAAAGATTAAAAACTCCCCCAACAAGAAAGTGATAAAACTTCAGAAGAGCTGTACAAATTGCACAGGAAAACATGTCATGTGAGAAAGGAAATCTCTGGAGAACATGGTTTCTATATGGAAGTTGACTATGGGGTTTCCTGCTTCCCCTAAATCAGTAGGGCCTGCACAATTTAGAACACTTAGAGCCCGAAATCCCTCAGCTGAGGCAGCTTGTGGATGGATTCACAAGGAAATACCTGTACACATAGATATACACCTCTCAGAGATGATATGTATATAAATACACAATTATATTGAAGGATAGACACCAAATTATTAACGGTGGCTATCTATGGTTTTTTTCTTTATGTTTATCTGCATTTTCAAAATGTTCCAGAATGAAAATGTATTGCATCTCTATTCAGACAGAGCTGTTCCAAGAGAAAACAATAAGCTAATCGGTAATCCCCACCCACCAACTCATAGGCATGGCACTGGGCCTCTAGTGAAAGGAAATTCCAAGAATATTCCCTTGACACAATTTGAAGGCCCAGCACAGTGCACTGAGTAAGCTCCAAAGTAATACAAGCCCAAGGCCACTTACTGGGCAGAGGACAAGGAATTCCCTGAATCAATAACAGAAAAGCGATACATGGGAATAGAAGTTCTGCGTGGGGTAAAATTGAAACTACAATTTCATCCCTTTGTCCGTGGCAAGACTATTAGGGGAAGTGTGCTAATTATAGTTCTCATTAAAACGGATAAATCGTATTGCTTTTTCTTCCTATTGTAAGCTCACTACTTATATGTATTTTTGACACTTTTTATTATAAGTGGCAGTTCCTCAATATTTTTATGTATTTTTCATAAGGAAGATTGTATTTTCTTAAATTTCCTAAGCATATGAGAATTTCTGATATATGAAATTAATGTAACCCAGACCCTGAATAATCACTAAAATTCACAAATATCCCTGTTAATATAGTACTATTCTTTGAATGTTCTGAAAATGTAAATTCTCACATTTATAGGACATAAAACATAATAATCAATGGTAAATATAACACACAATTCAGGATGCGTTCCTTTATCAACTTTAAATTCTTTAACCTTTCCATAGTCACAATAGCTTATCCTGCTATAGGTTGAATGCTCATCATTTCCATTTTGCAAACAAGGGCTCTATAAGATTAAACAGTTGCACCCTAAGTTAGATGAGTAACAGAGTAGTACTTATTTAGTGAGCACTTACTATATGCCAAGCACCATAATAGTTTATATCTTAGTTTATAGCTTATACCTGAGGTCTAATGCAGGGATTCAGCAAACTTTTTCTGTCAAGGGCAGGACAGTTAACCTTTGATACTTTGTGGGCTATATGGTCTCTGTCACCACTGTAGCACAAAAGCAGCCATACACAACGCATAAATGAATGGGCATGACTGTGTTCTAATCAAACTTTACTTACAAAACAGGCAGGGAAAATGGGGAGCAGATGTGGCCAGTGGGCCATAGCTTGGTGATGCTGATCCAAACTCCACCATATCCTGCCTTCTTAACCTTGCACAAGCTACTTCATCTCTATAAGCCTCTGTTATCTCATCTGTAAATGGTGGTAATGATCATATTTAGAGCACAAGTTCATGGTATGGATTTAGAATAAAAATGTTAAGCCATTAGCCCACTGCCTGACAACAGTATCTGGTAAAACTTAGTAATATTAGTCATTGTCATCTTCACTGAACCTCAAAACAACTATGAGATAGTTATTTTTACCCCCATTTTAGAGGTGAGAAAACAGAAGCTTAAATAGTTAAGAACTTAGCCCCTGTCCCACATCTAATAGATAATCGTAGGGTTGGGATCAAACGCAGATTTATTTCCAGGAGGTTTGACCATCTCTAGCAATGATTAAAAACTATTCTGTGGATTTGAGGCTCTCTTAAAATCGGCTGCTCGTCGTCAAAGACCAAAGCATAATTATTCCACCCTAATACATAAACTAAGTCCAAAAATTCACTGAAGACACATCGACAAACCCAGTACACAAAACAAGACATGCCTATGGTGAAGAGAATTTATTAAAACTATAGTTTAAGTGTAAACTTCCTGTATTATTTTTAAAACTTGGGCCCAAGCACATTCGTCTCTCTGCCTCTCTGAAACAACCCATTAGTGATTTTGAACACTGTAGTTCAATAGCATGCCTACAAAAGGTCCATTGTAGCTCTGTTCCTCTCACCTTGACCTTTACTTTCTGTTCTCAAGTTGCTCGAGTTCTCAGACACACTGCAGGTGTGTCACTAACCAATTATTTTTAAACACCTAGGCAGTCACTTCTCTCATAATGAAAATATACACTCCGGTGAAGCCAATTAATATTCTTCCATTTTAAATCGTGCCCCCTGTGTCTGTCCATTTTTACTTTCTGGCATGCGTTTATCTTGAATTACAAGTGGTCTGTGAGGAGAAACGCAAGCATGGAGCACCTCAAGCAGGGAAAAACAATGAATTTGTAGACAGGTCCGGAAGAAGATTTCACACGGGAAGAGTCCTCCAAGGTGTGGATAAATCGAAAATAACTTCAGATTAACAAACACAGCGCGATTGCACATTCTTCTGCGGAAAGCACACTAACATGAGTTTCTAACAAAGAGGAAACGCTGAGACCACGGGCCACTCCACAGCAGCTTTTCGGCCTCGGGTCTAAGCACCTCCCAGAGGGATTCTCTAACACGCAGTTTGTGCCACACTCTTCCCTTCCTGAAAACCCCTCCAGGGGTGCTCACAGGAGGACAGTTCCCCCGCCCCATGCCTTGGTTCCCCTTCATCTCCAACCTCAATTCCCATCTCGCTTCCCCAACCCTCCGCTCCTAACATGTGCCATTAGTGATCCACTACACCAGAAACACCAATCTTTAAGCCCAAATCACTACTTCAAGCACCCTGCCCTGCCCCCCAAATTAAGTGTCTGCTCCGCCATGAAGAGTTCAGGACCCACCTTGACTATTAAAAACAGCCCTTTCATGGCACCACATCCATAATTTGCACTCATCTCACTCAAGGTACTGCTTACACAGGATACCAATAACTTATTTACATCTCAGCCTTCCAGGCTTTTAGAGGCCAGAGGTTTTCCTTCCTTGCCTCTCAGTAAGTCAGTTTATGTAGAACAGCACCTGACTCACGGGTGACAATAAAAATGTATTTGTTAAGTGAATGAATAAGTTACTTTTTAAGCTAGTCTGATATTAGCCCTAAATAGTACACTTTCATGTCACCCACATTACCGAGATATGCCACTTCAAGTCATTTACAGGCAAAAATCATTGATGTTATGCTAAAATTAACTGGGAGAAACCACCAGAAACCATGCTGAGGTCTGAAAGGCATGATGTGGAAATTAGAATTCATTTGGATGTTGAAAGGCTTGAAGCAGTTCTTGCTACAAAGTTCAATGTCTGTTTAACATGCAGATTCTATCAGAGCTCTTTATGAAATGCATTGTATATTTCTCCTTTTTTCTGTTTTTTATTTACTGATCCAAACACAACTGGCATAAATTATTCTAAAGGGGATGGGGAAGAAGGCTGTAAAATAGCAATCAATCAATCAGCAAAAGAACTGGCTGCTGCTGAGGAGTCCTTAACCTTTCCCTCCTCTTCAGCACAGGTGACCATCTATTCACCCGCACCCGGAGGCCTGCCTGATGAGGTACCTGTCTTGTTTGCCATAATTGGGGTAACACATGCATGTGGTTAGCACTCTCTGCACAACACAGCTGAGGAAGACTGGCAAGTCCCTTCTTCACTCCTTCTCCTCTCCAGGTCCCTGGACCATCTGAATTCCTGCTGTCTTTTGAGTCTCAATCTTCCCATTTCCAAACCCCTGCTGCTTCGCCAAGGTCAGCCTTAACACTGTACTGCATATTCTGAGTGTGATTTTTAAATATTTTTCATGAAAGGGAGAAAATGTCCCTCACACACTCATACAGTCCCACAGGCCCCCAGTGAATTTCTCCAACCCCTGGTGCCGTGTCTGAAATTATTCTATTAGAGAAGACTCCCTTTTCCCCCTAGAGTTCTTACCCTTGGAGTTGCATATGAAAATGCAAATGGCACTAAGGGTAACACTGTCAGTTAACACCACCTGATCTGCAATGCGGGGATGTTGACAAGCCCCCAGGCATGGAACTAACCAGGTATCCAGGTGGAACGCATTTCACAGAAGAGGAAAAGGACCTCGGGATGGAACACCCAGAAAAAAAAAGACAATCCCCCCAATTTTGTCAGGATCTTCCTCTGCTTTAGGTGACAACTCTAGTCAATTACAAACCCCTCCTCCATCTTGGCTGTACTTCAAAACTAGGAACTCTGGGTTAAACCCCGCTGTTTAAAATTGATTTATCAGTGAACCCTGAATATTAATGAACAATATCAATCCTTCTGTCAAGGGCCGGCTGAGTGGCGCGGTGGTTAAGCGCTGGCCTGGGAAGCCAGCGGCCCCGGTTCGGTCCCACATATGAGGGCCAGGGATACTGCCCTCAAAAAAAAAAAAAAAAATGTTTATTCAATCCTTCTGTCAAATATATTGTAATTATTCTTGCCCCCGCCCAAAAAATAACAGGTGCTGCCGTGCCCATTGTAATGAATGTCATAGCATATGCTCAATAAATATTCGTAATTGAAGTTCCAGCCTTCCCAAGAGTCAGTCTTGTCTAAGTATTGTTGAAATGATTATTTTTGAGGATGCTCACTCTTCCTCAAATACCTCTACAGCAGTGTCCAACCAGATGGCTGAATGGTGACAAACTACGAGGCTAGGAAGGCCTTTCTCAGCTGACTCTCTCCTCCCTAGTGTTTCCCTCACTATCATGTATTAACACAGGTGATTTGCAATGATTTTTTGCTACAATTCCATCTCCTGTTTCTGAAAGTTTCCTTTATTCTGACTCAAATATATATATTTATATTTATTTATTTATTTTATATTTATATATTTAAAAATAAAGTTTGAAGTTATCATAGTGTTTCTGGAGAGGTGTGTCTTTTTTTTCTTAGACTCCACACTGCTTGTACTTTTTATGTTTGCAAAGTGGGGGTGGGGTGGGGCGGGGAGTACATCTGACAATCGTTATAAGTGGAAAGAACTTTGGCATCTCTCAATCAAATCTACTGCTTTACAGATGAGTTCACTAAAACTCAGAGGTATTACTGCAAACTATAATGACAGCTAAAAATGGAGAGAGGGGTCTGGGACCTAAAAGTTTCTGTACTTAACAAAATGACTGCTTAACATAAAACGATGAAATTTGTAAATCATAATATGGTTACAGTTTTTGAAAAAAACTTTATTCCTATCCCTTGCCAAGAAACTTAATATACCAGTTACAATCTGAAGTTTTAAACTGGCTGTGTCATAAGCACTTAATGTTAGGGTAACTCATAAATTATGGACATTTTGAAACAATCAAGAGGGTTTTTATTCCTGTGTACTTTAAATTTCCAATATTATTAAAAAGATTTATTTTAATAATTGCCAATAACATCTAAATGCAAAATAAAATAACATTTTAAAATGTAAGATAATTCACCATAATTACAAAGCCATAGAATTATAGCTAGAAGGAATAAGCAGGGATATGCTGGTGAAAATATAATAACCAGTTGTGGGGTGGGAGGGTACCTGATTTGCAGCATTTTTCAATTTCCATGGTGCAAATACTTCCCCCAATTTCCAGTTACTAAGAGGAGGTCAGGGATGATGGGATGGGCAATTTGCCATCCAGGATGATTCCAGCACATCCTGGATAGAAGAGACCAGTGTAGGCTTTTCCTTCCTGGACCCTTCCCACAGAAGCAACCATTTCTTTCTTTATAACCCACTGTACCCTGAACACATACTGATACAACAGCTATACATTATTATGTTTACCTACTCAACTCTTACAGTGGCTCTCAAACTGTTTTGGATGTAAAACACAGTAAAAAACACATTGTACTTCATGGTCCACCCCATGAACACACACATATGCAGTTTTAAAAACAAACACATTCAGGTGTACAGTGCAGTGAAAAAAGAAAATAAAAAGAATTAAAAAAAAAACCACAAACACATAGAACAAAAGAAGATATTTCACAAGATAAAACATACCCTTACTAAGTGCAATGCACTAAATTTTTTTTTTTTTAATTTTTTTTTTTTTGAGGGCAGTGTCACTGGCCCTCATATGTGGGACCGAACCAGGGCCGCTGGCTTCCCAGGCCAGTGCTTAACCACCGCACCACTCGGCCGGCCCTGCACTAAAATTTTTGATTCTCTTCTGTTTCGCTTAAAAAATTCTGATCTTGATCCACTAAATTGGATTCATATCCCACTGTTTGACTAGGGCCCCCAAACCGAAAACCAGTGCTCTAATAGACACTACACTCATTGAAGGTAGGATTATACTAGGGGTGTCAAAAAAATGGACACATTTTAAGAGATGTTACCTATGTATTACTTTTCAAAATTCAACTGAATTAAGATAGCAATGCGTAGTATGACATTCACTCAAAAGATGGCGTTAATCAAATGAATGCTATGGTCATTCATTGCATTACAATTTTAATAGTTTTTTTCCTTTCTTAAAATGTGTTTACATTTTTTTTGGCACCCTCTGTATATCATTTTTATCTCCTCCTATGTCTAGTAATTACTGAAGCCCAAGAAGGTTAAGTAACTTCCCCAAAGATGCACCTCCCACCATTGATATAAGATTCCTTAAGGCAAAAGCTAAACCATTACACAGAATCAGGATATTTATGGCGTGTCACTGAAAGCTAAAGGGTGTTCCAAGACAGCCTCCCTTTCATCAAAAATTGACAGAGAAGTTCTTTAAAAATTGTACTGATCCCATCGTTGATGAAAGTTTGTCCTGTTACAGTGTAGCCCTATGCCCAACCCTGCCTCTTTGCCTAGGATGATCAGGCAAATATGAGCAATCTCCATTTCCTTATCATTGATAATAGTCACCTCTCAAGAGTGTTGAAAAGATACCCATCTTTTTTTATAAAACGTTTTCAATCCTCTAGGGAAAGGAGCCATATCAATGCTGATTCATATTAAACATATAGAATATACATACTTCTACATACAGTATACATAAAACCAGCTTTCTCCTAACCAGGAGTCAAAGACATCTTTGAACAAAAAAAAAATACTCAGGAAAATAAAATCTGACCCCACAGCCTTTTCGCTTCAGCGTGCTCATGCACCACACGCTTTTTTATAGGTAGCATTAAATGTACACTCTAGTTTCAAGACAATCCAAATAAGCATCTTCACTAAAATACACACCACCATTAATCATCTCAGTGACAGTGCTCCAATTTAACATCTTGGGGATTTCCTCCCCTTCTTCATCATTTATTTGCCAATATTTCCTTGTTATGAATATCCCCCTGGTGATTTTGCCTGGCAGTCACAGCTGTGCTGCCTACTGTGTCTACCTTGACTACAAATAATACCAATTCTTTAAAAAGCCAGCCCTTGAGATGATACCTATGGCTAGAAGGAAAGGCTTTACTGGGGGCTGAATTCCTATTGCTTCATCCGGGCCCCTGACCTTAAATAGACACACCTCAGCCTTTAAGCAGAGAGTAATTTCAGACAGATGAAACTGGCTTCATTACAAATGAGCAGCAGTTGGCCATGGTCTTCCAATTACTTGAATGGTCAATAATCCACGGCTGCTTTACGATGGTCCTTAAAGAACCACCGTCTTACACAACAATAGGCCTCTCTTCAAAGTATCCATGAATCGCAACAAAGTCACAAAATCACTACAAATGACAGAATCCTGACCACCAAGAGCCAGAATAAATGAGTCACAGGTAAGAATTTTTAAAAATAATCATCAAACAGTGTTGCATTATAATCACAGCAATTCTGATAAAGAGAATGACACTATGTAGGCAATGGAATATCAAAAAATCAAGTCAGAGACAAATAAGTAGCAAATATACAGGGAAGAGTCTCAGCCCCCATTCCTTCTCCATTTTGTGTCCATTTTAGAGAGCAGCCTTCACCTGCTCCAGAATTTTCTGATCATTTATAAAATGGAAACCATGAAAGAAAATGCTCTATAAGCAATCAGACGAGTAAATGAAAGTAGAACTCACCAGCTCATAGTCAGAAAGGGTTTTTAAGGAAAAAGCATATTTTTTCTTTCAACAATGAAACTCTACCAAAGAATTTGGGTTCTACACAAAAACACACCCAACTATATCTAGAAAGGTTAATGCTGTCAATGGAATTACATTTACCTTACTTTACATTTTTATAGGGGAATTTCATTAATTAAACGTTAATGTGGCTTCAATTAGTATCCCATGACTGTTCTGAAAAGCATAAACTTTATCTATCTTGAGACAACTCCAATTTAGACTAGTGTTTTAAAAAAACAAAAAATTAAAACTTTCTCCTGAGCAAAACCAATACAAGGCAAGCTATGATATAGTAAAATGCCTTTCCTCTTCAGAGCAGTGGTTACTGCAGGGATAATACAACACCTTGTTACCAACGGTGCAGATTCCGTTAAGTAATGGACAAAGCAAATGGCAGCAAAGGCAGAGGACTCAACTTCAATTTAACTGTCCTATAAGGTACATAGTAATTAGCTGCAAAGCTCTGAAATCTTAGCTAGCATGTTAAGTCTGCTACATGACAGTATAATTTGACTTCTTAAAGGATTATGCAAATTACAACTCATCATTCCATTACAGGATTGAAAAAAAGTGACAGCTAATTTATACATAACACACCTTTCAAATCCCTAAGATGCACAGCACCTGTGCAACGTATTTTGCCGAGATTTTCTTGCATATAAGTACTTGTTTATTGCAATATAAAGAGGCTTACCTAAGAGCTTTAATACAATCAATTTAAAAAAAAAAAAACCTCTTAGAGCACAATTTCAAAAGAATTCACTTTTATTTTTTTCCGTCTTGATTTCAGAGGCAAATTTTTGGTTGTTTTTATTTGGTTTGTTTTTTTTCTTTTTTTTCTTCCCCACTAAAGAAATATAAGTTTCAATACAAGGATATTTTTGAATAGCTGGCAACCACAAGCACTGATGCACGAGCCAGAAGGAAGACTCACAAAGATTTCAACATACTTCTGGTAGGTAGATTCACAGTAGATTCCGTCATATCTGTAGATTTTCCTACATTCTGATTGGTTGGGCAGAGGATGCTGGGCAGTTATTCTGTAGAGGCATCAAAAACAGATAGACATAACTAGAGGTTCCCTATAGTCAACCGGAATGCAGGATAACAAGTATGTTGAAATTTAATATAGTTTGCTTTCTATGCTTTTGAGCTATATACATATTCACAATGTGTACATAAATATTTGAAC